>JZKD02S0836278.1:156470-181510 GCA_000966675.3 Picea glauca
TAGCCCACACTGGGTGAACCACGTAAATCTGTGTCTCTCTTGTATTGTGTGTCTTCTGTGTTTTGTTTCTGCATTTGTTTTATTTTATTGCTCCGCGGTCCTGTTTTCTAACACCTCAATTCCTTGATGAGGTTGTATTCCTCATTGTTGAATGAGGATTGAATTAAATCCTTCATTTCATTTTGATTAGATTTGTCTTTCAATGTATTATGTTCTTCAATATGATTGCAATTTTCTTTTTCTTTGTCTTGTTCCTTATCTCGATAAGAATTCTCTTCTTCTGATTTTTGTTCTTTATTTCGATAGGAATCCTCTTTATCTAAGTCTTGTTCCTTACTTTGATAGAATTTCTCTTCTTCTTGTGCTTCATTCTGATAACAATTTTCTAGTTGGAGCCATAATTATTTAGCAGATTTGTAGTGTCTCATCTTTTCTTTGACTTCTTCTGACAATCCATCCTGGATTTCTTTTAAGGCTACTAAATTGTTTCTCCTTACCTCCTTTGTAGTTTTGGTTTTTCTCTTTGAAGAAGTGCCAGGGCTTACCTACTACCGAACCCAAAAATCCAGGTCCTCTTGACTTTAGATATCTTTTCATATTTTCCCTCCATGATGAATAATCTGTTCCATCAAATAAGGAAGCTTCGTTTGTGGATATAACAATTTGTCCACCCATTTCTTCTGAATGTACCTTCCATTGTTTAAACTGTGCTGAAGGAACTTGCTCTAATATCAATTGTTTAAATGGACACTTGACACTGAGAGGGGGGGGGCGGGGTGAATTAGTGTCAAAAAACTTTGGACAATTTTTCACTTTTCATAAATTAACTAAACAACATATATTTATTTCATTTTCTCAACCAATATATAAAATAATAAACATTTTATTTATTTATTTAACTTGAATGAATACATAAGATCAATCTTTGAATATATTCAACTTCAATAAACTATGAGAGACCCAACTCTCTGTTACAAGACCCGGCTTGTAGTTCTAAGATCCAACTAAGAAATGAGGAATCCAATCCTCATAACAAGTCCCAACTTGTTGATCTTAGATCCAACTGAGATGTGAGGAATCCAATCCTCATACAAGACCCAACTTGTAAAAATTCACCAACCTGATAGAATAAACCTTCATTCAATCCATTATATATAAATATATATACTTCAAAAAATTCAACTACACTTTATTCTCACCATTCTTTCTTGTTTATATAGTCTTCCAACTAGTGTGAATTTGAATCATTGCATCTTTTGATATTGAACCATTTTACCTTTTCATTTAAATGATAAATTTAAACTTTAAATAATATCATTTTTCCTTTTATTCTTTATTCATAATGCTCATGATTTAACTCTCTTAATCATGACTATGTGTTGGTTCTTTTATCTTCATGAGTTGATCACAGACATGGATCGAGTCATTATATCATTCTCGTTCTTTTGTTGTGTCCTCAATTCGCAACATATCATATTCGATATTTTCACCTATTCATTGTATTATTATGGTGTTAATCCTATGTCGAATTACAGAGATGAAATCTACATGAGGCGCTTCCTTCAAACCATTTTCATATGAACATAGGTGTATAACCACGGGCTTGTTAATTCAAGTGCTTCCTCTTCTTTTACCCTTATTTCTTTATTCCATACGACCGCAGGTGGTGACCATGCAGTAGGCTATAAGTTCTTGATCAATTGTCAAGATCGACAGTCACATTTTAATCGCACAATGAGATGGACGACTGTATTTACTTCCGGACTTCATCCTTTGCGACTTCCAGCCTCTGTAATATTTCAAATATCCCAAAGAATATTTCACCGAAGTAGATCAGACGGTCAATATTTTATTTTCATGATGAACGGTTCTCATTCACTTCGAAACTTCGGCATTCGACAATTTCCAATCTTTGCAATAATTAAACCTCTTGGATCAAAGATGTGTGTCCATAATCTTCAACGGTTGAGAACGCTCTTTGAAGTATATCAACGGTTAGCGTCACTTCATGGTTTATGCTTATTATATCCTTCCACTGTGCTTAATCAATGGTCGAAAACACTCTCTAATTAGATCAATGGTTAGCATTAACTTCAGCCTTCAACGCTTCGGGTAGTTATTGGTGTTAGAAACTGGTTTCCAAAGTACATACTCCCGAAGTGACCTAACTTGCTGACATCACTACTGACTTGGCACTGGCTGAGTGGTTGCCACGTGTCACTTAGATTTGTGACTTACACGGACCGAAAATGCCAATTTCATCTTGACACTTGTCATTATCTGATTGTGCCACATGTCCTTGCTGACATGGTCTTGCTGATGTGGATCTTTTGATGTGGCACATGTCCTGCTCCTGGATCTAATGGTAATCATGTATTCTCCATATCTAATGGTCCTTATTTATGGCTTACTTTGTCCTTCCACTCAACTTGATCCAACGACTGAGAATGATACTTGAGTAGATCAATGATCAGGGATGATTGCGGGGTCCCAACTAGTAGGACGTTTAAAACTATCATCAATTTTCGCAATGGAAATTGCTCATTGGTAGTGGAATTGATGCCAACTGTAGATCTATTGGTAGGTGACAATTGACGATCTAGAATAATTGTAGGATTGGAATTAATGTGTTTCTTAATACTCCCTTCGCGCTCCACAATCAGTCCTTGCCCTTGATTTTGCGCTTTCGTATCCAATGGTCATGACTTGATCTGATCATTGATCAGTCCTCCAACGGTCCTTCTCTTGTAACTCCCAGATCTGACGGTCCTGGTTTGTCCAAAAATATTTCTCAGATCAGACAACTTTTATGCGTCATTTCTTCTCAGCCTCTTGTGCATCATCTCTTCTGAGATTTTGGGTTTATACTTGGTTTCCAACTGAACCAATGATATCTTCATGCTCTGATATTGTGCAATCTAATACGCTGCCTCTCTTGAGCTTTTTGGTAGATTCCTCTACACATCGCATTATGTCTTCTATGCAATTACTCCTAAAAACTATCTCAATGAACATGATTATTCCTTGAATCCTTTGGAGTTTTACCGTGGTGATTTCGATCCCAATGGAATTTCTTTAATGCACTCTTCCTTATGAGATTTGATTAATGTCCTTGCTTATGAGCATGAATCTCTGCATATTGTTTGACATTTTCATTCTCTACATTTTGTTTGACATTTTCATTCTCTACTAACTGTTATACTGTTGTTATCAATGACAGTTCATCATAACAACTTATTATCACATCACAATGACATCAATTGTTGACATCAATGACAACATATCAATGACAATATGTCCAACACAATTATCCTTTGCCAAGTATTGATGATCTCTTTGATCAGTTAAATGATACAAGGATATTTTCAAATATTGATCTCAGGTCAGGATATCATCAAGTAAGGATCAGAGATGAATACATCATCAAGACTGCTTTTAGGACAAGGTATGGTTATTGCGAGTTCACGGTGCTACCATTTGGGTTATCAAATGCACCAGTTGTTTTCATGCGCTTGATGAATGGTGTTTTTCAGGAATACTTATCCAAGTTTGTCATTGTCTTTTTGGATGACATCCTTGTATATTCCAAGTTAGATGAAGAGAATGAGCATCATTAGAGGATGGTGTTACAAGTGTTAAGAGAGCACCAGTTGTATGCCAAATTGAGCAAGTGCCCATTTTATAAGAATCAAATTCACTATTTGGGGCATATCATATCTGAAGAAGAGATAGCAGTGGACCTTGAAAATATTGAAGCTATTAAAGGGTGGACAAAACCTAAGAATGTGATAGAAGTTAGATCCTTCATGGGTCTAGATGGATACTACATAAGATTCATTGCATGGTTTTCAAGGATTTCTCACCCAATTACTTCCTTGCAAAGGAAGGGAGTGAAGTTTCAATGGACAACAAAATGTGAAAAGAGTTTCCAGCAATTGAAGAAGTTGTTAACCAGTGCTCCAATTCTAATGATTGCAGATTTGAATGAATATTTTGTGGTTTGCACAGATGAATGCAAAGAAGAACTTGGTGGAGTCCTTAGTAAGAATGGATTTGTGGTATTTTTTGAATCCATAAAATTGAAAGAGCATGAAAGGATCTATGCCACTCATGATTTGGAGTTGGAAGAAATAGTACACGCCTTGAAGAAGTGGAGGCACTACCTCGTGGGAAAGAGGTTTGAGCTGAGGACATACCATAATGGTATGAAATATTTGTTTGATCAACCAACTTTGAATGCTAGGCATAGCAGATGGTTTGAATTCCTTTGTGAGTATGACTTTGATATCAAGCACATCAAAGGAAAAGAAAACAAAGTGGTCGATGCACTCAACAAGAGAGTGCATGAACTACATGCTACAACCATTTTCATGTATCAAACTGATCTTAAAAGAAATATTTTTGAGGTTGCAAAAGTAGATTTGCAGTATAGGGAGTTAGTAACAAAATTGCAACAAGGTAAAATGTAGCAGTAGGTTGAAGATTATGAATTGAGAAATGATGGAATTTTCTTGTATAGGAACATAATTTATGTACCCAATTCTCATGAATTGAGGAGTATGATTTTGAAAGAGATGCATAATGTACCTTATGCTGGACACCCCGGATATCAGAAAATTGTTGCAACAACCAAAAGCCAATGCTATTGGCTAGGCATGAAGAAAGAAATTGTTGAGTACATTTTTAAATGTATGGAGTGTCAAAAGGTCAATGTTGAGCATAGACACCTAGTTGGGTTTCTTCAGCCATTGCCCATTCTTGAGTGGAACTGGGAAGTGGTGGCAATGGATTTCATCACCAAATTGACCAGAACAAGCAAGCGACATGATTCTTTCATGGTGGTGGTGGATAAGCTTACCAACATTGTCGATTTCATTCCTGTAAAGGTTACTCTCAAGGAAACCAATGTTGCTAATATTTATATGAGGGAATTAGTACGCTTGCATGGAATACCCAAGACAATTGTGTCTAACAAAGACCCAAATTTTACCTCAAATTTATGGAAGGGATTATTCAAAGGGTTCAGAACAAATCTGAACTTCAACACAACTTATTATCTCGAGACTGATGGGAAAATAGAAAGAGTGAACCAAGTGATAGAAGATATGTGATGTACGTGATGGACAAACCATATAATGGGAAGATTATCTACACTTGGTAGAATTTTCCTACAATAATGGGTACCAAGCATCACTGAAGATGAGCCCATTTGAGGCACTTTATGACAGAAGGTGCAACACACCAGTAAGATGAGACAATACAAAATATAGAGAAGTGGTTGGGTCAAAGTTTCTCAGGGAAATGGAAGAGAAAATGTTGAAGATAAAATAGAATTTAAAGGCTTCCCAAGACAAGAAGAAATGATATGCTGACAAGGGAATAACTCACAGGGAATTTAAAGTGGGTGATCATTTTTTCTTGAAGGTGAAGGCCAATAGAAGTTCCTTGAAGTTGGGAAACTGTTCCAAGTTAGAAGCTAGATATTGTGGGCCGTTTGAAATAAGATAGAAGTGGAACAGTAGCTTACATGCTTGCATTACCTGCATCTATGATTATTCATAATGTATTCAATGCTTAAGAAATATATACTTGATGTTAATCATGTTATTGATTGGAATGTCATTCAGGTGGAGAAAGAAGGTTCTTTCCAAGTGCATCTGGTACAAATTATGGACCGTAAAACCAAACAGCTCTAGAATCGAGCCATAGGGCTTGTAAGGTCCAATGGACCTGGTACGATCTTGACAATGCAACTTGGGAGCATGAAAATGCTATGTGGGTAGAATACCTGCATCTTTTTGAATATTTTGGAAATCGTGTTGAAATTATGTAAGTAAGATGCACTGAGGATAGTGCATAAATAAGGGGAGAGGATTGTAATACCCCAAGGCTGAGCCCCTGCTGAATTGTAATTATGTTTATAGGTCGGTGAGCCAAGTGTTTATAAGATGGAAGGATTATGTGTTTATTAGGCCAGAGAGCCTATATGTTGAAGGCCGGGGAGCCTCATTTTGTATATGTAAATACTCATACCATTAATATAGTTACATCGTTGCGTGTAGACCAACCACGAAGAAAGAGTTATGGGGGACTAAGATTCACTAGGTAGGGAAAGGAATGGTACTTAGAGGATAAGAAATTTTGGCTAAGCTTAAGGGCTTAACCCCAAGGGAATATTATAATGTATTTTACTAAAATACTAAGGTTTTGGAAATAACCCCTATTACCCTAAGTTCCTTTAGGGAGAGGAACAAACTCTAAATGGAGAGGAATGAACTCCCAAGAGAGCCATGTGTCAACCTAGGTGCGTGCAGTTTTATGGGGAAAACATTTTCATTGTGGGTTCACTCGCCATTTTTTCCATCCTCCCCATGTCCTCACATACTCACGCAGCCAACCATTTCCTCCATTGTTGACCTCTGCAACCTTTTAAACCTGCAAACCCATGAAGCTAACTCATTTTTCCTATGAGGCAAAACACTACTGCATAGTTCCTGAGCCATATCACTCCCTATCCATCTTGTTGTTGCTACCCACGTTTTTCTCTCGACTTGTGTGGCTTGTTGTCATTACCAAATCTTATACCCAATTTTTCTACTTTGGTTACCCATTTGACGTAGGAGTTGGAAAGAAGAAGCAGGTTGTCATGCCTGTAATTTTGAAGAGGCGGGTTATCAATCCCATTGATTTAAGAAGCAGGTTGTCAGGCCTATGAGAAAATCTTTCTAGGTGAGAGAGATTGTTGGGGAAGTGATTTCTCCTGGAGGGAGTCCAGCAGTAGCTACATAGCTCTGATAATTCATGATCCAACCTGTTGTTGAAGCCTTGGAAGGGAAGTGGAGCAATTGATGGATTGCGGAATAGTGAAGGTGCATATTCATGGGGTGGGACATGTATGTGGGGAATGAGAGTCTATGAGTGGTGGGCGTAAGTAGGCTCATTGGAGGGAATCCTTCCTATTACATTGTACAAATTTTTGTACTCTCAGCCTAGCCTAGGATTTTGTTTACCCTGGGTGGAGTTTAGTCCTAGCTTGAGGGTGACCCATTGTTGATAGCTTGAAGCAAAATGGGCTAAGGCTGGGAGGTTCATCGAAGGTTTGCATGTAGTTGATAACTTTCATAAAAAGATAAGTACCATATCTATGTTAATTTTTTATGATGTGTATTATGTACATGTCTTTATATTTATAAGAATTGCATGTGTTTTTGCATCTATGTTTTATTGTGATTTCCGCATTTAATTTGTGTATTAGTAGAATGCATATTAGTTTTTTAAGTTTATATGTATGATGTTCTGTAAAGAGATCTGTCTGCCATAGCCCAACAGGTCCATTCTTGGGTATGGACAAGTTTGATTATCAGAACAGACTGAGTAGTTTTGTTTTGTATTTATTTCAAGTGACATTGCCCAGGAGGAGGTTGCGGTGCTACAAATTGGTATCAAAGAAGGTTTGAAGTAGTGTCATTTCCTAGCTCAGGTGGCTGGGGACATCACATGAGTAAAACCATCAATTGTCAGAACCTAAATAATTTCATATTCATCCATAGTCATAGGAGGCTCTTAAAGCTTCAAATTCTCAACATTTACCACTGAATACATTTTCATGTAGGAGGGTAGATCTAAATCAAAGGAATTAGTACCAATATTTTCCAAGATCTTGAATGGACCATATCAGATTGGTCTTTGATTTTTACCTTCACCCTTCATTCTATCCTTTTTGATATGTAACCATACTTGATCACCGACTTGAAACTGATGATCAACCCAATGTTTGTCATGCCTTGCCTTGTACTTGGCTTGGATATTCTCCAATTGTTCCTGTAATTCTTGATGTACCTGTTGGATACTCTGAATGAACCTTTTAGATTTATCTACATCACCCCATCCATCTTCTTTACTTTATTCTCTAAAAGAAAATTCCACAGGTGATTTAGGAAAGTACCCCAAACATACTTCAAAATGAGTTTTTGAGTAGAAGAATACATGTCATGATTATAGGAATGTTGTACATAGGGAAATTGTTCATCTCATAACTTAGGATGCTTGTTGTCATATCCTCAAAGTAGATGTACCACCATTATGTTTAGCATCTATATAAGTACATATGTTTGCAGATGATTTTTTTTTCTTTTCTTTAACTTAGTGTCCATTAATTCCCATAAATGAGACCAAAAATTTCCCATAACGTGAGTCTTGATATGATATAATAGATGTCGGTAGTCCAAAATGAAACCATACATCAGTAAAGAAAATATGTGTTGTTTGTTTAGTTGTGACATGCTTCTTGCATGGCATTAAGATACACATTTGAATGAATCTATCCAAAATGACATATAAATAATCATAACCTATCCTGGACATCGGTAAACCCCCTACAAAATCCATGGATATACTTTCCCATGGCTGAGAATGTACTGAACATGGTGTATACAATCCCAAATTTATTTTGTTGGTATTATTTGTGGCACACATAACACACCCTTTTATATATTTGGAAATTCTTTCATTCATTCAAGGCCAATAACAATATCTATACAACTGTGTTATTGTCTTACCAACCCCAAAAATGTCTAGAACTAAGAGATGTGTGAGCTTCTCTTATTACATTTATTCTTTCATCCCTGGGTATACAAATCTTTCCAAAATGATATAATAAATTGTCATGCATATGCCAATCTAACTATTGATTTCAATGGATCAAATCCATATATGTGTCTTTAAAATAATTGTCCCTAGCATATTGTTCAACATAACTTTCATGAGCTAAGGGATTATACCTTAATATTGTATATGCATTGATCACTGGTCTTGAAAACATATCTAAAACCTTGTTATGAATACCTTTCTTATACTTGATTACCAAATGAAAGTATTGTAAGAAATCCATCCACCTAAAATGTCCTGACTATTGTAGCTTGGTCTATGACTGCAAATATTGTAATGGTTGATGATCTGTATGAATTATCGTCTCCTTTCCCATTAAGTAATACTTCCATTTCTTCAAACTTTGTACCAATGCATAGAATTCCTTATCATATGTTGGATAGTTAATCACAACCTAAGTAAAAGTCTTAGAATGATAACATATAGGTTTACCTCGTTTCATCAAGACTACTCCCATGTCATATACGCTTGCATCAGTTTGAATCTCAAATGGCTATTGTATATCTGGAAGAGCCAAAACTTGTGTAGTACTTATCTTTTCATTTAATGTCTTGAAGGATTTATGCTTCTTGCCTCCCCATTGAAAGACTTGTTTTACACTTGTTAATTCATGCATAGGAGATGATATCAAAGAGAAATTAGCAATGAATTTACTCCACTACTATACTACTCCCAAGAAGATCCTAACTTCGGTTGCAGTAGTTGGCTTGGACCTTTTCGAAATAACTTCTACTTTTGTAGGATCTATCTTTGGATGACCATTCCCTACGATGTAACCCAAATATACCTGATAATTTTTTCCAAATTCACATTTAGAAATCTTGGTAAACAACTTCTCCTTCTTCAAGAGTTCAAAGACTATCTTAACATGCATTACATGATCTTCCCATATTCAACTAAAGATCAATATATCATCTATGTAGACAATGAAAAAATAATCTATGTAAGGCATGGACACATCATCCATTACCCTCATAAATGTTGCATGTGCATTACATAGACCAAATCTCATAACAAACCATTCAAGCAGCCTTTGCTTTGTGTTGAAATAAATTTTCCATATGTCACTTTCTACAATTTTGATCTGATGGTATCCAATTCACAAGTCCAACTTCGTCAAATAAACAACATTCTTTAACTGATCCAATAAATCATCAATTATGGGAAGAGGATAATGGTTACTTATCATAATCGTGTTCAATCCTCGAAATTCAATAAACATCCTCCATGTACCATATTTCTTCAGAACTAATACAATAAGAGATCCACATGGAGAGGAACTTGGCCTTATAATTCCTTTATCAAGCAATTTCTTAACTTTCTTCTTTATCTATGCATTCTCTATCAATGATGATATATACATACCATTGTAAGGAACATGAGAATCCTACTGCAAATAGATTCCATGTTGAACCTCCCACTTAGGAGGCAACACTGTAGGTTCCTGAAATAACTCATCATAGTTAGATATGATTTTGAACAACTCTTGTTTATGATCTGGATCACAACTTGATAAAGCATCACATATCTCTTCTTATTTCTATTTCAATATCACGAGAACAAAATATTTTCTTACATTCATGAGTCTCTTCATTTTCCCCATGCTCACTAAAGAAACATTATTTTTTATTTAATCTAACAATAAATTCAACCCGATGTTTGAAAAGTTTATATTTATTCTCTTCACAATAGAACACAACTTTCCTCTCAAATAGATATGGACTACCCAAGACAATGTCACAAATGTCAAGAGGCACAACATCTAGTTCAACCTCATCAACTAACTTAGTTGTAATTGCAAATTTTATCTTACACTGTTTTGTCACTTGTAACTTAGCATATTCACACACCCAACCTAATGGATATGGATTTTTATGAGGTGTCATCTTTAAACCTAGTTGTCGAGGAAAATATATGAAATGATCTTACTCAAGCATTTTCAGATCTTACTTAGCTAAAGCAAGATAGGCGGGAATATCACCCTATGTTTATAGACATCAAAATTGATATCCTAATTCATGAGTATTGTTTACAAGTGCTTAGGTTGTTTTTTTATAAATAAAAGCTTGCTGAAAAAAATATTATTTATTTAATTTTCTGAACATATCAGATGCTGAAATAAATATAGAGACAAAAGTAAAGACACAAAGTCAATCATCAAAATATATTAGACATAAAGCAATCATTTATTTCATTCCAATTCATCAAAGAATCGTTCTCTTTACAAAATTTCCTGAGGAAGTTTTGGACCAAAGTCAAACTTAGACGTCCTCGATGAAACATACAAAAGGACTTCTGACAAAAAATAAAAAAATGAACTTTAAAAGTTGGATTAGCTTGCCACAAATTGTTTCCCACTCAACTTTTCACAATAGCCTTTATCAGTCATGAAATCTAATTCACAAACAGACAAGTCTACACAGACTATCAAAGATATATCAACACCTTTGAAAAACAAGTGTCTGAATGATGTAATTCAGCCCTGAATCTTGTTGTCTACAATAGGACCCTACTATCATAAAAAATAATTAGGCTTCTAATGAATTAAGGAATGAATGAAAAATGAATTATCTCAACAAAAACTCAAAGAGAAAACCTTAGTATCCTTCTCCTTCTATCCTCCTCTTATTCTGCCCTTTCCTTTTGCCTTTAAGCAATTAGAATCGGTTGAAGTAGTTGAACTACCTCTTTAGTTAAGTTAACTAAAACTCAACCAACTTTTTTAGTTAAGGGGGAAAAGTAATAAATCATAATAAGGGTTTTAAAATAAATAATAACTAGTAGGTGGGACCCCTTGTGACTCCCTTTAACTTTTAATAGTCATAACACGACTATTTAATTAAACAAAACATCCCTCCTTGTGACTCCCATCATCACATTCATATTTGACAATTTATCTCAATGATAATTGAAATTATTACCAAATAATATTACCCATATATCCAAAAATAGTGTGTTGTACAAAATTTCAAAAGTCAACTTTTATCATCAATTAATAAAATAAAAAACTTAAAATCCATATTTTCCACTCTGAGAGGCAATCTTTCCCTTGTTGTTGTTGTTGTTACCTTTTGATCTCTCTGAATTTTCCTTAGGTTGTGTGGAGCCTTTAGGCCTAATATTGCTGATCACATGAGAGAAATCATCTCTCAAATGCATGCGAGAGGACACAGATTTATCAGAGTCATTTGAGGGTGAGGAAGGGGAAGCAGTGGCTTTTCCTTTGTCAAGAGCATGGTGGGCCTCGATTTTTAACCTTTTGATTGCATGGGAAGTCTGAACTGGTGAGTGGACGGGGGCATCTTTGAAAATTTGATTGATAGGCGGGGGAGTAGGTAAAGACAAGTTATGCTAGCCACGATGTTGGGAAATTATCGGGTGGACAATCTCTTGCCATTAATCATTCTCAGGAACTTCAGGTTGTAGTGACATGTGAGGAGGCACAGGGATACCAAGGACCTATGGGCTTTGGAAGGAAGGCCTTTTGAGCCTAGGTTGGACCACTCCTTGCCCAATCTAGTTAAAAAACCCAACTTGAAATAGCTGGCCTAACTCTTACGAGTCTACATCAAAGTGTATAGAGAATCTTGGCCTTATACGGCCCATGTTCCAATTACCTCTCCCTCGGTTAACTCTGCCATGGCTACCTCTGCTAAAAAATCTCATTCCTGTATGCATAATTGATTAGGAAATAGTCTCTTTAACAACCGTACATGAAAACTCTTTTAAAATATGAAATAAAATTTGGCTCAACAACATATTAGACTCATGCAATCCAATCCATACAAATTGTTTAATAGTTGTCAATGAGCAGGGGGTGAACAAAGGTTCTGGGATATGTGAGGGGTTGTATTGAGAGAAAAATGTTAAAATGAGGGGAAAATATCATGATTACTACTCACAGACAACAAACAATCAACTGTAATGTAAACCAAAGAATATTCCACTGTAATCCATCCTTGCGATCTTAAATTGTCATAATACAGAGTTTCCTTTAACTGTAATTAAATTTTAGGAACAGGGAGTGGATAATGAATATGGGAAGGTGAGGGGATTGTAATGTGCGAAAAATGAAATAATGGTAGGGAAAAGAGCGAATATTGTTCATAAAATCGATTAAGTAATCCATAAAACAATTATGTATTTCATGAAAACAATCCAACACCAACCAAACAACTATTGTGATCAATTAAACAATTATTGTGTGTTAATACTTGTTCACTGTCCACATTTAAATCTTCAACCCTTTTAATTAACACAATGTCATCATACTCAAAATCAATATACCTTCCAAACAACCTATATAAGAATTCAGTTTCCTCTCACTTCTTCCATTTAATATTTAAAACAAAATTCCAATGAACACAGTCATTTGTTTCAACTATGTTCAACATCAAAACCTTAACCACTGTCTATAAATTAATTCATCAAATTAAGACAGACACAAGTTCTTCTAAAACATGTCCGATTCCATTCTTTTAACCAATTTTAACAATTAAATTGCAATGAAACCATACTACTAAAAACCCGTGTCCATCTCTGATGGTGCAATAAGATGATTCGATGCACGATATCCATAAATCATACACAATAGATAGCCAAGCCACAACTATCAATCTTTAAATTGCAATTATCTCGATCAAAAAATTTAAACACATAGTAACAACAACCATCACTTCAACTTATACCATGTTGTAGGAAACACACAGACCAACGCATAACGCAAAGAAGCATTTTTGTCACTGTACATATCCAATTACTTCTGATCAAAACATAAAACAATATTGAGCTATCAATCCAACTGTTATAACAAAAGGAGGCAATGACTATATGCCCATTTACAACTTCTCAAATCAACCAATTAAACCATGTTGAGCTATCGAATCAACTGTCACAATAAAAGAATACATTGACTATATACCAATAATCATTTCCGATTGCAACTGTGTAATCAACCCAATCAATAGAGATGAGCCAATAATCAAAACCACTATCAATGTTATTCTACCAAATCATGACAGTCAACAAGATATCCAACAGGGTGTAACTAGTTCAACTAATAAAAATCGGGCTCTGAAAAACCAAGGGTTCTCTCGTTGGAACCAACATAGGGAGACTAGAGGTCGACCTTGTCGACAGTAGGTGAGAAACCCTTGAGACAACAAGGTGGAACCACACTCATTATAAACCTTATCTCGCATGATAGGGTGACAGTTCAACCTCAGATAGGAGAGACTATGAACAAAGGAGTAGAGGTTCCTTACTGGCCAGTAAACAACATTGAGAACACGTAGGGAATAACCCTTGTGGTTTTTACCCAAAGTCGAATAATGTTGATATAAATGCATAGCTAATGTAATAGTAGCCAACCCTAAAGCAAGCCTCTTGGCATAACAACCACCATAACCAACTGTGCATATACCAATAGCATAAAACGATCCCACGACCAGGCGAAGAATGAGATGCAGTGACCCAAAGGTGGTTCAAAAATTACACAACAACCCCATAAAAAAAAATATGACTGGGTGTGGTTACAAATATTGTGAGGAGATGACCAACAAGTCCATATGGAATGAAACCCTCCAACAAAAACCCTTAGAGACAACAGAGATCCATCACGGCTTCCTTCACACCGAATATTAAATGAAATCGTGACTTCAACCATCCAATTTTCCATTTGCCACGAATAGCACACAAAGAACCATTCTAGAGAAACACCACGAGATTACATAGTTTCCAGCCTCAAGAAAAACATAGACCAATACATCATCGAGCCAATATTTATTTCATAAATAGAGCGAGTTCATAGATGGGCAAAAAAAACATACATGTAACCAAATGGCCTTAAAAATGCGAGTGTGGTCGAACAATTTCTTCCTCGCCTGAATATTAGAGCTTAACCATAGTGAAAATCAAATGAAAAATAACCAAGCTAGGGTGATGGCTAGTGGGATAAGTATGGAGTAACATGCAGTGAATGCACACCGCTTCCATCCTCTGCTCATTCAATTATGTAGTACACACCATCCAACCAACATTTATCCATGCCATTAACCCATACCTTGAGACTTGCATACATTGCTTTCCAAATGCGCCACCCGATATCATATTAACCATTTCCAAAACATACCATAATGTATATCACATGCGCCCATATAACTCAATAATAATCGCATAGCCACTAACATTGCTAGTTAGGACTAACAATAATCCTTTTAATTCCATTTGCACATAGTATACTATAACATAGTATAGTATAGGATAGCTCCTCTTCCTTGTATTTTTTCATATTGCTTTTATCTCTTGTTATAGCTAACATGTGTCTTGTGCAGGTGAAACATGTAACAAATCATGGTGCTAATAGAAATGTAATAACTGTGAATATAAGCCATTCATGCAATACGAAATTTAGAGCTTAGAGCAATCAGAACCAACACATAATATGCATTATCCATCTGCTATATGTCATAAATAAAACTAATATTTCACCATCAATCATGTAGAACCCTGTAAGCATCATCGAAAAACAACATAAAATGTGTAACAATACTATCTCTGATCATACAATCTACAAGGGGGTCCCACCTACTAGTATTATATATATCATTAGCTTATAAACAATAGGATTTTAGAAATACTTTGCGAGCGAAATCCTCGTTGCGATTTTTATCATCAACACTGGCTTCTTACCAATTGCTTCAGATATTAGGTTAACTTGATATCCACTGTCAACCAAAGTATCTATCTTTGTATTTTTGACTATAACCCTGACATGGAAAGATCGTTTATTTCCTTTTGATCAATAACACTTTCCAATTTAGCATATGGAACTAAATAATTAGAATTGATAGAAGATATACATTTTCTTCCTATTGCCATGATCTTAGATTCGTCTATAGAATCTTATCCTAGATACTGTCGAGTTGATGCAACAACCCTTTGTTTTCCTTTATCTTGGAACTTCTTTGGTCATAATTCTGGATGCAACTTCCAACACTGTGCTTCCTCGTACCCCTTTATTTTACAGTGGTAACATGTAGGTCTTCCTTCAACTTGCTTTATTGTAGCTGAATTATTACTGTTTCATTTTCCTTTTGGTTTCATTTCCAACTTGTATGGCTTCTTATCTTCAATCACATGCTTCCCTTTACTAGCCTCTAGATGTGTATCTTTTACTGGCACTTTATCAATGTTAGTAGAGTTAAACATTAAAATAGTGTGTCGAAGATATGAGTACATGCCACCAATATACTTTAGAAGAGTTTCACGAGTATACAATGAAATTCCTAAAGATGATGCCTTCTTTTCAAATTCATGTGTATATCCTTCAATATTTTGGCCTTTACCTTGCCTTAGATTTTTCCATTCTATAATGTTTGTTTGTGTACAAGCTAGTGGATAGAATTGTTTTCTTATGGAATTAGTAAATTTATCCCAAGAAGATAATACTTTACCCTTTTGAACAATATCAACTTGTGTCTTACTGTCCCACCATATCAAGGTTGTGCCACTTAGTCAAAGAGAAACTAATTGTATCTTTGCAGTGTCATCTATAATCTTTTGTACCTTGCAATATACCTCTATTTGCTTGATCCAATTGTCCAACCTTTCAACATCCAATTCTCCATCATAGATTGACAATTCAAACTTAACGTTCAATTTTAATAAAGGAAAATTATGCTTATGAGAAGAATTCTTAGAGGGATTATCTTGACAAAAAGAATGTTCACTTACATCAAAGGAAGATGATGATGAGGATGGTGAATAAGGCTCCGAAGGTCCACCACATTCATCTCCTCCTACTTTCACCAAAGATTATTTTCTTGCGGGATTTTGAATTCTTCATTGCAAATCATCTATTATCTCTCTCATCGAGCGAAGTGTAGCCATCATTTCTTCAGGATTCATGGGAGGATATTCTCCTTACCTTCCTTCGGAATCCATATTATGCTTACAAAGTCTCCTTTCAATATCTGACCTTTAAATTGCAATCTCTCCTTTACCAAGTTTGAGTTTCGATCTTGTAAGAATTCACTTGCAACACATGTCAAACCAGCTATGATACCAACTTTATCTGAAAATGCTTAGATGTCAATTAATCTTTAATACATATAAAAATCTACTTGAACTTCAAAATAATAATCATCACTTGACTAATTGCAAATTACATGTGAATTAAATTATGTATCCAATACACTTTAATGATAAACAAATTGTAATATAACTGAGCAAAAATAGAACAACAATATTGAAATCACATACACAAGTTTGATAACGGAGTTCACCTAATTTTTGGGCTATGTCTCCAGTTTCTCTTCCAATAGAGACCTCTTTATTAATGCTCAAATTATTGTGTTTTAAAATGACCTTTTTACATGTTTCTCAAACTCAGAAACAGAGTGTGATATCAAATTCCTTGCGAAATTTCAAGAAAAATGAGTATAAAATTCATATAATTCTGTGACAAAACCACATGGCATGAATTTTGGTGTAGCCTCTAGGTCTTGATAACCTCTAGCCATGAGTTTTGAGAAAATACCGTACTCTATAGTGTATCCTTTGTCTCGGTTCACACACCCATTAAATAGGGGGTCATGCTTAAAACGCCACCTGAAACTTTGGGCAACCATTTAATATTTTGCTTGGGGAATCCTGTAATGGAAGGCACCTTTGGTGCAAGGGTTAAAGTGTTGGCACATTATTTGGCATTTTGCTGGGTCAAACCCCATCGACCATGCCATATTTTATGGTGTTTGTTTATAACCTATGGTTATATGTATATACAGTGGCATATGTGGGAGGTATAAACGTTTACACCTCCCATGGACATAGCCTATGGCTACATAGGATACCATACGATAATATATTATGGGTCAAGGTCTAGGCCCTTGTTTTTTTTCCTCCACCAATTATGCATCATAACAACTTTAAATAAATGTGGTGCCATATGCAGTTAAGAGTTAATGTGATGGTGCAATGGTTAGCTTGTTGGGTTGTTGTGCGGGAGACCTGGGTTTGATCCTCCAGAATCCCATTTTTTTTAACCAAATTAATCCATAAATGACCAATGGGAGGCTACCACGAGGAAACCTCTCATTGGTCTATATTCACCATGTTTCAAAACATAATTAGTCCACCTATAACATACGGTCATCAAGTCACATGCTAGATCAGGTGTACGGTGTGCCACATGGCACCTTAGGGTGTTGCCACCTCAGCACCATATGGTCATATGTTCATGTCATGTGTCACCCTTTTAGTGGTAATTGTTGGCACAGGGGCATACCCAGGGTTCAATGCTTTGACAATGCACCAAAAAATCCCTAACTACCATCCCTTTCAAAAACACCTGCAAAGCAGGCAAAGTCTCACTCGAGGTAGAGGTAGGGGGGTTACAGGACTCAGGTGTCTATAACCAAGCTGGGACATAGATTTGTGATTACAATTACTTCAGAGAGTACTTAAGAACAACATGCATTATTTATCAATTTCATTCACATCGTAGGACAAACCCTAAGGATATATCGGTGCAGTAACAATGACGAAATAAACATCGCACTTAGCATCATAAGTCAGATCTAGCACATTCAACATAAATAAATAAATAAGAATTCATAGATCTATCTATCATACATAACAATCAATACACTAAGAAGATCCACAACATAAACATCATAGCACACAATCAACACATGATATACGTGGTTCACCCCAGTGTGGAGCTACGCCCACCAACTGCTTCTTCTCTTTATTGGGCTTCAATCTCTTACATTCATCTGCTCTTGTGCACTAAGCCACAGAGCCAAGCTTCGCACCAGACAGGTGATCTGCGCACTAAGCACTAGATCCACCTTCCCAAAATCAAGTCAAGGCACAGAGGCAACTCCCATACTAAGCACAGAGCCTTACATATGTAGTCTGTTGCACTAAGCAACTCAAAACTACTTGCACTTAGCCTTGCAAGATATCAACTTCTACATCCCTACTTCTACATTACATTCTTAATTATTTATACTTTTACAAAAAATGCCTAATCATGGGTAAGCCCATGAGATGACATCCCATAACCCGTTACAAAACCCTAAGAACCCCTTGATGGGTCCAAAAATCTCAAAAAAAAAGTGAGATCTATGATCTCAGCTCTACCTGGGCGCTCCTTCGTTGATCATTGCGTCAAAGTCCAAAAAGTGGTCAAACTTGACCAATGTTTCCTCAAAACTTGGTCAAGGGCCAACAAGCCCCAACCACTCACTTGTGACTCATCCTGAGTCACTCAGATCTGGGAAACGCTACTTCAAAGGCCTCAAGCTTAGCTCAAGCTGTCTCGACTTGTTGCTTCACTTGAGCCTCCTGCTCAGTGAACTCCTGGATCATTTTCTTTGTAACAGGCCCTTCCAGGTGTTGTTCCACTATCGCAACCACTTGGTCCAGTTGACAGCCTTGTCCTTTGATCTCTTCAAACACTACTTAGGCTTCCTCCTGCAATGGTTGTAGACTCTATGTGACTTCCATTACTCTGCCTTGGATGGAAGTAATCTGTTGCTGGGCCGCACGTTGTTCTTGCAATCTCTTCATTCTCTCAACTGGAGTGAGTGACTTCATCTGTGCCTGAAATGACGGTTCTTGTTGTTGTGCTTCCAACTTCCTAAGCTCTGGGTCTTCCATGAGGTGTTCGTAGGTCTGTGCACTTTTGTTTCTCAGTTGCTTGCATTCTGAGGTGAGGGATTTGATCTTTTCCACTGCACTCTTAGCGAATTCCTCCCTCTAGTTGTGGATTTCTTTTAGAGTGCTCAATAATTCTTTAATTTCTATCTCTGCTATTTGTGCTTGAAGTTGTTGTAAGGCCTCCACAAGCTTCACTACTTGAATATCGACTACCTCATGTACCTCCTGTGCCAAGCCTGGCACAAAGAGAAGTGATTTTCTCACCACTTCTTTGACTGTAGTTTGATCTGCAAGTAGATGGTCCTTTTCCCTCTATATCTTTGCTTTGTCTTCCTCGAGAATCGCCCAGAACTCATCTTTCTCATTTTCATACGCAGTTACATAGTACCACGCAACTCGTAGTTGCTCCAAGATCTCCTCTTTTTCTTTTTTCAAGGCTTCTGTAGCCTTCTCCTTTTCTTCTTGAACTTTCTTAAGTTGACCCTCTGTTGCATCTGCAAGTCTTTGACGAGGAAGGCGCAGTAGGTACTGCGCGGCTCAATTGAATGGCTCACTGAATTTCCTTCAGTTCCTTCTCAACTCTTACATACAACTCTTCTTGCTTCATGCCATATCTCTGTAAGAGGTCCTTGGATGCATCCTCCATTTCTCCGTGGACTAGACCGATGTCATCCTCTGTGAGTGTGGCCTCCATCTGGGGATTACTGGCATAGGTCTTGTTTCTTGCCGAGGGTTTCTGCGGAGAAACCTTCCTCTTCTTTGATGTTTATGTATCAGTAGGGGGATCTTTCGGTGGCATAGCTTCACATTCTCCTTTCATTTCTCCTTCTTCCCCTCCTCCTTCTTGATTTACTTCGCCTCCTCCTCCTGCAGGTGAGCTAGATCCATTTTGTTCTAAGGCATTGTCTTCCTCATCAGTCTGTACATCCTTGACTTCCTCCTTTTTCTTATTCTTGTTTGCATGTGTTTTTCCTGCATGCTCGAACCGAGTGACCAAGGGGATTCTTATGATGTCAGGTTTGGATAGTTTTGCATCATCAATCGGTACAAGGAACTCTGCTAGCCACTCCTTCATGATCTACTCCATGACTTCATCTGTCAGCTTATAGTAGGACTATAACTCTTCCTTGCTTTCATCCTTGCATGCAATGATATAAATAAAATGTGGGTCTGTGTGAAACTTAGCTAGTGGTCTATATTGGTGCAAGGTGCACGGTTTCATGCACAAGAATAACTCAATGTTAACCTTTAGCTGTTGATAGTAGGCATGGAACACTGCATTCATCTACCATTTCTTCGACATGTCATTCATATACCATAAGGATGAGAACCTCACGGCCAACAGCCCTGACGGTTCAATCTATGGGAATGTGGCTCCTTTCATCATTTTCCAAGCGACAAATGCAATCAACATGAGTATCCAGCTGAAGTGGAACTCATATCCTTGATCATGCACTTTGCGACAATATTTCTCAAGCTCATTGATGAGGTAACTCACCCAATTCATTTGCATTCCCTCCATGCATTTTCCTGTGAAGTCCACCACGAACCTGGTGACCTGCATGGGGTGATTCTTTCTTACAAGATTTCCAGCTATGAGTTGGCAAGTGAGGCACACTGTGCCATCCTGGATAGAGGCTACCTTGTATCCTCACTTTCCCTTCTCAACTTTGTTGTATGCCTCCTTGATGCATTGTGCCAGGGAGCGATATGAAGTCTTCACTGGGTAAAACTGTTGATGGTTGGGTCCCTACATGTTCAATCATGTGATCAAGTGGATCAACATCAGATCCACAGTAATCCTCCTGTTGAGCCACAGGTATCCATCATGATAACATGACAAGAGGAGTTTAACACAAGCATTAACCTCCTGATGTCAGCAAAAATGAGGAATCTTCATGACATTTAGTATTGTGGGCTACACCATCTCCTTTATCCAAGGCTGGGAGACTATGTGAGGCTTCTTCCCAGTGGTCTTCATCAGGTATCTGTGGGGTGCAAGCATGGCGTAGTTCTTTCTGTCGCTGAGATTGAAATCATTGTTCTTCAGAGATGGGATCTGTCCCAGCTAGCTTCCAACTACGCGTATTCCCTTTGGAATGTACAATGTGATCAATGTGCACTCGAAGTCTTGTGGAATGTTGTCGTGGTTGACCATGCTAGCCAAAGTAGGGATATAATCAGGTAATATTGACGAGATCTGCTTTGCATTAGCTAGATCATCATGATTCTTACTTCAATTCTCAGTAGCAGGGTTGACACAGCGCAAATGACGTCTAGTCAAGGGGGAAGCCTGTAGTCCCCTGGTCGATGACACCTGTATTCCTTCAGACATATCCTTATTAGCCATAAAATTCTTCAGAACCTCTTAGACAAACTTCTCTAGCTTAATGTGCTCGACCGACATTATCACTATTAACAAATAGGTCGAGATAGGTGAATGAATAGAGGGGTAGACAAATGGACAATGATGTCTGATAAAATGGCTTCAACACACAATCACTTCTCTTATGATAATCACAATCACTTCTCTTATTGTTTCCTATCAGTTTTGGAGCATCGTTCTAATGGTCGGGGCACCTCCAAAATTCATATAGCTTCGCCAGGGAGAAGTCCCATTCTACGCGGTTCTGTTGTTCCGGCAATGTTCGAATTCTGTAAACCTGCCTCTTGTGAAGTCTTCTCTATAAATTCCTGTAGCTTTTCTAACTTATATTTCTTCTTACTAATCTTCCTTTCCTTCTTTCCTATGATCTGAGTCTCTCTAACTATTTCTGGATTCCTCTTTCCATTCTTATTCTTATCTTCTCCTAGCGTAGTAACTTTGCACTGCTCATGTGTTCTCAAAGGGTTCGAAGTTAATTTCCCTCCCCTTACCACTTCCTAGGTGGGTATACTTTCTTATTGCATGGATAGGTCCTTCAAACCTTCTTGCATTCTTTCAACCTCGACAACTAATTCTCTTGCGTTCTACTGCTTTGACTCAACTTTTCGTTCTTTTATTAGTCGATCTATTCTTCTAGATATGAAATCCCTTAGTTCTTGATTTTTATTTTCTTTAGCAGCTTCATCTACTTTCCTTCTGATCTGATCTTCAATCCAAGTCTTACCTAACAAAAGTGCAAAAGGGGCATTGTTCTCAACAAACTTAATAACTTCAAATTCTTCTTGAGTCGATGTTCCATGGATGATAACATGTACATTAGTAACTCTTAAACACAGGGTTATCATCTTTCCTTTAAACAAACCTATTCTTCCCAATGAAGGTATCACAATAGGCTTCCCTAAAATTTCCCAAGTGCTTTTTGTCATAATATTAACTTGTGTTTCCTCATCCAAGACACAGTCTATGTCGAAGTCTCATATTCTTGTATCTATGCATTGTTTTTCTTTCATGATCTCTGGTAAACTGACATCTTTGTGATTATTTATTGCTTTTTTTAACTGTACTAACATAGTCTGAGCTTTCTTTGATTCTTTCTCTTTATGGTTCTCTAATATTCTCTTATTCTCTTGACTCATGTTCATTTTTTTGACTTTAGCAATCATCCTTGGACAATCCTCAACTTCATGACCAACAATTTTGTTGGCATGTTTTTAGATAGAGGCAGAGTATGTGTGTTTCTCATTGATGGAAAAGATCATGACCAGTAGCGCAGGGATAATGGAATGGCAATGGAAAGTTCAACAGTGAAGAGAAACAGTGATCGTTGGATCCCATTCAGATTTCCCGATGATCGTCAGATATGAATTCAAATAGGAGGAGCATGTAGTGGAAGAGAACCGATCTCATGCGTCAGATCTGAGCCCGAAGTCCGACCATCATTGGATCCAGGAGAACCTACACATTCTTTAAAGTGCTAGGAGAAGCAGGCTTACAAAATCCTAAAAGTAGGAGGACTGCTCATCTTCGAGAGGGACACGTGGTTACAGATCATCATTTCACTGACTGAGAGGACAAAGGAAGGAGTTCTCTGACCTCTTGAACTCACGATATGTGAAATCATGAAATAATCTTAGTCGTTATATCGAGGATTGATCTAGATCGTTAATCAGGCACGATGAAGGCTCGTGGAGTTGCAAAATCATGATAAAACCTTCACTGTTGTTCCAAGAGAGACACATGTCAAGTGATAGTTTTTTCACTGACTGAAAGGTCAAACGAAGGAGGCTCCTAACCACTCTAACTCACGATATGCAATATCGCAAAATGATCTAGAACGTTGGATTGAGGATTGATCAGGGATGAATGCATGGAGAAAGATCAGAGCATGTCAAAGACTCCATTTCAGAGTTTTGCAGACCGGGAAATCAAAGATCAAAGGAACTTTAACCTTTGAAGTAGCAAACCTAAAAATCCCGAAATAGAAACATCAACAAACCACGTCAACAAACCATGTTAGATAAGGACACGTGACATAATCAGGCAATGACAAGTGTCAAGTTGATTTAACATTTCAGGCACATGTACGTCATGAATCATAGTGACACGTGGCAGCTATTCAAAACATGTCAATCCACGTGTGACATCAGCAGGTTTACGTCACATCATAACTTTCTATTTCGAGGTTTTACATAGCAAGAAAAAACTCCACCATCATGAAGTATCAAACTTTGAAATACCGAAAGGGACTATTGTGAGTCTCGAAAACCTGAAATTCAAAACTCTGAAATCCCGTCAACCATCCATCTCAGTGGGTTATGTGAATTGTCCGATCATTTCGGAGATTTTGTGATCATGAATTTTATAATGTTGGAGTCATGATGACTCAAAGGGAAAAATGTTGAAATCCCGTCAGTCATTCGATTAATAAAATAAGGGATCAGATTATGAAGTTTTGTGGACCGTTGATCTGGCTCCATTTCATGGATTGCAACTTGGAGTGTCAAGACACTTCTTCACAGGAATGTTGAAATGCCGAAATGAGAAAACATGTTTTGGTGTAGGCTGTGATCACCGTCAATGGTCTTCTGAGAGGGAGGATCTAGCACCAAGATAAGCTCCTTTTTGGTGATTGTAACATGAAGAGTTGATACTCTTCACCAAAGGATTGCCGAAATGCGAAATGTGAAATGCGAAAGGCATTTTGATTAGGCCCGTGGTTACAGCTAGTGGGCATATGGAATAAGCGCAAGACCCAGTACTTGTAATCCAATGGTGCAGGTGAATTCGAATATGATCGGAGGGCTACTATTTCACCTCATAGTTAATTGATTAGTTACGATTCATTTAGCAAAAATGATTCATGATTATTGATCATTTGGTGATTCAGTTGCTGAGGCGTTTGTGAATAAAAGGAGATATGAGACGACTATGCAAGGTTGGTTATTCTAACCAAAAAAATGTGATGAACTGTAAGAAGAGTAAAATTATAGGATGCAGAGCTTGAGATAAAACTCGGAGATAAGTAACATTTTCTGAACAGACATAAGCAAGAGAAGAATAGCAGAATAACATGAAGCAGAGCAGAATTGCAAAACAATTTTTTGAAGAAGAGAAGAATTGCGGAATAGAAAAGAAGGGGTAAGAATTGAGACACCTGTATTGTTTGTTTTTCAATCATTTACTCATAATCAGGGTGGTTGGGAGGTTCTAGGGAGGATTGTTGTCCTCAGAGGTTCAAGTGGGTGCTTGAACACAAGGAGTTGTAGCTTCCATCTGGTTGCAGCTAGAGAAACCAGGGTGGCAGGGTGGTGCAAGGGAGAAC
>JZKD02S0836278.1:185828-211943 GCA_000966675.3 Picea glauca
TAAAGGAGTTCAGACAAGAAGGAAATTGATTAAAGACTCAGAACAATCTCATGTTGCTTTTTTATCTATGACTGAACCTAAAATTTTTGATGAAGCCAGCCAGCATGATGATTGGATTAGAGCTATGAATAAAGAGCTTGATTAGATTGAGAAGAACAATACTTGGGAGCTTGTCCCTAGACCTGAAGATAAGAATGTAGTAGGTTCCAAATGGGACTTCAAGAATAAAATGAATGAAAAAGGACAAGTTGTTAGAAATAAATCCAGATTGGTCTGTAAATGGTATGCACAAGTTGAAGGTCAAGACTTTGATGAAACTTTTGCACCAGTGGCAAGATTGGAAGCCATTAGAATGTTTCTTGCTTATTCATGTCATAAGAACTTTAAAGTTTATCAGATGGATGTTAAGTCAGCGTTTCTTAATGGAAATCTAGAGGAATAAGTATATATGGAGCAACCTGAAGGATTCTCATTGAAAGATAATCCTAATTATGTTTGCAAGTTGAAGAAGGCCTTATATGGACTGAAACAAGCACCAGGAGCTTGGTATTATAGACTGGACAAATTTTTACAAGACAAAGGGTTCAAGAAAGGTATTGTTGACATCAATCTCTACATTAAGTCTGAAGGTGATAATTTACTAGTTGTTTTGGTTTATGTAGATGATATTATTTTTTGTTGTACTAATGAATCATCTATCTAGTGGTTTGCTAACATTATGCAAACAGAACTTGAGATGTCCATGATAGGAGAACTGTCATATTTTCTTGGTTTGCAAGTAAATCAGAGTTTTACAGGAATATTTATCTCTCAAGAAAAATATTTGAAAGAGATGTTGAAAAAATTTCAGATGGAGGATTCCTCTCCTATTAGCACACCTATGGTGGTTGGTTGCAAGCTCAGTAAAGATGATATTTCACTGGATGTTGATCAAAGGACAGATTTCTCTATGATAGGCAGTCTTCTATACATCACAACATCCCTTCCTGATATAATGCAAGTTGTTGGAATGGTAGGTCATTATCAGTCTGCTCCTAAACAAAGTCATTTGTTAGTTGTCACAAGGATATTCAAATACTTGAAGGGAACAATGACTTATGGTCTGTGGTATCCAAGAAATCATAATTTTCAGTTAACTGCTTATTCAGATGCAGATTGGGCAAATTGTGTGGATGAGAGAAAGGGCACCAGTGGAGGTGCATTCATCCTGGGTGACTTGTTGGTAGCATGGATTAGTAAGAAGCATGGATATATTTCCTTATCAACTACAGAGGAAGAGTACATTGTTGTTGCTACTTGTTGCACTCAAATTTTATGGATGATTCAAACTCTTACAGATTTGAAGGTAAATTATACCGATCTGATTACAATTCACTGTGATAACAGTAGTGCCATTAGTGTCTCCAAGAATCCTGTTCTTCATTCCAAGACTAAGCATATCCCAATAAAATACCATTTTATCAGAGAACAAGTTACAAACAGAATTGTTCAGCTGAATTATATTCCTTCCACAGAACAGATCGTTGATATCTTTACTAAACCATTAGCAGCAACCCCTTTTGGATATCTTCGTCAAAAGTTGGGGGTTATAACTTCTTTCGTCTAATCTGTTCACCTGGTCAAGGAGAGTAATTATTAAATATCTGTTGTATTTCTAAGATGCTCATAGTTGACAGGGGGAGTATGTACTGCAACAGCTCAGGGGGAGCGTGTTTCTTCTTTGGCATTGATGTCAAAGGGGGAGAAAGTGTGGTAATTTCAAGGATGCTACAGTGGTATAGTTGGATGTTCTTCAAGGGGTTGCCATCAATGCCAAAGGGGGAGATTGTTGGCATGTTTTTAAACAGAGGCGGAGTATGTGTTTTTGTCATTGATGGAAAAGATCATGACCAACAACACAGGGATAACGGCATGGCAATGGAAAGTTCAACAGTGAAGAGAAATAGTGATCATTAGATCCCATTCAGATTTCCTAACGATCGTTACATCTGAATTCAGATAGGAGGAGCATGCAGTAGAAGAGAACCAATATCATGCGTCAGATCTGAGCCCGAATTCCAACCATCGTTGGATCCAGGAGAACCTACACATTCTTTAAAGTGCTAGGAGAAGCAGGTTTACAAAATCCTAAAAGTAGGAGGATCGTTCATCTTCGGGAGGGATACATGGTTACAGATCAATATTTCACTGACTGAGAGGTCAAAGGAAGGAGTTCTCTAACCTCTTGAACTCGCAATATGTGAAATCATAAAATAATCTTAGTCGTTAGATCGAGGATTGATCTAGACCGTTAATCAGGCCCGATGAAGGCTCGTGGAGTTGCGAAATCACAATAAAACCTTGACTGTTGATCCAAGAGGGACATGTAGCAAGTGATAGTTTTTTCACTGACTGCAAGGTCAAAGGAAGGAGGCTCCTAACCACTCTAACTCGTGATATGCGATATCGCGAAATGATCTGTAACGTTGGATCGAGGATTGATCAGGGACAGATGCGTGGCAAAAGATCAGAGGATGTCAAAGACTCCATTTCAGTGTTTCGGAGACCGGGAAATCAAAGATCAAAGGAACTCTAACCTTTGAAGTAGCGAACCCCAAAATCCCGAAACATACACATCAACAAACCACATCAGCTAAGGACATGTTGCACAATCAGGCAATGACAAGTGTCAAGTTGATTTAACATTTCAGGCACATGTAAGTCATGAATCATAGTGACACATGGAAGCTATTCGGCACGTGTCAATCCACGTGTGACGTCAATAGGTTTACATCACATCAAAACTTTCTATTTCAAGGTTTTACATAGAAAGCAGAAACTCCACCATCACGAAGTCTCGAACTCTGAAATACCGAAAGGGACTATTGTGAGTCTCAAAAACCCAAAAGGAAAAACTCCAAAATCCCATCAATCGTCCATCTCAGTGGGTTATGTGAACCGTCCGATCATTTCAGACATTTTGTGATCATGAATTTTATAATGTTGGAGTCATGATGACTCGAAGGGAAAAATGTCGAAATCTCGTCATTCGTTCGATTAAGAAAAGAAGGGATCAGATTATGAAGTTTTGTGGACTGTTGATCTGGCTCCATTTCAGGGATTGCGACTTGGAGTGTCGAGACACTTCTTCATAAGAATGTTGAAATGCTGAAATGAGGAAACACATTTTGGTGTAGGCTGTGGTCACCGTCAATGGTCTTGTGAGAGGGAGGAGCTAGCACCAAGCTAAGCTCTTTTTCGGCGATCATAACATGAAGAGTTGAGACTCTTCACCACAGGATTGTCGAAATGCGAAATGCGAAAGGCATTTTGATTAGGCTCGTGGTTACATCCAGTGGGCATATGAATTAAATGCGAGACCCAGTACTTGTAATCCAATGGTGCAGGTGAATTTGAATATGATCAGAGGGCTATTGTTTCACCTCATAGTTAATTGATCAATTACGATTCAGTTAGAAAAACTGATTCATGATTCTTGATCAGTTGGCGATTTAGTTGTTGAGGCATGTGTGAATAAAAGGAGATATGAGACAACTGTGCAAGGTTGGTTGTTCTAACCAAAAAATTGTGATGAACTGTAAGAATAGAAAAATTACAGGATGCAGAGCTTGAGATAAAACTCATAGATGAGTAATAGTTGTTGAACAGACATAAGCAAGAGTAGAATAGTATAATAGCATGAAGTAGAGCAGAATTGCAGATTAGTTTTTTGAAGAAGAGAAGAATTGCAGAAAAGAAAAGAAGGGGTAAGAATTGAGAGACCTGTATTGTTTGTTTTTCAATCATTTACTCATAATTAGGGTGGTTGGGAGGTGCTAGGGAGGATTGATGTCCTCAAAGGTTCAAGTGGGTGCTTGAACATAAAGAGTTGTAGCTTCCATCTGGTTATAGCCAGAGAAATCGGGGTGGCAAGGTGGTGCAAGGGAGAACAAGTGTTATCTGTTATACAGGTTGGAGCCTGTGTAACTGGAAGTTGGTGCTTCCATCCAATTGGTGCTGGAACATTAAGGGAGTTGGTGCTTCCTTCTAGTGGGTGCTAGAGAAACTAGGGAGTTGGTGCTCTCAAACAATTTGGAGCTTGTAAAACAGAGGTAGTAGCCTCACATTGAGTTGGTGATCAATTATAGATGATGTACAAAACTTAAAAGACTGCCTATCATTTTTGAAGAAGAAGAGGTTTTCTCCCTTTATGGGTTTCCTCATGAAAATCTGTCTCTGTGTATATCTTATGTGTGAGTGATGCTCATTATTTATGTTGTTCATATGTTGTATAATATTGATGGACACTTGGAGAAAGATTAAAAATGGCTTAATTGACTTAAAATTGTTTAAGCACAATAACAAATGATTCACCCCCCCTCTCAGTTGTCTTAGTAATTTCAACAATTGTCTTAGCAATTTCTTTGACTCAACTTCTCGTTCTTCTATTAGTCGATCTATTCTTCTAGCTATGAAATCCCTTAGTTCTCGATTTTTCTTTTCTTTAGCTGCTCTGTCTGCTTTCCTTCTGATCTGATCTTCAATCCAAGTCTTACCTAACAAAAATGGAAAAGGGGCGTTGTTCTCAACAAACTTAATAACTTCAAATTCTTCTTGAGTCGATGTTCCATGGATGATAACATGTACATTAGTAACTCTTCCACATAGGGTTATCATCTTTCCTTTAAAAAAACATATTCTTCCCAATGAAGGTATCAAAATAGGCTTCCCCAAAATTTCCCGAGTGCTTTTTGTCATAATATTTACTTGTGTTTCCTCATCCAAGACACAGTCTATGTCGAAGTCTCATATTCTTGTATCTATGCGTTGTTTTTCTTTCATGATCTTTGGTAAACTGACATCTTTGTGATGATTTGTTGCTTCTTTTAACTATACTAACATAGTCTGAGTTTTCTCTGATTCTTTCTCTTTATGGTTCTCTAATATGCTCTTATTCTCTTGACTCATGTTCATTTGTTCGACTTTAGCAATCATCCTTGGACAGTCCTCAACTTCATGACCAACAATTTACAACAAAGAAAATAAGGGCCCACACCAGGGCATTCCTTAGCAAGATGTCTCGGTCTTCTACAGTTATAACATAGTGTGAATCCTCTCTTTCTCTTGTAAGTTCTCCAACTTCTCTTGTACTATGTAGTATGATCACAGTGTTGGTCCGACAATCTACAATAATTCTTTCTAGGTTCCTGCATCCACTTATTAGTCCAAAAATTCTTTTTATGCATAGGATTAACATATCTTTCTCTATTTCTATCAAATTTATTTAGATCAACTCTTTCTTCTAACCGTACCCTAGCTTTCAGACTAGGACATAACCTATCAAACATACCTAGATTCATGCTTTCGAAACAAAAAATTTCACTTGTCTTACTCTTATCAAAGAAAAAATATTTACCTCTTTCAAGATCTTACCTCTTTTGTTCAGATCGGGTTTCTTTCTTAGCACAGAGCTTTGCAATTCAAGTAGAATATTGCTTACTACAACAACAGATCTATGCAAAGATCTTCTATTTTCTTTCAGTTCCTAGCAATCACAGTTTCAGGTCCCAACAACAAAACCATTTGTTGGCACAGGGGTAGACCCAGGGTTTAACACTTCAACAATGCACCAAAAAAACCCTAACTACCATCCCTTTCGGTAACACCTGCAAAGCAGGCGAAGTCTCACCTGAGGTAGAGGCAGGGGGGGTTACAGGACTAAGGTGTTTGTAACCAAGATGGGACACAGATATGTGATTACAATTACTTCGCACAGTACCTAACAACAAAATGCATTAGTTATCAACTTCATTCACATCATAGAACAAACCCTATGGATAGATCGACATAGTAACAATGACGAAATAAACATCACACTTAGCATCATCAGTTAGATCTAGCACATTCAACATAAATAAAGCACTAAGAATTCATAGATCTATCTATCATACATAACAATCAATACTCTAAGAAGATCCACATCATAAACATCATAGCACAAAGTGAACCATCAACATATGATATACGTGGTTCACCCCAGTGTGGGGCTACATCCACCAACTACTTTTTCTATTTATTGGGATTCAATCTCTTATATTCATCTTCTCCTTTGAACTAAGCCACAGAGCCAAGATTCACACCGTACATGTGATCTATGCACTAAGCACCAGATCCACCTTCCCAAAATCAGGTCAAGGCACAGAGCCAACTCCTCTACTAAGCACAGATCCTTACATACACAGTCAATTGCACTAAGAAACTCAAAACTACTTGCACTTAGCCTTGCAAGCTATCAATTTATACATACCTACTTCTAGATTACATTCTTAATTATTTATACTTTTACAAAAAGGCCTAATCATGGGTAAACCCATGGGCCGACATCCCATAACTGTTACAAAACCCTAAGAACCCCATGTTGGGTCCACAAAGCCCACAAAATAAGTGAGATCTATGATCTCAACTCTGCCTGAGTGCTCCTTCCTTGATTACTACGTCAAAGTCCAAAATGTGGTCAAACCTGACCGATGTTTCCTCAAAACTTGGTCAAGGACCAACAGTGACATATGTCACCTTTGACCCTGTTGAATTTTACCTTTTTTCTTGGTTTTATTTGAACTTTGACCATCCATAAATTTTTCATATGAACTCTGTTTGAGGTGATTTTTTTGTCGTTGGAAAGTTATCACTGATGTCTATGCATTGATGTTGTCTTAGGAACCATTTGATATGATATGATTTTGAGTATTTCTGAACCCTTTTGGTCCTCTATGAGAATTCTGGATACTCTTGGACCTCTGTGAGTGTTCCTGGATCTAACTAGATTATATGGGACAACAAGTCTATGTTGTGCATTCGGTTTGGAGAGATTGTTGTCATTGATAACAACCCTTGAAGATTGATTTCAAGCCTTGGAGAAGTCGAGAAGCCCCAAATATGTATATGAGATCGTTGGATAGTTGGTTATTATTTGTATGGTTGATATTGATGGTGATTTAGTTGTATGGTTGTGATTGATGATGAGTTAGTTGCATGGTTGATATTGATGGTGATTTAGTTGTCATTGATGGAGTGGTTGATGTAAGAAGATTTGATGGGTGCATTTGATGAAGTCTACATGAATCCCCAAATGTGTGGCTATGGAACCCAAAGTTTTTTTAGGAATATGGACATGAAGGACAGAGTAAATGTAGAGAAGAAACTCATATATGGATAGTACTCATCATGTCATTTCTGGTGATATGTGGTACGCTACTTGGTTCCTCACGGTTGAGGAGTTATGGAATTGTAAAGTTAGAAGCCCCGAAGAATCATCAAGAAGTCCCTAGTTGGTTGCAAGTCAATTAATTAAAGGGTAAATTTGTTGTAAAAAGAAAGTTCAAGAAGCTCTAAAGATAAGAAAAGATGTCCTAAAGTTAAGGAAAGAGGTTACTTAGAGAAAGCATAAATACACCTCAAGAAGTCTCTCTTAAGTACATTTGTATACACATATGTTCATTGAATATCTATATAAGTGATCTAGTTACTATTATATGAGGTAACCAAGGATATCTGTGATGTCTTTTAAAGGGAAGATGAAGTAAATAAGGGCAAAATGCCAAGGGAGGATGAAACCTTGTGAGGATGTGTTATAAGGTATGCTATTTATAGGTCATCTTATCATTTTCTCTATAAAGGTTTTTATAAAATGATTTAGATAGTGAAACCTAGCTTTTATTGAGATGACATATCAAGGTACCTATGGTAGCAAGTTCCGCTTCTGTGTCATTTTAGTTTGTGCGATACATTCTGTGGAAGATAGGGTTTTTGGCCAGTTCTAAAACTAGTCTCAAACAGGTATTCCAAGTAAAATATTCATAATGTATTGATAGAAGTTCCCAATGTAGTGAAAAAACATTCATTGGATATATTACAAGCCATAATATGTTGTGTGTAATTTTCATATCTAGATATCAAATATTATGCGTGTGACATGCTCTACAAGTTCGCTCTCTAGAATAAGCTAGAATTCAACAAGGTTTGCCATTTTTTCTATAAATCCTTTTCTCGGTAGAAAATTGGAGTAGTTGTAGAGGATATACTAAATAATAGTGAGTACAAGTTGCATACCTTTATTCATTACAAGTAAGGTGTTATTCTTTTTGAAAGTTAGGGTTTGTGACTAATACAAAAAATAGTCTTGTGAGACTAAGGTAATGTTTAATGAAGACGTTATTCTCTTAATGTTGAAGTTGAAGAATGTCTACAGGTATGAGATCAAATACATCAAGTCTATTACATAGTTACATGTATGTTTATATGCATTCTTTGAGGGTTAGTTGTTGATGATGTTATGGTGTATGGAATGATTGAGACATATCATGAGTGATATGGTATATTGTTGAGGCACATGGGTTGAGGAGTATCTTAGATATTGGGAACAATTTTTGAGATACATTTTTGGTATATGTATGAGGCACTTGTTGGTGATATATATACATGCTAGGTACACATTTGGCACATATTATTAGCATATGGTTGAGGCATTTCATTGATGATATCTTATGATATTTGGTATATGACATGGTATATGGTTGAGGCATATTTCATGGTACATGGTTAATGATATGGAACATGATTGATACATGATGCGGTACATGTTTTGGTGCATGGTTGATGTACTTGTTTGATACAGGATTGGTACATTGTATGGTGATAGTTGATGTACATGGTTAGTACATGGTTGATGGTACAAGTTGTGGCACAAGATTGATATTGGTTATGGTACATGTTGATGTATACGATTGATGATATAGGTTGAGTTACATGTTGATTTACATTTTATGGTACATGTTGATGCATGGTTGATGCATGGTACAAGTTTGGTACTTAGTTGAGACACATATTCTGTGATGGTTTGTTGGTACATGCTTGGTAGAGGCATGTGTTGGTGATGTTGAGCATATGGTTTGAGATATTCTTGTGGTGATCTTGGCATGAGTTACATGAGGATGAGAGTGGATCCAATTTTATGGTTGAGAAAATGATAGGTTGGTTGATATAATAGTGATAGGTTGGATAGGTTGATGTGACAGTAGAAGTGACAGTGGCAATGACGATGAGAGTGACAGTGGCAATGAAAGTGGCAGTGATTGTGGTCGTGACAGTTGGTATACACTTATATTTTAGGGAGGAAATGTAGGGAAAGGAAAGGGGGTTGTATCCTCCTTCTGGTTGGAGCTGGAGAATCATATAGTTGGAGCTTCCTTTATGTTGGATCCTAAGAATCATGGGTTGTAGCCTCCTTCTATTTGGAGCCAGAGAATTCAAGGAGTTGTATATTCCTTCAAGTTGGATCCCGAGAATAGGGGGTTGGAGCCTCCTTCTAGTTGAAACTAGAGAATTTGGAATATGGTTCTTCCTATGAATGAATTCTTAATATATATAAGAAAGAATTATGTGTTTTTCTCCCATTTGGGTTTCCAAATAAATTATGGTGGACTGTGTATTTGATGTGATGGTGTTGATGTGATACTACTTATGATTATATTCTCATGATATATTGAATGAAATCATAGATGATACATTGATTATATACTGTTAATAAAGTTGAAGTTTGTATATTGTGGTTAAAAATGGTAAAAGTGCTCATACTGATTCACCCCCCCCCCCTCTCACTATTCCAACAATTGGTATGAGAGAGGGTTCCTTCAAGGAAACAATTTAACCGTTGGAAGGTAGATCATGGAGTGCACTGAGAATGGTGTACCAGTTTTCAATGGTCAAAATGGTATGAAGTATGAGTTATGGAGCTCAAGGATGAAAGTGTTTTGAAGGGAAGAAGGATATGACATTTGGAAATCACTACTGACAGGGTATAATGATACAAAGAAACCAAAAATTGATTCGAAGAAGGAATTGAAATGAAACAAAATATTTTTAATGGATTTCCTCTCGCAAGGACTATGCGATTAAGAAAAGGACAAGGTGGGAAAATTTTCATCAGCTAAAGAAATCTTGGATAAGCTACATAATATCTATTTTTCTCCCATCATAGAGTCAATGAATGCTAAAAAAGATGCAGGTACAAAACATGAAGAAAAATACTCACCCAGTGAGACAGATTCAGAAGAAGAAGAGTGTGAAGAAGGAATAGTATATCTTGAAGAAGAATTAATCAGTTCTCTAGATGAATTGATGAAAGAAAGGAAGAAAAACCAGTTCCTTAAAGAACAATTAGTCGAGAAAAATTCTCAAGAAAGTTTTGAAGAAGCCCAGTAGGGAATCGAAAATTTAAGAGCTCAGTTGGAAGAATGAAAAAGGGTTGAGGAAACATACAAAATTCAGATGGAATAGAAGCAATGTTTGGAGGCCAAAATAGTAGAAAAAAGAGAGGAAGCATAGAAGAGAGAAGATATTTTGATAGATCATCTTAAGGAAGGAACTGAGGATTTAAACCATCTTGAAGAAGAATTCAATCAACAAGAAAGAATACTTGAATAAGAGATAACCACCTTGAATATACAACTAGAAGAATCCAAGAGAACATAAGAAGTCATGAAGATCCAGATGATGAAGAAAGAAGAAGAGGTTGAAAAGATTGAAGAATAAGTTGTCATGTTAAGAGTTAAAGTTGTCAAGCTCAACAAGAATGATGAAGAGAGAGAAACATCCACAACATCAGAAAGGAAAGTTCAACATGAGCACCCTAATTTCCCAAAAAGGAAGAATGAATAAAAACCTAAGAGATATGCATAAGTCATAAAGGTTCTATGAAGAAGGAAGAATGAAATCCCCTAAAGGATAACATTCCAAAGATGAAGAATACTCAAGAAGAATATTACAGAAGAGTTGGATATCAAAGAAGACCCTTTGCAGTCAAGAATCAAAGAAGCTTCAATCATGATCAAAGAATCAACAGAAGAGAAGATCGTGGTCAACCAAGGCATGAATTCATAAAGACTACACTGTAAAGAATATCACACACTCCTAGGTATGAAATTATGTTTTATGGTCATTGTTTTAATTGTGCTAACTTTGGACATAAGGTTGTAGATTGTAGAGCGTATGGGAGAAGTGTTCAAGAAAGAGATTCTTTTGTGGCAACAAATAAAATTGAATGTTACAAATTCCACAACTATGGACACATATCTCATGATTGTAGAAGCATGATAAAAACCTCCATGAAGAAAAACATCGATATCAGATACAAGAAGGATCGGAGAAGAAAAGAAAGGAAAGAATATCATATGGATGAAGAAAAGGTCCCAGAGATCACAATATTTGTAGTAGTATGAGAAAGAAAAGAAGAGCATGTGATTAAGGCGCAAGATATTGTACTCTCAGGAATTGTAGTGCAAGATCATAATGAATCTATAGGTAGAAAGGAAGATGTCGGAATCTAGGAAGAAGATGAAAAGGAGGAAGTAAGAGTTTAGAAAGGTGACAAATCTATGGACGAAGATGAAGACTAATCTACATTAGAGTGGGTATTTTTTTTAGCCATACGGCTTGGAGATTCCCAATAATAAGAATATTGAAGAGGGAAAGTCCATGTAGTATTTTCTACAGATCATAGAAATATCCTTTGATTGGTTTGAAGTATTTGTAGATCCGGATCAGTTAGATAACAAAAGTATAGAATGACAGATTAATTGGTTGAGAAGTAGTGTTCCCACGTAGGAATTGTTATACCCTACACTAGGGATAACCAAGGAGATCATGTATCGAGGTCCACAGTTCCTAGAAATGGAGTGTCAAGAGTCGTATGACTTGAGAATCTCCCTGGAGGGCCCCTCTTTTCTTTAGTGAAACCCATTTATCAACAACGGCAATATCCATCCCACCAGCCTTGTCCTAAAGTAGCAATAAATATTTCTCCATGAGGTAATGGGTCTAGGTATCATGGTATGTGTCATTCTGATTATTGAAGCTCTTGAATATGTTGCATTGAATTCTCCTTCATTTCATAATGTTTGATTGGAAATTATTCTCTTTAACTTGTTCATACCTAGATGGGTGACATGATGCCCTAGTAAGTTGATCTTTCTTTAGGATGGGTTGCCACTAGGTGAGTCTATGAAAGGTCATTATCCATTCCCTCCATAGTTACCACTTTCCATCTTTATTCCTCTCATTTCCCCCCTACCTTTGTTTGGGCATTGGGATTTGCCACACTAGGAAGGGTTGCACCATGCCTTGTGGGAAGAAGGGGCTAAAGGACCAGAGGGTAAAAGTAGTTGGGAAGAGTTAAAAGACAAAATTGAAACCTTTGAGATGATTCATCTAGGAATTCCCAAGAAAATAGTAAAATGATTCTCAGTAACAAAAGGGAACCCATTGTTAGAGAAAGATTTGTCTCACCCCATGCAATATTGCACAAAAGGCCTTTTTCCATTTCCCTATGCAGACTTAAAACCCCTTTTTGCAAATCCCAGAGCTAAAAATACAATTTTTCCACATATATGCACCTTGCCTACTATACAACATGCATATATGCAAGTTGCATCACTACAACCCGTGTACATCAAGAAATGTGCCCAAAATTGAAAAATGGTGTCGGGTTTCCATGTCATGTCACAAGATCAATGATCCTTGGCCTTCCATACACTAGAAACATTTCGACTCGGCCCTTCAGTTCCACTTGAAGGCTATAAATGGGCCAATTCTGAGCTATGGAAAAGAGGAGAAATAATTCAACTTTGAGAGAAAAGTTACACTCGAAGAATTATTCACTTCACATTGAGTCTACATCCATTTGTCCTTTAAGTCTGAACACATTGTTCAGCCCCCAAGCTCTTCCCTTATTGATTGAGAACTTAATTGTCTCTCTTATATGAGATTGAATTTGGTGGAGGATTGAAGTGGTAGAGGCCCAACTGGAAGGAAATTAGTTTCTCGGTTCCGAACCGCGTTGACACGGAAGTCTGTAACTTATTCACTTCTGCTGATTATATCTTAATAGAAATACTCTTTTCTCATCCAATTAATATCTTGAAAGTATTTGAATTATTATTCCATGGTCATATTTGTTATGAATTTTGATGGATTATGATATTGAATGTGCTAACATTATATATTATCACCATATGCTTGCGTTGCTTGGTTGTTGAGGACTAGTTGCCAGTGTATTGCTTTGGGTCAAGTGCTCAACGGTGGAGTTCATCGAACATCCAAAAGAGGTAGGCCTTTTATCTTGTCTTGCTAGCATATTTGTCTATATATCATACTTGAGAATAGAGTCGGTTTCTGCAGTCATTTCCGTCTATTGTGGTTTACCACTATCCATAGAGAGATTTTCCTCGTAACATAATTAACGACCATACTAGGGAATTGAATATTATTTTTGGGGTTTGGAGTGTTTTTCTCCTTAGATTTCTCTTGTTCATATTTATTTTCTTGTTGTATGATTTCTTGACGGCCTATGTTCACTCTAGGTCTGAGTCTTTCAGCCATCTCCTTAGCCTAGTTGTGTTTTGACACATATACGCGGGTTTTTTCTTGACAGTCACGTACATACGCATGATGTCCTTCTACGAGCTACGTACATACGCACTTTTCCCTTGAACAGTCACGTACATAAACCTTTGTTGCTTGTTTTTTGGGCTTGGTGGTTGTTGGGTAGGTTTTGATGATTGATGAGTCTTCTTGGGTCCCTGTAGTGACTGTTAAGCGTCTGTGGAATGATAGGAAACCTATCTTTGGTTGAATTTTTTGGCGGTTCCTTTCTCATCATATTTTCATTTTGATTGTCCTTGCACCTTAGGCTGGGTGTTTTTTCTTCTTGATATGCTACTTGGGTTGTCTATGTCTATACACAGTAGAGTCTTTATATATCAATATGTTGTTCAATCCTTACATTTTCATTTTTCTTATATTGAAAATATAAAAATATTAGGCATTTTACATTGATTGGCATTTTGATATTTTGAGTCTTTGTCATCTATATTAGTGCATGTAAAGAAAGATTGCATTTTTATTTAGAATTGGAGAATTGAATTGAAAATTGCATGTTTAGGAAGCATATCATTTATTGGAAATTGAAGTTAGGACTTTGCATTGTTTTTATATTCATTTACTTTACCAACAGAGTCATAACATCACTAGTTTCACGAGCGCACCTTTTGAGTAAGAAAGGCCATTAAAATCAATGCTATAATTTAAAATCAATTAGTAATGATTTTATTTTCTAGGGTGCACAAACTAGCTTAGGATTTAGTGCCTTGGAATAGGATTTTGTGAGTAAACTTATCTAGGGCTATTAAATCAACATATGTGTCTAACTAAGGGAGTGGAGAAATCCATTGATAATCGGTAATATCAGGAGGCTCTGCTTACACCGGATTTAAGCACGAGGTCACGTGAGGTCGGATGAAGAAATGTCCCCCTGATACCTTCTTAGTGTTAGATATATTTATGGGGATCTATTCGTATATGAGGATCTTTCTAGTGCCCTTACCTCAGTGAGAGGTGGTGCTTTCAAAGTTTTAGGATTTTCTACACTGCCCATACAGTGGACCTGAATTACGACTATTCACCTGTGCATCAGTTATACCATAATTCCTTATTTGCTTGACTTGGGTGCCACATAGGTTACTTGCATGGGTTATTCTGTAGGTACCCTAGGTCAGATAAGGGTTGGACAACACACAAACTTTATGGAGGATTACCTCTCTGGGGGGATCTAACCGACTGGTTGTTAAGCCCACGAGGGTCCTTGTAACTGATTTTGATACCTCTGATCTTTAGCAGGGAGTCTCAGGCCCCTCTTGGGTGAGGCATACCTAATTTAGGGAGGGAGGCCCCTTTTAGCCACTATATCCTGTTTGTGTGCATATTGGTCGTTTGATTATTTTTGGTGTGCTATTTGATTACTAGTAGTCCTTAGTATTTGTTTTTATATCTTGAGTCTTAAGTCATCGTGGAGTCGAACCATATTCCCCGCCGCTCTCGCCACTTGTTACAGTTACCACCGCTTTTTGAGTCTTTTCCTTCTAAAAGGTGTAGATTTATTAAATGTGGTACACACACTTCCAATTATTAGACTTGTGATTCTACAAGGATGAGTATTGAAATGAGTCATCAAAATACTGGGAGTCCCTCGACTCCCACACCTACTATAGTTAATGGCATCCCTTCGTCTCCTACAACCACAATGGTTGTAGTGTCGGAGACACCTATCATCACTGCTACTTGTCCTATAGTGAATACTCAACCTATTTCCACGAACCCATTTCGGTCTCTTGGTCACTCACTAGGCTATAATGTTCAGGCCATCCCGATGGCCTCTAGTCCTTTTTCCTATGGTATGCTGAATTTTACTTCACAATTTTCAAACTCCATCCTAGCTGTTGTCCCTAATGATAGCATTGGACTTGGGGGAAAAACTCCTCCTTATACTCCATTCTCGTTTGGTGGCTCTTAGATCCCTCAAACGACTCCTACAGTGGGAGGAATTCCTTCTTTTAACCACAGGTCTAACCCTGTTGCTTCTGGGTGGAGTAACCAACATGGCAGACAAGCTTCTACTCAAGTTCCTTCCTTTACCCTCACCTCCTCAATCCCAATTTTGACCAACATGTTTGGCATGACGAATCCACCTTTATCCTATGAATTCATGCCTAGAGGAGGTCAGATTCACACCTTGGGAAACCCCCAACTCAAAGCCACTCTGACTGGGGGAAGTTTTTATAACCCCCATCAAAACATTCCTACTGGAATGATTCCCAACCAAATTCTTATGAATCATCCTACAGGAGGGTCTTACAATCTCGGACAGGGCATGGGGCTTACCAGAACCCTGGATGGGTTGTGATTCCCCAAACACAATCTTTCCAGGGAGCTTGGGTCTATATGTCGCAACTCTGTCTCTCTTTTCTGGTCATCCTCAACCTGCCAGACTTGTCTAAGTTGATGAATGACCCTATGTTTCATGATCCTACATGGCCCCCCGTTCCCACCAAGATTCCTTTGGATATTCTGAAATTCGAAGGAAAGAATGGCGAAGACCCTCGTGATCATGTCACCAAATTTCACTTATGGTGCTCTTTGAATTCCCTTAATGAAGATTCCATTTAATTAATATTATTTCAACACACTTCCATAGGGTTTTTCATGAAATGGTAGATCGAGCTACCTATGGGGGCATACGAGACCTTTAGTCAGATGGTGCTAGTCTTCTTTAACCACTTCCAATTGTTGGTTCGTTACGATGCTGGCCTAGAACTTATGTCGACCTTACACCAAGACAAAGCCTCTCATATCTCAGATCACATCCAAGAGTGGCGTAGAAATAAGAGGTTGATCAAGACCTCCATACCTTCGGATTTCCTATTATAATGATTCCTTAAATCCTTACAGCCTCCTATTTTGAAGGATGTTGCTACATCCAGTATTACATCTGAGGAAGAAGCAATATTCAAAGACCAACAATTATATCTTATATATGCTCAGTATGGGATGTTATACAAGATTCTTCCAGACGCACCGAGGTCAAACTATGACCCTAGAGAAAATCCCAGACCTCATGCCGATGGCATTGTAGGATCCGCCAATGTGAAATCCCCAGACTCAGTGACAAGTCATTTGAAAGAGTTCTCTCTAAACCAGTCTGCAGGAGGTCCAACTTCGTCTGTGTCTTCCAATCCCACTCAGTCAATGGATGTACATTCGGTGCAATCATCAACCGACCCAAATGGTAACCAAAAAATGGGCATAAATAAGAAGAAAGGACGTAATAATAATTGTAAGGGTGGGAAGAATAATAATAAACCCAAGGAAAATGGTAATAATGAGAGGATAAATAATAATGTTGGTGAGGGAAAGAAAGAAAGGCGTAAGGAGAAATTTCCCTATAAGATTTGTACAAACGATCATCTTACTCATTTATGACCCAAACTTGCAGAATCTGCAAGGTTCTTATCTCTATTGCTCGTCGTGCTAACAAATCATTTTCCACATAACCGACACATGGCCTCAAGCTCCTCAAATTCTAGAAATGTGGTCGGTGGGAGTCAAAACCCATCGACACAAGATGATGATCATTTGTGCATCAATATGGTCAATTCTCAAGTTAATGTAGCCACTCGGTCTCTCGATTATAGTTCTTCACAAAATGTACCTGGTCTAGAATATCCTCCTCCTTCGGAGATGCCTTTGCAGATTGAAAAAACAGAGTGACCACATCATATTCCGAAAGGAGTACTCAAGCACTCTACCCACAATCCAAATGCTAGAGCCTCCTAAAATTACTCTATTGTTGAGGACCTGGGTCAAACCCCTTGTGCGATGTCAGGCCTGGAGGTACTCCAGATGTGTCCTTCACAGAGGAATGCCTTGTTATCTTCATTAGGAGCTCTAGACCCCAGTGGCTCAAAAGTTATCAAGTTTGATGTCACAGATGTGAAGCGTTGCTTTCCTTACCATGTGGAATTCAAAATATATGAGGGTTACTCGAAGTATACCATCAAGCATGAGGTTGTTGATGAAGGCATTGAAAAATGTGTGATGTCCCTGATCTGTTGGAAATCTCTCGGCCATCCAACTCTCTCTCAATATCTGACCATGTTGACTGCTTTTGATGGTCATTCTTTCTACCCTCATGGTATTCTTCCTACCTTTTCAGTCCAGTTAGGTGGGAATACGGTAGAGGTGGATGTCGAGGTGGTTGATGCACCCCTCAATTATAACTTGTTACTAGGACACAATTGGACTTATGCTATGACTGTTGTCGTATCGTCCGTCTTCTGTACTCTTTGTTTCCCTCATGATGGGAAGAGCATGATGGTCGACCAGTTATCCTTTGTGTATGCTAGCCCCAGTGCATCTGTTGGACTGTTGATCCCCGCGGTAAAAAATTCTCAGCCGACAATTGAGAATATTGGTGTCGGAATGTATTCATCTCTTATGGGTACCTTTGACTTCATGACATTAATTCACCATGTTTACACCATGTCCAGTAGACTCATTTTGTCAGAGAGGTCTATTCCTTTCCGCACTTCCTATTTTAACGATCCTTGGACCCTACCTTCCTTGACTGCATCTTGTGAAGGTTAGTCACATGTTGGAATGGCCATGACACTATCGGTAGCGGAGATAGAGTATCAAGTTGTTCTTGACTCTTCCAACGATCCTGATCCTATTACCTTGTAGACAAACGAGGAGGATCTTGATCTTAAGCCCATGTGGGAAACTTCATCGTATTGTTCACATGACTTCCTCGATGAGACTTTACCATCGTATGAAGCTATCATCAAAGCCATGAATGGTTCTGACAAACCTTGGGATGATATGCATCATCTCTCTTATTTTCTCTCAGAGCTTTACAGAATCGAACAAGATGACTTTTGATTTACTTTGAGCAATATAGTTGGTCACGCCATAGTTCCACTCTATATGCACGACATTTATGTCGAAGGAAATATGGTGAGTATTTATCCTACCATCACAATCGATATCTCTCATACCCCTAGCAAGATTGAAAATGTATACATCGGTGCAGATTGTTCACCAGAGGAAATATTCATCTACACTGAGCTCTTCAAGGAATTCTAAGATGTATTTCCTTGGTCATATGAAGAGATGCCAGGAATAGACCCTTGAATTGTGGAAAATGAGATTAAAACTTAACCGGATGCTAAGCATGTTTGACAATGTCTTAGAGTTGTCAATCCCTAGAAGGCCCCTGCTATTAAGGAAAAGGTAGAGAAATTGCTTAATGTTAGCTTTATCTACTAGGTTCCCTTGACTGAATGGGTATCTAATCTCATTCATGTGAATAAGAAGCAAGGAACCATCCGTGTATGCATGGATTTTCATGACCTGAACAAATCTTGTCCTAAAGACAACTTCCTGACACCTTTCATCAATCCAATTCTCGACGAGTGTGCGGGAAGTGAATTTTTTTCTTTCATGGACGGATTTTCAGGGTATAACCAAATTCAATTTAAACTTGAGGATCAACATAAGATGAAATTTATTTTTCCTTGGGGTAAATTCGCATACCAGAAGATGCCTTTCAGCCTTAAAAATGCCAGAGAAACCTTCCAACATTCTATGACCTTCACATTCCATGATCTTAAGCATATAGTTGAAGCTTATATTGACGATCTTGTTTCTCACTCTCGTAAGAGAGTGGATCACCCTAAGCTCCTTCAGCTAGTTTTTGAAAGATGTTGTCATTATAGAATCCGGTTGAACCCTCATAAATGAATCTTTTGTGTTAGGTTTGGATGTCTTCTAGGATTTTTAGTCTCTGAGACTGGGATCATGGTAGATGCATTAAAGGTTGAGGCAATACTTTGATTGCCTCCCCCGCACACTATTCGACAACTTCAAGGTTTAAAGGGGAAAGCTAACTTTTTACATTGGTTTATAGTAAACTATGCCAATATTACTAAGGGTTTCATCCGTCTTTTGAAGAAGGACACCCCTTTTATCTAGGATGAGTGGGCCCAACAATCCTCTGATGCTTTGAATAAATCCTTGGTATCGACACCTCTGTTGAAGTCTCCCAACTATAGTAGGGATTACTTGCTTTATGTCATCACATCCAAAGAGATGATTGGTATGGTTTTGGTTCAGAAGGATGATGAGCTCCATGAGCATGTCATATACTATCTCAGTTGAAACTTAGTCAGTCCCAAGATCAAAATTTCTCACGTTGAAAATCTAGCTTTGGTTGTCGTCCACGTAGTGAAATGATTACACCATTATATACTCCTTTGCAAAACTACTGTGGTTGGCGATGTCAATCCATGTCAATGTGTCCTTACCAGGTGTATCATAGAGGGAAAATATAATATATGGATTGTCATTTTACAAGAATTCGATCTCGATTTCGCTTCTACAAAATCCAAGAAATCACTAGTCTTTGCATATTTAATATCCGACTTCCCACGATTAGAATAGGATGTTATCCATGTTGATTCATTTTCATATGAAAACATTTTCCTTGTCTCTTCATACGACCCCTGGTATGGAGACATTGTTCTCCATCTTAAAACTTTGAAGTTCCCTCAGCACCTCTCACGAGATGAGCGACGACGTGTATGATACCAAGCGAAGAATTACATTATTGTTGGTGACACTCTGTATCGTCGAGGAATAGAAAATATCCTACATATTTTTTTAACTCACAAAGAAGTTGAGTCAGATCTAAATGATTTCCACAGTGGGGATTGTGGTGGTCATCTATCTGGTCTTGCGACAACCCAAAACAATTTGCGAGCCGGTTATTTCTAGTCATCTATCTTTAAGGATTGTGTTGAAGCATTTAAGAAGTGTCACCCCTTCCAGGTGTTCACTCAGAAAATGTGTTTGCATCCATCCCCTCTCCATCTAGTCATTATCATCAATCCCTTCACCAAGTGGGGGGTGGACTTTGTGGATTGCAACCGAACTTCAGCTGGGGGGCATCAACACATTATCTTGGCCATAGACTACTTTACTAAGTGGGTCGAGGCCATGCCTACAGTTAAATTTGACAGGAAGACTGTAGCCTTCTTTGTATTCAATCAAATTATCGCCAAGTTTGGTATCCCGAGTGAGATTTTCACTGATCATTGCAGTCACTTTCATAATGAAATTATGGAAGAGCTAGCATCCAAGCTAGGGTTTAAGAATGGTCATTCTTCCCCTTACTACCCCCAAGAAAATGGATAGGTAGAGACCATCAACAGGTCTCTCAAGACCATTTTGCAGAAAATTATCAGCCATAACAAATCTGACTGACATATTATGCTATATGCCACACTCTGGGCATACCAAACCTCAGTCAAGTATGCCACCATATTTTCTCCTTTCCAGTTAGTACATGGTGTGGAGTCGATCTTACCTATTGAATGCAGAATCCCTTCTCTTATATTGGCAGTCGTGCTTCTCCCTGGCACTTCTAATCTTGAGCAACGCCTCATACACCTAGAGAGCCTTGACGAGCAATGTCGAGATGCCTCTATGACTATCAAAATGAATAAAATATGTGTCAAGGTTCAATACGATAAGTCTGTCTATTTTCAGTTGTATGATGAGGCTGACTTGGTCTGTTTATATGATCAAGACAAAGAACCGCTGGGGGCAGGCAAGTTCAAACCCATGTGGCACGATCCCTATATAATGTGATGTGTCTTAGAAAAAGGAGCCTATGAGTTAGAATATTATGAAGGGAAAATGTTGGCCGAGCCCAAGAATGGGCTCTACTTGAAAAGATATTACGCTTGAGCCCCAAGCTTGGGCATAACTCTTTGTATACTAATGTAATTTAGTTTTTATATATATTCCCTTTATTTTTCTCTTCAACTTGCTTATCAAGTTTTCCCTTGGTTGGAATATGTCAACGAAGTCTTCGGTCTACCTAGGATTTACAAACAAAGCCAGTCGTCATACACAGAATTTGGCTTCCACCACTTGGGTGGTTTACTCACCCGAGGGTCTAATGGTGTCTTTAGGTGGTGTATGCCTAGTTCCATCCATGAATAATGTAGTCGAATATAACATCATTATATAACTTTTGCGCAATGCCATTTCACATGGTATTCTCTCTTTGGAAGTTCATCATGATTCTCAGTTAGTAGTATGTCAGATGAATGGTAGTTACCATGTGCACGATCCTACATTACTCTGATGGTTCATATGGGTATGCCTTTTAGAACGACAGTTTGATTTTATTACTTATCATCACATACCTAGGAGTTCTAATTATGTATCTAATGCTTATGCTAATTTTGTTTTAGATTGGCATTTGTCAAATAACTAAAGAAAAGAAAACATTCTCATCAATGTACACATTGTAATATAAGTAAAGCCAAAGACCCATGTTTTATATATATTTCAAAAAATATGATGTTTATAGTACAAAATTGGGGCCAACACCCTCAATACACATATACAATCGATGATACAAAATCCATGACATCTACGCCTGTGGCACCAGATGTGTGTCATGATAACAAACTACGGTGTTTGCAAGACATTGAAAGAGTTGCACCGAATCTCTAGGCACACCAAGCACTTGTCGCTTCATGGCCTCCAACAGATCCTCTAACTGAACCATTAGAATCCTATGTGTCAAATGAGATAGGTTTCCCTGTACGTTTTGAAGGAATCTCTCTGCTTCTCCTCCTGCCACCTCATCTCCCCAGTGCCTCTGACGATTTTGTGGAAGCTCGTCTGTTCGTCGTGGACCTATGTCTCTGTCACACACGTGTCTATTTAGTACTTAAACATCATCCAAAAACATTTTTGTTTTCCTATACAAAAATATAGAAAAATGAAATATTTAAAAACTTTGACATACCTATGTCCCCGTAGGCAATCCCTGGTGGAAATGGCATGTCGGGGTCCCCTCTAAAGTCAATCCCTACATAGGGGTAGTCATCTAGAGAAATGTCATGTTGTCTCCACTAGTAAAAGAAATCATCATTGTAGGGTGTGGGCACCCTACCTCCCCCCTGTCGTCTCATCACCTAGGTCTACCGTGCCATGGATGGATCACGAGGTCCTCGAGGAATGATATCGAATCTAGGTCCCAAACCTGGAACCCGCTTGAAGAAAAATCTACACAAGATGGATGCAAACTTGAAGTTCCTCTTGTCACCATGTTTGCATTCTGTCAACTGGCTCTTCATATTAGCCAGTATCGAGGTACACCAATCGTAGACCGTGGATCTCAAACACTCTATGAAGTAGAACATCAACATCCTCGATGCCTAGTGCAACGAAGTCGATCCTATGATTCATGTCAAAATGAGGAAAACAATATTGATGCTTAAATTGTTTATCGCTCGAATGGGGAGTTGACTCCCGACCTTCTTAGTCCCTTCTATAGAGTGAGAATCTATGTACTCTTTTATCTTCATACTGTTGTCACCTCCTTAGGCTTTGAGGTTCACCACCTCACCCCGACGGGACAACCCCATCAAGAAATATATATCCTCGACTTCAATCCTTAATAGTTTCCCATCAAGGTTGAATCTCTCATTGTCTGGATCCCAATAATCCATGAGAAACTGTAGAAAACTCACTTGGACCCCCATCCTTTTGAGTGCCCAAAACTTGTACAACCCTCATATTTTCAAGGCCATTTGGGCTCCCATATCTCTTTCCACAGTAGCATCTACATCCTCATGTTCCCTTTCCCTCCATTCTAGCACCATCCTACCAGAGAAACATCACTTTTTCAGTTAGCAACCATCAAAAACCTTGTTTACAGACATATACATGGGCTGCAACATTCACAGTCATGTATAGGGCTAACTATATGCAGTTTTTATTTTAGACAACCACGTATAACCAAGCATATATATGACCTGATGAATGGTAGCCCGCATACACCTAAATATCTAATTTGCACCTTAAATAACTTAAAATTTGAAACCTAAATACATAATGTAATCCACTAGAAAGGAAGAGGAGGGGAATCAAAATTACCTAGACCAGACGGTCTCTGATTTCGTCACTCGACGCTCCCGCAATCACCAGTTGAAGATTGGAGATAATTTGGTCCAAAATTCACTATTTGGGTAAAAAAGTCAAATGACATAGTAAAATTTAGGTTTTCTTACTATTTATAGAAGTTTGTACCCACTTTACATAGTTTCAGATCATATTTTCTCCTAATGGACTAATACAGAAGTGGATTGAGCTAGTTTTTGAAGTTTTCTCCAGGGATTCTTGCGGTTCTTAGAGTTATGTTGATCGTTCGTAACTACGGATAGGTATTTTCGCTACCGAACATATAGGATAGGTATCCATTCCATCATGCACACTTGCATTATCCTATAACTGTCACTCATATGACTTAGGTACGAACCCATTTTTTAGTGACACAGAACTCTCCATCTGCTACAAGATGTGTCGTTATCAAATGGTAGAGACTTACGAAACATGGGTACCCTAGTTAGATCCTCTTCTCCATTTGGTGCCCATGCAGAGATTGTTTTCATATGACCGGGAGTCCCTTATAGCTAATATATGAATTTGTGTTGAGCCTCATTTCTCACTCATAAACATGCTGACCTATTGATGCAGGAGCATCCGCAACATTCGAAATTCATCATATGAACCGGCGCGAGGAGGAAAAGAATTGTACAGCTGGACAAGCCAGCAAACCTTTTTTTCTTTTGATTTTGAATTTCACCTTGGTATTCATTGCGCCGCCATTTACTAAAAGGCATTCAAAGCCAGGCGCATTGTATTATGTTACAGATAGGAAGGCAGTTAATACAATTAAAGCTGGTAGATAGAAATTAGCTGTAGATTAGACAGTCACCTTTTGAGAGGGAAAACGGAGTATATACACCCTCCCTTGTATCATTGTATGAGTAGTATTCAGTATTAGCAAGAGGAAAAAGAAGAGATAGAGCAGAGAGTCTGTGAAGAACCTCCATGTACAGTTATTGAATTAATTGGAAGAGCTTTGATTCAATTCCATGGATGTGTTAGACACTTTTGTGTTGTTGATGTTATGCTTCTGTTTACTTGCTTCTTTCTATGCTTATTTGTTATATGTTGCATATGTGATTGCTTATCAGGTTTGTAACCTGAGGGAATGAGTTCCCCTAGTTTCTCTGTTTAGGCCAGGAGATTCCTGCATAGAGGCAGTCAAATCCCTCCGCATAGAGTGCGTCGAGGAGGCTAAACAGTTGAACTTTCATTCTCACTTTGTTCAGAGTTGGGTTTGAGTTATTCGAGCCGTGCAGGTGAGTGCAAGTTGGAATTGGGTCTCAGTAGTAAGTCTGAGGAGAGAGGAAGGGTGAGGCGATTGTGAGTGTGGGCGCACAGAACCCAGAGGACTTCAACACTTTTGGAAGTAGGAGAAGGACGGGCCGAGCGAACGTGCTCGAGAAATCTCCGGAGGGGTCCGAGTTGACAAAAGCTCAGGAGGGATATTCCCTTTGTTTTAGTTGCACAAGACGAAGGTGGGGATCGAAGGATTCTCAAGAGAAAGGGAATCGACGGTTGGAAATCCCCGTTAAGTTCTGCGAAATCCCGACGACCGTCCGATCGAGGAAGAGTTGCGCGAGAGATAACCCTTTACCACAGGCGTGGAGAATCAAATCCCATCGGGCTTCGGGGTATCGGCATTCGGGGATTGATAAGGCAAGGATTCACCCCTCGTGGAAATCGCGAATCGCGATTCCCCGAATGAATCTGCACCGTTGATCTGGACGAGGACACATGGCGCAGGATCCCTTTGGATCGGGGTTCGGCGTTCGGCGTTCCCGGAGGCAAGAGTTTTATACTCTTTGAAATCGCGACCGACGATTTCCTGAATTGATTTGAGTCGTTGATCAGAAAAGGCACGTGGCGGAAGATCTGGAGGAGTCGGGATTCGGGTTTTGGCAGGGTCAGTGACCTTGTGATTCAGGAGGCGTGAAATCCCGAACCGCGAATCCCCGATAGAACAAGAGGGAGACAGGTGTCGAGGCGTAGGTCTCTCCACGGGAAGCAGACACGTGGCATCGAGGTTTCGGCGTTCGGGAAATGGCGAGGTAAGAGTTCATGTCTCGTGGAATCCCTAGTTGCGATTTCTCGATAGGGAAAATCCCGAGAGTGGGAAAGTTGACCTGTTAACCATCGGGGTTCGGGGTTTTGCTCTGCCTGTGAACTGGGTTCGCATGAGCCGCGAACTCCCGAAGTGCGATATCCCAATTTCTAAAGGGGAAGATTTCTGAAGGAGCCTACTGTGGGAAAAGGACTCCCAAGGGAGTTGAAGAGGGTTGACTCTTTGGGCCCATGAGAAACAGAAGGTCCTGGGGAAGCGGCTTGCTCGGTGAGGGGCAATCTTGCGTCAGTGTGGTATCAGAGCTGAAGATTTCTCTGTTTTTCTAGCAGAGAGGGAGAGAAGACATAATGCCACCGAGAAGAGGTAGGCAACCACCCGACCCAGAGGGGGAGAGGGAAGTGTCCAGGGAAAGAAGCAGTCATGAACAAAATATAGAATTGGAAAGGGAAGTACGAAATCTTCGTGCTAGAATTGAAGATATGGAAGCAGCGCAGAGGCGCACGAAAAATCTAGGAGATCTGAGTGACCCCGAAGACGAAGATGAGGCTGTACCGCAAGGTGGAGTCACAGCAGAAGATGCAGCAAATGAGCGGTTAATCAAAGCTATCGCCAGGATGAGTGCAAAGGTAAAGATGGACATTCCAGCTTACGAGGGA
>JZKD02S0836279.1:0-14360 GCA_000966675.3 Picea glauca
TTTTTTCTAGTTGGTCCAACTAGATCACTATGCATGATTTCCAATGGTCTTGTCGTTGAGTACTCCTTTGATTTGAACTTGGTCTTTGTTTTCTTTCCTCGTTGATAGTGCTTGCATAATGTGTTGGTTGGTTTCATGATCTAGCGAATTTCTCTGGATACTTCCTTTTTTCTTACTTTGATGAGGTTATTGAAGTTTATGTGACCCATTCTTCTATTCCACAACCAACATTCATATTCCTTTCCTAGACAACACTTTTCATCTCCAATTTCACTTAATACATATATGTTGCTTGATGTTCTTGTAGTTGTTGCAATCAATTTTCCCGAACTTACTTTTCTTATTTCACACTTCTGTGAATCGAATGTAAGTTTATGACCTTGGTCACACATTTGACTTAAACTTAGAATATTATGTTTCATATCTTCCACTAGTAGAAAATTGTCTTCCTTGGTATTCTTGTTTCCAATTCTAACTGTGCCTTTCCCAATGATTCTAGTTGAGTCATCATTTCCAAAAGCGACTGATCCATATCTTTCCATTCTTAATGTAAGAAAGTTGTCTTCATCACTTTTCATGTGTTTTGAACAACCATTGTCAACATACCAACCACATTTATTATGCTTAGCTTGTAGAGTGAGTGTGCATTCTTCATTGCTATATTGATTATGATTTATTTTCCATGTTCTATTCTGAGGTTTCTATCTATGATTGTTGTTATTTTTTTGTGATTCTCTAGGAGGGACTGTCATTCTACAATATTTGGCCATGTGTCCAAAGTTGTTTGACTTGTAGCATTCCAATTCAGTGCTCAAAGATTCAAACCTATTGTAGCTTATTCTCTGTGTTTAACTAGGCCTTCTTAGATAACCATTTTTTGTATGAATTTCAAAGTTGTTTATATTCCTTCTATTAGCTCTTCAATTTACATTTTGTGTCCAAAATTATTGCATGCATAACATAAACCAAAAAATATAGTTTGATACCTGGGAGTTGAAGATATTCTAAAAGGAGTTACTCTTATGAATCCTTCTTCTTCCTAAGTCCTGTTTGTTTCTGATTGTCATTGATTCTGAAATATGAATATTCTCGGTGTAGGAGTGTCCCTATGATATTCCTTGTAGAAATTCCTATCCCCTCTGACTGTTTCTACATAGACTTTTGGATATGTTTCTTGATCTGTCGTTTTGGAGCTTGATCCCTTTTTCTTTCTTGTTATCACACAATTTGTACTTTTCTAAGTGGGAAAGGAAAGTGGAGGGAAAATTGGTGTAACATGAGGTTGTCTTATCACTATCACCTTAATAAGACACCTCTTTGTATTTAGGGGTGAAAGCCCAGGGGAGACGTCCTCGGTGGCCTGGGGGTTTGAGAAGGAAAAGGTTGAGATATCAAGAGAATTTATCCCCTATCACAAGTCACAGTGATTAGAAAGTCCCAAAGATTTAAAAAAATGAAACAATGATATGCTTAAGTATCCCTGCCTAGAACAAGACAACAAGAAAACACTATTTCACAAGTACAATTGATGTTAGTGCTTCATAAAACCTTGGACTTGTCAATGAAATAAATAAGTTGATATAAGATGGAGAAAACATAAATCTATAACAACAATGTATATATGATGAGGTATTCACAATTATTTCCTTGAACAATTTTCAAAATGACCCAAAATGACAATCTAACAATAGAAATATGCTAGCACTTGTCAGAAGCTAATGAGGCAATGTAAAAATCAAATTTAATAATTGATTTTAGGATATTTTACTGTTGTAATAATTGGTTGTATCTTAATTTTGTAAAAACAACAATAATGTTAGTAGATTAGTCTAATCTAGGGTTAGGAAAGTTTAGCAAATAGCTTGAGGTATAAGATTTAAGGTTTTTTCTCATCAATCAATCAAGTATAAGGTATAGGTCAGTGTCTTTAGGGATACTAGAGTCGCCTATTTCTACAACAATATTGAAGGAAACAAATGATAATATGTGAACTAAGGACGAGAGGGATGATGACCGAGGTGTTGGTAACCCAATGCCTCAATCACCAAACCCTAGAAGGAAAATGACTACTAGGAAGTAGGTAACCCTAGGCCCTAGCGGTTTTCCTTCTTCTTTAGCTAAAGCTCGAGGTAAATAAAGGCTTGATGATGAAAATGATGTTAGAGTGATATAATGGTAGGGTTCTAGAACATGATTCAATGGATAGGTTTTCAAGAAAAATATAGTAGGTGAATAACTATTGAGATAAGGACAGTAACATGTTCTTAATATCCTAGGGTTTTAAGCTAGAAATTTCATAATCTTAGTAAAATGAAAAGTAACGATACTATAACCAGTCAAAGAAAAGAATAATTTCATAATTTCACTTACATTCACCAAGAATAATCTATCATATTCCCTAGTTGAAGACTTTCAACCAAGATAAGCCTCCTCCAAGAGTTGCGCACCACTAAATTCCAGCCAATAAGCCTTAAAGAGGCTGAATTTCAGACCTCACTTGTCTGAGTGAAAGAATTATGAAAAAAATAATAGGGAAAAATACCTTATTTATACAATCAAAATGACCTTTAATTACAAAATTAGGTCAAAAAGGCCGACATGGCCAGTTTACATGAAAAAATCCAATTTTACACAAAATTGTCAAATAAAACCCTAATTTTATCTTTTTAGGATGTTGTCATGCCCCTCCTAGGGTGACATTAGCCTCATTTCTGGGAACTTGTCCCTCCAAGTGAAACGTTGGGGCTCAAAACCCCTCAGGAACTGCCACATGTGCCAACCAAATCCATCCTCAATCTAGATACCTCAACTGGGTGATGTCAAGGCTCTGAATGATGATGTCAAGGGCCTTCAAGGGCCAACATCATGGTGGGAGGGAAATACCTCCCTAGGTCTAGGATTTACAATATGGCTCTGGTGTAACTCCCTCCTTTATCTCCGGTGCAATCCTCTTGTATATGTTTGCCTAAGGCTGGGGTCTCAACATCCATCTAGTGGTCTTTTATCCCTATGGAGGTCCGAGCTAATCATCCAGCCATATGTACTTATATTTCGGGCGTGGTTATGTAGAAAGAAAAATTACGCCCTCCATGGGGTCATAAGTCACAAAGATCATAGCAATGTCAATAACATATAATAATCAAGTTACCCAAACATGTGCATGAAACCCTGCTTTCACAGACAATTTCTCAAAGGTGTTATGCTACTCTACAAGCCATGTTTGGAGAGGGTTTCAAGACATCCTATTGAGCTAATTATACTTAAGTGTGTAATGTTTCCAGGTAAAGACTAATCTAGGTCATGTAAGTGCTTGAGATGCTATGGGGATGTTTGGGCAAGGGGTGCAATGATGACAGGGAAATGTAGGGCTTACCTATGGGTTCCTCTGAAGAGGGTGAGATGCACATTGTCATGGATGCAAATTTTTCCTAGCCCATTCAATTCCTTTTTAATTTTTATCTTATTTCTTTTACTTTCAAGAAAATAGTTGGGAGACACTTCCCTGGCATGGTGACCGGTGCTGACAGTGTTACCCACAAGAATCTCATGGAGATGAGAAGAATGGCTCATGAAGAGACCCCCTTTCTATTGGCTATGCTACCAAGAGCCACTACCCTAGCATGGTAACCAGCTCAATAGTAGTTTCATACTTCTACATGCCCATGGACCTAATAGGCCAGCTCATGATGAGACTCCCTATCCTCCAACTAGGTCTTGGGTTTATTTATTTTATGGGTCCCTCCTTTTTCTTACTGAGAATTATTTTATTGCTTACTCGGGGATCCCTGGGAGAAGCATATGAAGGTTTTATTTTTTTGATTTTATCTTTTTCCAACTACTTTTACCCTCTAGGCATTTATCCCCTTCTTCCCACAAGGAAAGGTACAACCCTTTTCTAGCTTGGAAAACCCAATGCTAGAAACAATGCAGGGGATAGATGAGAGGTAAAATGATGAAAAGTGATACGTATGGTGGAAATGAACGATGATCTTTCATAAACCCGCCCAATGACAAATCACTCGTAAGGGAACCAACTTGCTAGGGTGTTTTTTCATCCCCCTAGGTATGGACAAGTCAAAAGGCATAAAGTCTAAGAACACTTCATGAAGCAAAGGAGAATTTAATGCATATATTAAAATGTTTTGAGAATCAAAGTGACACATACCATGATACCTAGACTCATTACCTCATGGAGCAAGACGCACCGTTGCTTCAAGACCAGGTCGATGGGATGGACGTTGCTACTACTGATAGGATGGAGGCACTGAATAAGAATGATGGGCCCTTCAGGGCTAGGATCAAGTCAATATGGCTCTTGGTACTCTATGTCTAGGAACTATGGGCCTAGAGACATAATATCCTTAGTTATCCATATGTTAGGGGATAACATTTGGTTTCAACTCAGGGACATGTGCTCATCATAGAGTGGAAGAGAACCTCAACATATCTGGTATGACCTATGACCTACTAGATCTCAAGAAAATTGATTAGTAATAATTTGGGTGGTGATATCACCCCTGGCTCATATATGGTACAATAAAATGAAAGTAAACAAGCATATATACAAATGGAAATACAACTACTCTAATATGATGTGTAGATGGTATATACAATGAATGCAAATTCGTACCTACTTACATGTACTCACCTGTCGGTTGAATGTTAGGTGTAGTCAAATATCTAGTGAAACCATCCTAGAAATGTTTCATAATACCTGCCTCTATGCTTCATCAAACCAAAACAATGATAAGTCATGCACAAAAATAACATGAGTTAGAAAATTTATTGTATCATTGGAAATCGTAAAGTCCAGCTCATGGAGGAGAGTGGGAGAGAGAAAATGGTGCCAATTCATACTCTTAGGAAAGTGCTCAATCCATATTAGAAAGGGATCGTGAAAATTCAAAGGTTCAATAGAATAACTCAAAGAGTCTGAAGGTTGGCTACCTCAGATGTCTTTACAATATGAGGCCTAGGAAGGGACTAGCAAGAACCTAGAGGATGACTGAAAATTTCTTAAGGGGAAGATGGAATACCGTGTTAATAAGCTTCTTATTAAGGTACTCAACCTTTCCCTAAATTCAAAATGGAGGCTTTGTCCTACAAAAGACTTGCAATAAGGGGCATGTTTCCAAACCATACCCTGAGTGAAATAGCAAGGTAAAGTAATCAAAGGGAGGTGGAAAATATTTTCACAAGTATCCTGCTTCAGGCAAGCAACTTCCTGACTCTTATCAATATCTGAGCATAATGATGGTTGATAATTTTATTCATAGAATAATCTGAATGCTCAAAGGAGTACTCATCAAAATCCTCAAGGTGTGACCGAAAATCATCAGGAGAATATAGAACTAGGTCATCCTTGGGTGTTTGTAAAGTATCTTTAATTATATAATCTCCTTGTTTCCCAATGTCAAGATTAGGAGTAACCTATTGTGATAACTATAAAGGAAATACTTGGAAATGATTCTCAATGTCGTACATGGGATCCATATAATAACCAATTACATCCCACTTACGTCTCCCAACATGTATGAACTCATCAATATTATTAACCAAGTTATTTTCTTCATCATAACGTGAAGGGGTTAAGGAAACCATGGGATCCTTAAGTACTTATTTGCTTCCCAAATCATAAAATAATGCATAATCAAAATCGTGGAGAGGGAAACAAATCACCATACTTACTTCTTCCTGTGCAGGAGTTTGAAAAATTTGGATGACTTCATTAAATCGAGGAGCAATTACCAATGCCTTGTCCTCTAGCTTGTACAATGATTCTGTTTCTACCCCATACTCTTAATCATAGAATAAGGTATCATCAAAAAACTTAAAAGGAAAGTGACTAACCTCGTCCTCTTCTTCTTGTGCAGGGGGAATAATATCTTGGATGGCTTCATCAATCTTGACTTGTAGAACAACGTATTTTTCTTTTTTGGATGAGGGGATTTTGGATTCTACTTCTGTGGCTATGTCAAAATATTCTTGTATTGTCCTTATATTCCTTATATCAAGTAAAAATTTCAATTGTCCAGAGAATACCTTGGTGTAGAGAAAGGTAAGGAAACTACTTGAAGGATGATGGCTCACTGGGATTTGTTGTACCATCCTCTCAAATTTATCATGGAATTCTTATACAATTTCATTCTCAGCCTTTGTGAGAAAATTAAGTCTCATTAGAAATATGCTGGGATTCATATTAACACTCCATGTTTTGAGGAACACTTCCTCCAATTTATCCATAGATGTAATAATAACGTTAGGGAGGTTATTATACCATCTTTGAGCATTATCATGAATAGTGGCAGAGAGAATATTCATTTTCATATCTTCAACATCATCACTAATAGGATGGAGTTGAAAGAAGGCCAAAAAGTTATCCATATGGTCTTCAATGTTTTCCTCATCATTACTAGTGAATCGTGGGAGCCATTTTTCATACCTCAGAGGCATTCATCGTGGGTAACCCTAAATTTTACTCATGTCTAAGTGTTTAAAATTACTCGGGTTCCATTGAGAAGCCATGTTTGGCTTTGTCATTAGTGGAGTTGCCATATAATCCTTCTATGGATCATCAAAAGGAAAATAGGGGATCACCCTTAGTGGAGTCATCGGGTAAGTCTTATAAAATAAAGAATTTTGAGGAAAGGCTTACCAAAAAATGTTGTCTTTGAGGAAAATTGACTCAGTGTTCCCCGAAAAGGATGCCAAAATGTTATCACACAATTTGTACTTGTCCAAGAGGGAAAGGAAAGTGGATGGAAAATTGGTGTAACATGAGGTTGTCTTATCATTTTCACCTTAATAAGACACCTCTTACTTTTTAGGGGTGAAATCCTAGGGGAGACGTCCCCAGTGATCTGGGGGTTTGAGAGGTCAAAGATTGAGATATCAAGAAAAGTTATCCCCTCTCACAAGTCACACTGATAAAAAATTCCTAAAGGTTTAACAAAATGAATCAATGGTATGCTTAAGTGTACCTTCCCAGAACGAGACAATAAGACAACACTACTTCGCAAGTACAATTGATGTTAGTGCTTCGTAAAACCTTGGATTTGTCAATGAAAGAAATAAGTTGATATAAGATGAAGAAAACTTAAATCTATAACAACAAAGTATATATGATGAGGTCTTCACAATTATTGCCTTGAACAAGCTTCAAAATGACCCAAAACAACAATCTAACAATAGAAATATGCTAACACTTGTCAAAACCTAATGATGCAATGTAAAAATCAAGTTTAATATTTTCTTTTAGGAGATTTTATTGATGTAATAATTGGTTGTAGCTTAGTTTTAAAAAAAAAACAATAATGTTAGAAGATTAGACTAATCTAGGGTTCAGAAAGGTTAGAAAATAGCTCGAGGTATAATATTTAAGGGTTGTTCTACTCAATCAATCAACTATAAGGTCTAGATCAATGTATTTAGGGATAATGGAGTCACTTTTTGAAGAAACAATCTTGAAGGAATCAAATGATAATATGTGAACTAAGGACAAGAGGGATGATGGTTGAGTTTTTGGTAACTGAAGGCCTCAATCACCAAACCCTAGAAGGAAAACATCTACTAGGAAGTAGGTAATCCTAGGCCCTAATGAATTTCCTTCTTCTTTAGATCAATCTTGAAGTAAATAAAGGCTTGATGAGGCAAATTATGGTAGAGTGGTACAATGGTAGGGCTCTAGCACATGCTTCAATTGATATGTTTTCTATCAAAATCTACTAGGTGAATAGCTATTGAGATCAGGACAATAACATGTGCTTAATCTCCTAGGGTTTTAAGCTATAAATTTCATAATCTTAGTAAAATGCAAAGTAAATATACTATAACCATTCAAAGGAAAGAATAATTGTAGAATTTCACTTACATTCACCAAGAATAATCTCGCATATGCCCTATCTGAAGACTTTCCACCAAGAAAATGCCAAAAAACACCAAGATAATCCTCCTCGAAGAGTTGCACACCACTAAATTTCAGCCAATAAGCCTTAAAGAGGCTGAATTTCAGACCTCACTTGTCTGAGTGAAAAAATGATGAAAACATACTAGGGTAAAGTACCTTATTTATACAATCAAAATGACCTTTAATTACAATATTAGGATAAAAAGGCTGACATGGCCAGTTTACATGAAAAAATCTAATTTTACACAAAATTGTCAAATAAAACCCTAATTTTTTCTTTTTATGGTGACTTCATGCCCCTCCTAGGATGATGTTAGCCTCCTTGCTATAATTTTAGCCCTCCAAGTGAAACGTTGGGGCTCAAAACCCCTCAAGAATTGTGACACATGCCAACCAAAGCCATCCTCAAGCTGGATACCTCAATTGGGTGATGTCAAGGCTCTGTATGATGATGTCAAGGGCCTTCAATGGAAAACATAATGATGGGAGGGAAAGACCCCCCTGGGTCTAAGCTTACCAATTTTCCTCTGCTGGAACATCCTCCTTTCTTTCTGGTGCAAGCCTCTGGTATATGTCTACCCCTGGCTGGGGTCTCAACATCCATCTGGTGTTGTTTTATCCGTATGGAGGTACGAGATAATCATCTCCCCATATGTACTTGTCTGTTGGGTGTGGTTCTGCAACAAAAACAAGTACACCCTCCATGGGCTCATAATTCACATGGATAATAGCATTGTCAATCACATCTAATAATCAATTTACCCAAACATGTGCATGAAACCCCCTTTTCCCAGACAAGTGCTCAAAGACATTATCCTATTCTACAAGCTAGGTTTGGAGAGGGTTCAAGACTTCCTATTGAGATAAATCTACTTAAGTGTGGGACTTTTCCAGGTAAAGACCAATATAGGTCATGTAAGTGCACGAGATGGTATGGAGATGTTTGGGCAAGGGGTGCAGTGATGACAGGGGAATGTAGGGATTACCTTTGGGTGCCTATGAAGAGGGTGAGTTGCACCTTGTCATGGATGAAAGTGTTTCCTATCCCATTCAATGCCTTTTTAATTTTTATCTTATCTCTTTTACTTTCAAGAGAATAGTTGGGGGACACTACCCTGGCGTGGTGACCAGTGGTGACAGTGTTACCCACAAGAATTTAATGGAGATGAGAATGTTTCCTCGTGATGAGACCCATTTTCTATTGGCTATGCTACCAAGAGCCACTACCCTCACATGGTAACCAACTAAATAGTAGTGTCATACCTCTACATGACCTTGGACTTAATGGGTTGGCTAATGATGAGACCCCCTATCCTCCAACTAGGTCTTCGATTTATTTATTTATGGGTCCCTCCTTTTTCTTATTGAGAAGTCTTTTATTTCTTTCTCGGGGGTCCCTAGGAGAAGCATATGAAGGTTTGATTTTTTTGATTTTATCTTTTTCCAACTACTGTTACCCTCTAGTTCTTTATCCCCTTCTTCCTACAAGGAAAGGTACAACCCTTTTCTATCTTGGAAAATCGAATGGATGAAACAATGCAGGGGATAGATGAGAGGGACGATGATGAAAACTGATAAGTATGGTGGGAATTCATGATGACCTTTCATAAACCCACCTAATGGAAACTCACTCCTAAGGGAACCAAATTGCTAGGGAGTTTTGTCATCCCCCCAGGTATGGACAAGTCAAAAGGCATAAAGTCCAAGCACACTTCATGAAGCAAAGGATAATTAAACACACATATTCAAATGTTTTGAGAATCAGAGTGACACATACCATGATACCCAGACTCATTACCTCATGGAGTAATACCCATTTTTGCCTCAGGACTAGGCCAATGGGATAGATGTTGTTGTTTTTGACAGGATGGAGGCACTGAAGAAGAAAGATGGGTCATCCAGGGCCAAGGCCAATCTCAAGTCAATATGGCTCTCAATAATCAATGTATAGGACATGTGGTCCTCGAGAGATAATCTCCTTAGTTATCCCTAGGCAAGGGGATAATATCTGGCTCCAACACGGGGACATGTGCTCACTGTAGAGTGCATGAGAACCTCAACATCTCTAGTATGACCTATGACCTGCTAGATCTCAATAAAATTGATTAGTAATCATTTGGGTGGTGATATCACCCTTGGCTCATATATGGTACAATAAAATGAAAGTAAGCAAGCATATATACAAATGGAAATACAACTACTCTAGTATGACATGTAGATGGTATATACAATGAATGTAAATGCCTACCTACTTACATGTAATAACCTATCGGTTTAATGCTAGGTGTAGTCAAATATCTAGTGAAACCATCCTAGAAATGTCCCATAATACCTGCCTCTGTGCTTCATCATAAACCAAAACAATGATAAGTCAAGCACAAAAATAACATGAGTTAGAACATGTATTGTATCATTGGAAATCATAAAGTCTAGCTCATGGAGGTGGGTGGGAGGTAGAAAATGGTGCCAAGTCATACTCTCAGGAAAGTGCTCAATCTATATTAGAAAGGGATCGTGAAAATTAAAAGGTTCAATAGATTGACTCAAAGAGTCTGAAGGTTGGCTACCTCATATGTCTTTACAATATGAGGCCCGAGAAGGGACCAGCAATAACCTAGAGGATGACTGAAAATTTATTAAGGGGAAGCTGGACGATTGTGATAATAAGCTTCTTCTTAAGGTACTCAACCTTACCCTAAATTCTAAAAGGAGGCTTTGTCCTATAGAAGACTTGTGATAAGGGACATGTTTCCAAGCCATACCTTGAGTGAAATAGTGAGGTAAAGTAATCAAAGGGAGGTGGAAAATCTTGTCACAAGTATACTGCTTCAGGTAAGCAACTTACTCACTCTTATCAAGATCTGAGCACAATGATGGTTGATAATTTTCTTCATAGAATAAATATGAATTCTCAAAGGAGTACTCATCAAAATCCTTAAGGTATGACCGAAAATCATCAAGAGAATATAGAACTATGTCATCCATGGGTGTTTGGAAAGTATTTGTAATTATATAATCTCCTTGTTTCCCAATGTCGGGATTAGGAGTAACTTGTTGTGATAACTATAAAGGGAATACTTGGAAATGATTCTCAATGTTGTAAGTGGGATCCATATCATAACCAATTACATCCCACTTAAATCTCCCAACATGTATGAACTCATCAATATTATGAACCAAGTTATTCTCTTCACCATAACATGAAGGGTTTAAGGAAACCAAGGGATCCTTAAGTATGTATTTGCCTCCCAAATCATAAAATAATGCATCATMAAAATCTTGGAGAGGGAAACAACTCACCGTACTTACTTCTTCCTGTGCAGGAGCTTCAAATATTTGGATGACTTCATCAAACAGAGGAGCAATTATCAATGCCTTATCCTCTAGCTTGCTCAGGGATTCTCCTCTAGATTGTTAATGGATTCCCTTTCTACCTCATCCTCTAAATCATAGAATAATATATCATCAAAAACCTGAAAAGGAAGGTGACTAACCTCATCATCTTCATTTTGTGTAGGGGGAATAAGATCTTGTATGAATTCATCAATCCTAATTAATAGAACAATGGATTGTTCTTTTTTGGATGAGAGGATTTTGGCTTATACTTATGTGGCTATGTCTAAATCTTCTTGGATCATCCTTGGCTTCCTTATATCAAGTAAAAATTTTGTTTGTCCAGAGAATGCCTTGGTGTAGAGAAAGGTAAGGAAACTTCTTCAAGGATGATGGCTCACTGGGATCTATTGTACTATCCTCTCAAATGTATCATGGAATTCTCAGACAGTTTCATTCTCATCCTTTGTGAGGAATTTAAGTCTCATTAGAAATATGTTGGGATTCATCTTAACACTTCATATTTTTAGGAACACTTCCTTCAATTTATCCATAGATGTAATACTAGTGTTAGGGAGGTTATTATACTATCTTCTAGCATTATCATGAAGAGTGGCAGAGAAAAGATTCATTGCCAGATCTTCAACATCATCAGTAATAGGATGGATTTTAAATAAGGAAAAAAATTATTCATATGGTCTTCATCATTTTCCTCATCATTACTAGTGAATCTTGAGAAACATTTTTCATACCTCAGAGGCATTCATCATGGGTAACCCAAAAGTTTACTCATGTCTAAGGGTTTAAAATTACCTGGGTCCCATTGAGAATTCATGGTTGGCTTTGTCATTAGTGGAGTCGCCAGATAATCCTTCTATGGATCATCAAAAGGAAAACAGGGGATCACCCTCAGTTGAGTCGCCAGGTAATCCTTGTAAAATAAATACTTTTGAGGAAATGCTTACCAAAAAATGTCATCTTTGAGGAGAATGAACCTAGTGTTCGCTGACAATGATGCCAAAATGTTATCACACAATTTATACTTTTCCAAGAGTGAAAGGAAAGTGGAGGGAAAATTGATGTAATAGGAGATTGTCTTATCATTTTCGCCTTAATAAGACACCTCTTTGTATTTAGGGGTGAAAGCCCAGGGGAGACGTCCTCAGTGAACTGGGGGTTTGAGAAGGAAAAGGTTGAGATATCAAGAACAATTATCCCCTCTAACAATTCAAACCGATCAAAAAGTAACAAAGTTTTAATGAAATGAAGCAATGATATGCTTAAGTGTACCTTCCCAGAACAAGACAACAATAAAACACTATTTCGCAAGTACAATTGATGTTAGCATTTCGTAAAATATTGGACTTGTCAATGAAATCAATAATTTGATATAATATGAAGAAAACATAAATCTCTAAAATCAATTTATATATGATGAGGGATTCATAATTATTACCTTAAAAAAGCTTCAAAATGAAACAAAATGACAATCTAACAATAACAATATGCTAACATTTGTCAGAAGCTAATGAGGCAATGTAAAAATGAACTTTAATAATTTCTTTTAGGAGCTTTTACTGCTGTAATAATTGGTTGTTCCTCACTTTTGTAACAACAACAAGAATGTTAGTAGATTAGTCTAATATAGGGTTATTAAATGTTATCAAATAGCTTGAGGTATAATATTTAATGGTTGTTCTCATCAATCAATAAAGTATAAGGTCTAGATTAGTGTCTTTAGGGATAATGGAGTCACTTTTTGTAGAAGAAATATGGAAGGAATCAAATGATAATATGTGAACTAAGTACAATAGGGATAATGGTTAAGGTGTTGGTAACCCAAGGCATCAATCACCAAACCCTAGAAGGAAAACAACTACTATGAAGTAGATAACCCTAGGCCCTGGTTGTTTTCCTTCTTCTTTAGCTCAAGGTTGAGGTAAATAGAGTCTTGATGAGGCAAATGATGTTAGAGTCCTACAACGGTAGGGATATAGCACGTGATTTAATGGATAGTTTTTCTAGAAAAATCTAGTAGGTGAATAGCTATTGAGATAAGGACAATAACATGTGCTTAATCTCCTAGGGTTTTAAGCTAGTAATTTCATAATCTTAGTAAAATGAAAAGTAAATATACTATAAGCATTCAATGGAAAGAAGAATTTCATAATTTCCCTTACATTCACCAAGAATAATCTAGCATATTCCCTAGTTGAAGACTTTCCACCAAGAAAATGCCAAAAAACACCAAGATAAGCCTCCTCCAAGAGTTGCGCACCACTAAATTTCAGGCAATAAGCCTTAAAGAGGCTGAATTTCATACCTCACTTTTTTGAGTGAAAGAATGATGAAAAAATACTAGGGAAAAATATCTTATTTATACAATCAAAATGACCTTTTATTACAAAATTAGGTCAAAATGACTGACATGGCCAGTTTACATGAAAAAATCCAATTTTACACAAAATTGCCAAATAAAACCCTAATTTTATCTTCTTAGAGCAACTTCATGCCCCTCCTAGGGTGATGTTAGCCTCCCTACTGGAACGTTATCCCTCCAAGTGAAACGTTAGGGCTCAAAACCCCTCAGGAACTTCCACACATGCCAACCAAATCCGTCCTCAAGATGGATACCTCAATTGGGTGATGTCAAGGATCTGAATGATGATGCCAAGGGACTTCAAGGGAAACAAACATGGTTAGTGGGAAAGACCCCCCTAGGTCCAAGATTTCCAAGTTGTCTCTAGTGGAACATCCTCCTCTCTCTCCAGTGCAAGCCTCTGGTAGTCTTTGATCCCTACAAAGTTATGAGCTAATCATATCCCCATATGTACCTATCCTTCAGGCCTGGTCTTTTAGCAACAACAAGTACGCCATGCATGGCTCATAAGTCACAGGAATCATATCAATGTCAATCACATCTACTAATTAAGTTACCCAAACATGTGCATGAAACCCCACTTTCCTAGACAAGTGCTCAAAGACGTTATGTTATTCTACAAGCCAAGTTTGTAGAGGGTTTCAAAACGTCCTATTGGGATAATTTTCCTTAAGTGTGGCATGTTTCCAGGTCAATACCAATCTAGGTCATGTAAGTGCATGAGACAGTAAGGGGATTTTT
>JZKD02S0836334.1:3739-14360 GCA_000966675.3 Picea glauca
ATTCCCCCCTCCTGGAGAGGTCGGTCAAAAAGTATATATCCTCAGTTGTCAGAGTCAATGATTGGCCCTCTAGCATGAAGGCCTCTGCATCTGGGTGCCAATACTCTATCAAATGGTTAAGTACCCTAGGTTGTTCCCTCATGAATGGACACTGAAATAACTCCCACATGCTACATTGCTTGAGCATGGCAGTGGCCCCTAGATCCTCCTCTACCAAGACATATAACCCCTCATGTTCTCTCTCTCGCCAGTGAACATACATCATGTTGCATAAAAGTTTGTGAGGTTATTCCCTTGTTTCATATTTTTTGAAAGCTTAAAGAGATGTATGTGAGTTGTCTTTAAGACAGTCTCGTATGTACGCAGGCTAAGTGTTACTTTTCTCATGTACATACGTGTGTTAAACATGGAAAACCCGCATACACTCAAACCCGACATTTTTACTAGGGCGCACACCCTCTAAAAAATTAAATGGACAATAAATGATGAATGGAAAGGATAAGAAAGGTCATTTGTAATTACTTGGTCCAGGTTTGAAGATTTTTCGTCCACCATAGCTCCTCAAATTCTTGTTTTAAAGAAGAGGGTTTTTTGGATTTTTGGTTATTTTCGAATTTGCAATGGTCAAAATGAGATGTCCACCCTTATTTATAGACTTTTTTGGCTCTTTTTGCCCTATTTTGGTCCTCTTCTTCCCTATTATTGGCTCGATGGGTACTTGAGTTTTTTTTTAGAGATCTTTGGTTCGTTCTTATGAACTTTTTCTTTTGGTTTGGTGTTTTTATGAGAGGGGTTACACTCACATATTCTCGTGGTAAAGTTGTTTTTCGACACTTGCATATAGGTTAGGTTTCCATCACCTTGCATCTTGCATATTGTTGACTTTTTTCGCTTTTCCATAGGATTGATCCCTCCCAAGTGCGACATGGAACCTTCTATGATGCTTCAAAAGTGTCGTAATTAGGTGGTATAGCCTTCCTCTACATGGATGCCCTAGGTATATCCTTTGTTGCATTTTGGCATCCATGGTGTGATTTTTTTCCATAGGCTTGGGAGTCCTTTTAGTCTCGCCATGGTTGTGTATCGAAGCCCCATTCTTCCTCATCTTTTTTGGCTCATACCCAAGGGACTCTTTATGAGCATGGTTTGTTGTATTTCGGGCTCGCTTAAACTTTGAAAGCAACATTTAACGAGAGATTATTTATTATTTTCGGTCTCATTTGGATTACTTAAGAAAAGAATCCCCCCTAGAGTCTTCTTTAAGCCCTTTTTAGACGCTCTAAAAATGAAAATATTGATGAGCAATCTTGTTTCCCTTAACGCTCATCAAAATAAAATTTGAAGGCACAGTTGTCTGGCTATAGTTTATCCCTTTTTCAGTCCGGACGGTTAATTTACGAATAAAGGTATGCCCTCTGAGCTTCGGTTAACTGGGAGAGTATTCTCAGGCGTAGGTTTAACCCTTTTTCAAGCCTGAGTGATTCGGATTATTTTAAGAATGAAATGAAAGCAGAGATATTACAATGAAATACACACAAAAATTGCCAGAAATAGAGAAATACAACAATACATGATTTCTATTAATGAAATAAATGTACAGAGACTGTAAAAATACAGAGTGCAAGACTCGCTAGAATGGTGGAAAATTATCTCTGAGAAGAGATGTGACGGCTACACTCATTCGCAAGAAGATGATTAAAATGAGGCTCTAAAGGCCTTTTTATGATAACATGAATGCCAAAATCCTAGACATCCAAAAACCTAACCCTAGGAGATGAAGTGCCAAAAGTCATGTGGACCTCATTGGGGTAAGTTAGTACATTAACGTCCCGGGGTCGTAATTTTTGCATACGATCTTTGTTTTAGGTGTGTGATAGCCCGTTGGAAAGGTATTTTTGAGAAATATGCATGATGTCATCAAAATCCAACTCTATATATAGTTTGACTATGGAAAGACAAGAAAACACTACTTAGAGCCCAAAAACAGTCATGAAAGTACAAAAATATGTACTAGCATGAACAATTTCAAAGTAAGAGAGTTGGAATAGGTGGGCGACCACCAATATTTACCTGGATGCTGTGTAGGGATTCAGAACAGCCCCGTAAGTGCAGAACCCACAATTACAAAGAAATGTCCCCATTACAGAGAAATGTTTTGAACTGAAAAATGTCAAGATGAGCCAGTTGGAATTTGGAACAGGTGGGTGGCCACCAATATCCACCTGGATCACTGAGGGACTAATTTTTTGAAAAAGGGCCATTGTCCATGGTTTTGGTTTATCTCTTTTTCGGGCCTTGGAGATTATATGTGAAAAAGGAACCCCCCTCAGAGTCCATAGTTAAGCTCTTTTCAGACTCCCTAAATATGAAAAGATTATCGAGTGACCTTGTTCCTTTCACACTCGTTAATTGGTCCAGAAAGAATATCTATTTGGCATAAGTTTAACCCTTTTTCTGACCAATAGAATATCCAGGAAAAAGGTATGCCTCGGGAGACATGTCTCGCCAGGAGAGTTCTCCTAAGTTATATTTTATACTTTTTCGATCTAAGGGGACTAAACTTAGAAAAAGGTTGTGAGTCCATAGTTAAGCTCGTTTCAGACTCCTTAAAATTGAAAAGATAGTCGAGTGATCTTGTCTTGGTCACACTCATTAAAATGGTTTTGAAGAGACATCCTTTTCAGTATAAGTTTAACCCTTTTTCAAACTAACTGGACTAATTACGAAAAAGGAACTCTCTGGAGTCTTCTTTTAAGTGTTTTTTAGACTCTCTAAAACATGAAAAAACCACAGACCTTACCTTCTCTGGGATCATAAAACTTCACATGGAAGGAATCTTGTTGTGTCATCCTTAATCACATTGCATGTCTCATCCTTGCGTTTTTGGCCTAATGTCAGCATCATGTTGCTATTTAACTGAACCTTCAAAACATTCTTTAAATGTAAGCCTTGCAACATTTTTTCCCTTACGATCTGACACCTTGACCCATGGAATAATTTTCCCAAGTGTCCTTGTCATGCACATGTCTCCTTACATCGAGCATCAGTATGTTCCATGCACTTGGAACTAGTTTGTTTTCCCACAACACTCATTCCTCTTTTGTAACGTAGAATTATTTTATTCTTTTTTAAGCTCATTAAAATTTTGAAAAAGACAAATATATATATATATATATATATTCCAAAAAGAGGGGATGGGATATACATTCTCTTTTATCGGCAGCAATATAGTCATCCTTGGACAAAGCACATCCTTTTGTTTGTTCTCCAAACATTGGGATCTAGTATGACCTTACGAAGTTGTTCTCGTTATATAGAGTTGTGTCCTCCTTCGTTTGGTTACTCTTCCAAACATATGGAGAGTTTGTGGTGCCTCTTGTATCACAAACTTATGTCAATAATATGTTTCCTGAGTCTCATCATTTTGTCATGCTTTTGTCCAAGGAAAGTTTTATCCAACCTGAGTCGGTCATTCTAAAGTTAATCTCTTGACCTTCATGAGTCGGCCATCCCGAGAGTCCAGTCAAGTTTGGATTCAAAATCAATGAAGTTTTGTGTCTGATGATTGAGATACTTCGGTCTTTCCCCAACGGCATGTCAAAGACCTCAGAGTAGTGATTCTTACACTCCTATTGTACTCCTACTTGAGTTTTTTAAATCTTAAAGTTGTTGCTCAAGCTATGAAGTTCTCATCTCCATCCACAGGCATCGATGCTTCCTGAAGATGCATATCATATTGTACTTGTATATCTTCAGATAAATTTGAGATGTAGATCCATTGTGTAATGTCCGCGAATACACTTTATTGACATTCATATTTGTCTCGTAGTCATGGCTACTATATATATGACATGGATCTGCAGTGTACTTGATTGGCAGACATGCTTAGTTTATCTCGAGCATGGGTATGCCTACCTCGAAGAGATTATCATTATTTTGAAGATGAACACTCATGTCAGGCTCACTCAACTTCGTGCCTTCCCACTGTGTAAAGATATTGTAATGTATTCCGGCCATCATTTTCTCTTCTGACCTCACACATTAGGGGGCATTTGTTATAGTCCAAAAATTCCACATCTATGCATCCAATACATTGGCCCATCCATTTGCATTTGCATTCCTTCTAAAAAACCATTTTTTGGATAGTGTACGCGCCTTGCTACACTAATAACCTGCATACACGCGCATGTTGCATGCAAGTTAGCCCGCGTACACACGTGTGTTGCATGCTAGTTATCCCATGTACATGTGTGTGTTGCATGCTAGTTAGCCCACGTTTACCTCCAAAAGTTGCAAAAAATATATAATTACGTGGAATTCGACAGAGTTTACGGGCTATGGAGGGTTTCCTAACCATTTTACCCCTCGTAGCCCGTCCCCAAACCGAATAACCATATTTTTCTCATATAAAAAGAGGTCTTAGGGAGTCATTTAGAGACATGAGCAAGAGAATAAGAAAAGTCTATCAAAATCCCTTCCATTTCTTTGCCCAAGATTTGCATCTCATTCTAAGTTTTAGCCTCAGCTTTCCCCTCCAGCCATTATCCCTTTGCAAACCTTCCTCCTTCCCTTGATGGTATGTTGGTTGTGAGAAGATAATGTGGGATTGATGCACTTGGAGCCAAGACAGAGGAGCCCGGACTTGGTTTGTAGAGCACTCACCAACAAAGTTTGTAACCTTTTTCATCTTGAATTTGAATAAAAGAGATTATCTTTGTCCCAAAACCCTATGTTTATATGTTCTTGTTAATTTGAGAATTTATCTATATATTTAGGCTTTTAAAGTGAACATTAAAGATTATATACGTTGTTGCATTGTATTCCTAACCCCTTGCAGGTCAGCTTTGGGAGGAGATATGTGATCTAGGAGGTGGCAACAAACGAAAGAGGTCTACACCAACCGTAAGGATTGAAGGTGCACTCATTAACCCTCTATTTCCTCTTTCTCTCATCACTTATTTTAGATGGTTTTGGGGTAGATTAAAGGTAGATCAGTCTTTTAAGAGACTTATCGCTCTGCTTATTCCTTAGACCCATTTTAGAGGGATTTTCCCCATAGCAGAGGAGAAAACAATGGATGAAGAGTGAGATGCAAAGATGGATGAGAAGCATGACCCTTCATCTACCAGTTCCCACTCCTTTTCAGAAATACTACAGAAAGACTTGTGTCCCTTTCCCCCACTAACAAGAGGAAGGAAATCAAGTCAAGAGTGAAGAGATAAAGAGGTGGAGTCAAATATTTTCTTAGGCTATCAGGGAACTCTTAACTCTGCCTTATTTAATAGGGGGGGAGTTCTCCAAAACCAATAATTATGTTTTGTTTTCACTTTGTTTTATGCAATCAATATGTTAGAATTTATTCATGTAATCACGAAACAATAAAATTCAGTGATTATAGAAAAAAATCTCGAATCAATCCCCTTCATCCTTTTGACAAGAAAAACATTGCTCTACGAGATAGTCTCATGTCAGAAATTATGGGACTGTAGTATTTATAGTCTTGTTGTGATCCAGATGGATGTCGGTGGCCTCCCACCTATTCGAACTGGTTCATTCTGACAGTTTTCCAGTATGGCATTTTTTTCCCAGTTTTCGAGTCCCCGACTTCCGAGGTCGTTTTGAGGCCCTAAACAACGTTTTTAGGGCTCGGCACAGTCAATTTGTAGTCGGAGTCAAAGAGTGACGGCAACATGTGCAGTCCTCGAATAGACCTTTCCAACTGGCTATCATGCACCTAAAACAAAGATCATATGCAAAAGTTACGACCCTGGGAAGTTGATGTACTAACTTACCCCAACGGAGCCCACATGACTTTTGGCGCTTCATCTCCTAGGGTTAGGTTTTTGGATGTCTCGGGTTTTGGAATTCATGTTTATTGTAAAAATTCCTTCGGAGCCTCATTGTACTCATATTCTTGTGAATAAGTGTAGCCGTCACATCTCTTCTCAAAGATAAGCTACCACCATTCCAGCAAGCTTGTTTTCCGCTTCATTTTATAGTTTCAGCATATTTCTTTATTGAATAGAAGTCAGTTTTACTGTATCTTTGTTATTTTATGTTAAGCATAATAATAATTTGTATTCAATTTGTTATGCTCATAAAATTTGGATCAGTGATATCAGAGCGGTATGCTCCTTGTCGTTCTTAATGCATGTCCCCGACGAGGTCAGGGTACAAAGAATTGGGTCTCGAGCTTGTTTCTCTTGAGGAAAAAAGCTCTTGCACACCCAAGCAACCTCTCATGGTAGGAGAAAATAAAGATGATGGGACAGAATATTCTTTCAAAATGTTGCTCGAGGAATCCCTCATGCAACAGAGGAACGAGATGATGGATAGTTTTGCACAAATCCTTCATTGGCTACCAATAGGCGACGCATCTTCCTCGAGTGGAGGCGTCGCCCCCTTCAAGGTACAAATCAACTTTGATATTCCTATATTTGAAGGTCAGATAGACACAGATGTTGTAGACAAATGGTTGAATCTACTAGAAGGGTGTTTTTCTGTCGATAACTTTTCGAATAGAGAAAAGATTACTTTTACACTCCTCAAAGTCATTCCCCATGTCAAATATTGGTGGGAAACTTTCTATGAGAAAAAGGAAACAAAGTAACCCTCATTATTTACAGTCGCAGTCACCTGAGAGTCCTTTAGGGATTTTATTAAGGAACAATACTACCATGTCAGAAGTTATGCGACCTGTATACAAAATGGACCACATTGCTGCAAGAAAGAGACCAAGCAGTGTCGGAGTTCACAAATATCTTCCATACCTTGTGCACCAAGCTGGGTATCAAATATTCTAAGCGACATCTGGTGCTCAAGTATCGTGATGGTATGCATAGATACATCCAGGATGAAATTGATTTTTAGGACATCTCATCCTTGGGCGCGACCTATCGATATTCCATCAAAATCAAGCATAAGCTTAAACAAAAGACATTGCAATTTGGGTTGGGGAACCCCTCACAACAAAAGCAACGAAAGGGCGACCCCAACCCGCAGAACAAAGGACAGAGCAAATATGGATAGCCTCAAGAAAAAAAGTTAAAGCTGCAAGCAAAGGACACCGGAAAGACAAAGAAAGATATCGGAAAGTGGTGCAACTTCCATAAGAGCCCCTGGCATAACATTGCAGATTGTCGCTCAAAGCAGTCATTGGTGGCTGAGGTGAAATCCACTGAATCAGATGCGGGTTTCGACTCTGAGTCAAAACTAGAAAGGGGGATATGGATCATTGACGTAGAACCTATTGCTACCATTTCTACCACCAAGCTCCATCTCAGTGAACCAGACGAGCCAAAGGAAGGTGAGCTCATTTTTCATTCAAAAATGTGGGTGAAAGGCACCCCACTGCACTTCATCATTGATAGAGGTAGCTAGAAGAACCTTTTCTTAGCATAGGTCGTCAAGTGGCTAGCCCTGTCAACAACCCCGCAGCCCATAGCCCTACACCATTGGATGGCTCCACCAAGGAAGCGATCTCCACATCAGCCAACACTGTCGCATGTCATACAGCATCAAGCCCTTCAAAGATGAGGTATTGTGTGATGTTTCTCCTCTCAAAGTTTGTAATGTTCTTTTGGGCTAGCCTTATTTATGGAAACGTCATGTTGTATATGAGTCTAGGCCTCGCAGTGTTATTATTACTTTGGACATGAAATTGTACAGGATACCCGAGCTAGTCCCACCTAGTGTTATTTCCTTGATCTCTGCTAAGCAATGCAGGAAGGTCATCTCTCAGACCGAGAAGTTTGTCTTCTTCGTGATTCACTCTCAGAGTGAGTGAAATATCGTAGCCACATCTAGGGCCTCTGTGGCCAACCTCTCGACATAGCAGAAGAAAGTGGATAAGGTCATGGAATAATAATCAGATATCTTCTCCTCACCTATCAGGGTACCTCTGCACTGTCAAGTCAAGCATCCCATCGATCTGACCCTCAACGCACCACTACCAAATGGGCTAGTCTACCCTCTCTCTTTGTTAGAGAATGAGCAGATCAAGTGGCATATCCAAGAACTGCTCCACAAGGGGCACATCCATCCCAACTCATCGCCTTGTGGGAGACCATTCGTGTTGGTGCAGAAGAAAGACAAGACCTGACGACTCTGCACTAATTACCGGGCTCTGAATAAAATCCCAGTCTGGAACCGGTACCCGATTCCCCGAATTGATGACCTCCTTTATCAACTCATGGGGGGTAAATACTTCAGTAAGATTGATTTGAATTTTGTCTACCACCAGGTCCCAATAGAACAGACAGATGTATGGAAGATTGCCTTCAAATCAAAAGAAGGTCTTTTTGAATGGTTGTTCATACCCTTTGGTTTGAAAAATTCTCCAACAACTTTCATGAGCATGATGGATGATATCTTATGACATTTCACCAATAATTTTGTAGTGGTGTATCTCGATGACATCCTCACTTACAACAAGACTTGGGAAGAAAACTTGCAGCATATTCAGCAGGTTCTGCACACCCTATGGCAGCACAAGCTATATGCCAACTTGGAAAAACGCTCCTTCGGCATGGACAAGTTCCATTACCTAGGCTACATCATTGATCAACATGATGTGCATGTGGATCCAGCCAAGATCCAGGTCATTCATGATTGGCCAGACCCATCCACATTCAGTGAACTCCAGATCTTCTTGGGCCTTTCCAATTTTCATCCAAGTAACCAGGGGTGTTGGTAAGGAAACATTTGTGTGGGGCATGTCCCAACAACAAGCGTTCGACGATTTGAAGCAGTGCTTATGCTCAACCCCAGTACTATAATTACCAGACCTGCAACAACCCTTTGAGATCAATACAGATGCTTCAAAATATGTTGTACGTGTCGTTCTCACTCAGCACGACCATCCCGTGGCCTATCATAGTGAGACACTATCATATGTTGTCTGTAAGTACCCTACTTACGACAAAGAAATGTACTCCATTGTGCAAGCTTGTCTCCAGTGGAGACATTACATTCTTGGGAAGGAGACAGTCAACCACATTGATCATAAACCACTGCAGTTCATGCAGACACAAGGAAAATTACAGAATGACCACCATCAGAAGTGGTCCACATAATTGCAGTAGTTCCACCTCAACATCAAGTATAAAATAGGAAGTACCAACCGAGTTGTTGATTGCCTCAGTCGACCTCCAATCACAACACTCACCATGGTGCTAGACTCTTGCGGCCATGAGACCTCCGGATGGTCCCACCTCTATGCAATAGACCTTGACTTCGCCACCACCTACCAAATGTTGGGTGCAAACTAAGTTGTCGTTAATTTCCATCTTTAGGACGGGATGTTGTGCCATCTAGGCCATCTATGTGTTCCATCAAGTGAGCGAGTGAAGATGATTTGGGAAGCCCACTATAGTTGGGTGGCAGGACACTTTGGTGTCGAAACGACAGTGGCAGTGCTGCAGAAACATTTCTACTGGTCGAAACTTCGACATGATGTCAGCAACTATATCAGGTCCTACAATGTCTGCGCTATTGCCAAACCGGCCACTAAGAAGAAGGGCTTGTACACCCCTTTGCCTACTCCTAATAGGTCATGGGAATCCATCTCAGTGGACTACATGTCAGGCCTTCCATCCACCAAGAGGGGAAATGACTGTGTTTTTGTGGTTGTTGATCGCTTTTCCAAGATGGCAATTCTTTCCACCTACAAGAAGAGCATCACGGGAGAGGCAACTGTCAAGCTCTTCTTTGAACGAGTATGGGTACATTTTGGAATCTCACAAACCATTGTCTCAGATCGGGGCAGTCAGTTCCTCGACACATTTTAGTCGAGCCTCTAGTCACTCCTGGACACCAAACTCACCAAATCCACTGCCTTCCACCCCTAGACAGATGGCCAAACTGAGGTCGTCAATCGGATGATCATGGATATCTTATGCATGTAAAATTCCAAGCACCCCCACACATGGGATGAGAGTCTTCCCTATGTTCAACATAGCTACAACCGAACCCTACATAGCTCAAGCGGTCACAGCCCCTTTTAGGAAGGATTGGGATTCCAACCATTGGATCTCATGGATGTCTCACTACCCCTTGCATCCACCCCAGCTGAATCGTCCCCTGCTCCAACTGAAGCTGAAAATGCCACCCGGTTCATTGAGAGGATACAACACATCCGCCAACAGGTTAAGGATATTTTACAGAAGTCTAATTCCAAGTACAAGTAGTGCCATGATCAACATTGGGTGCCACATAAGTTTCAGGTGGGAGACAAAGTTTGGTTGCACTTGCAAAAAGAATTCCTTACAGGGCCCCATTAGAAGCTTTGCCCACTCCGATATGGACTTTAAACCAACACCAAGGTTGTGGATGTCAATTCTTTTGAGCTCAACATTCCCCCTTTCCTTGTCTTGCACCCAGTGTTCAATGTGGCTCTCCTTCGGCCATATTTCCCACCATTATTGGACACATCAGAGATAGTAGAATAGTTGACACCAACAGAGCTCAACCCTGAATACATGCAACATGCATCAAATGATCAAATTTTGGACACACAGGTCAAGGTCACTTGACAGCAAAGGATCCAGCTTTATCGAGTTGTTAAAGCAAGGCAGCTCCTGCACCAAGGCAAGTGGCTCACCCGGGGCCAAATTCAGTAGAA
>JZKD02S0836389.1:22134-50170 GCA_000966675.3 Picea glauca
GAAAATATATCAAAACTCATACCATTATCCATCAAACAAACTTGGGTCCACTACCCAAACCTAGGTTCTCCAACTTCTCATGGCCATAACTCTCTAACCGTGAGGAGTTATGTGACGTGCCGCATACCACCATAAGCAAAATGACATTTAATATACATATATAATATGATTACCTTAAAATATATTAAAAAACATACCATTATACATCAAACAACCATGGGTCTATTGCCCAAACCTTTCTGCTTCTGGAATTTGCTACCGTACTTTCTACAAGGGTTGACATCAATCACTAAGGGTTGAAAACCACATAATGTTTTTTCTTATATGTATTGAAGACTCAATTTCGTTTCAATTAGACTCACAATTTTAATTTAATTCATACCTATAACCATAGTGGCTAACAATAATTCTTTTGTTTGTAAAGGGTGATTCATACTCCATAGTATAATAATGATTATACTAAGCATACCAATCATGATCACTACCATTTCTATTCGAATGACGCAATTAACTTTTTATTTTATATCCAAAGTAAGTTATCCTATAACAATTGAATAGTTGTTATATGACACTAAATAAGGTAATCAATTTATCATTAAGCACCAAACTTATTCCTAAGTTTTCAAGACATTTACAACCCATTTAATCACCATCCTTTATTGTGACCTTAAGTTATAATTTAAGTTCTTACGAAGTAATAATATAACATTAACTCTTTTCCATACTAGATGGTATTCTAAGCTCAAAATTAATGCTTAAACTCTACTAACAAATTCCTAAGAACGTCACCCTTATCCTTTAATAAGTAAATTACCATATTCTTATTACCCCAAAAGTTTATGCTCTAACATTATTAATATAAAAATATTATTTAGTCTTATATAGTAGAATAACTAATAGTGACAAATACAATTAAATTATAAACATTTGAGACCATTCATAACTAAAGTAAATTATTGTTCATTTTAATAATTAATTCAATCATAAGGAAACTAGAGAGGATTATAAGAGTTACCAAAAATCTTAGTTATCATCTAAGTTATACCAATTATCATTTAATTCTTATTTCATAATTCAGGATACACATAAGTTTACATGACTATATGAATTTCAATTTCCAAGTTGTACATTGGATTTGCAATGACTAAAGATTCCTTATTTTTAGAAATTCAAAGATTTAACAAGAGCATACACAATCAAATTCTAGATCCAAAATAATTGAAAACGACCACATCATTCTAGTATTTAATTATGTGTAACTAATGCACTGCGTTCATGATTAACACTCAATTAGAATGCAATTTTAATGCTAAAGACACCATGATTTTAACTAGCATACTTGCAACTTTAATGCGATGATAATAACGAAAATTAAAAAAAAATAAAAAATAAAAATCAAGATTTCAATTTGCATAATCGCGATCGTACGAAGTTCTAATATCTGGATTTTCAATTTTAGGATTTTCAACGACCAACGAATTTCTTAGATTTATATTTTTTAAATAATTAAAGTGTCAATGAGCAAGCAAGTTTAGTTCCAACGCTGCAACTAAACATGCAGTAACCATCAAGGGATTTAACTCAGGTATGCAATTTAGTCTTAAGGTGACTCTAACAGTTAATTTCAATTCTCCTATTGGTAAAAAAATTTCAATGATTAAACACATTCAACTTCTAGATTGTCACTAAATTTTTAAAAGAACCCAAACAAATTTCTAAACTCAGGAAGTGAATCAATTAAATAACAAACTCTAAATTGATTGGAAGCGAATTACAAAAATTGAAGTTTCTGGGTTGCATTTTAAATGGAAACGATCTTATGAATTCAAAAAAAAAAAGGATTACAAGGCATAGAGATAATGCTACCTCCATCCATCACAATTCAAGAAACAACAATTAATGTTGTGGATTTAACAATACAAGTGTGAGACCATAGAAGGGTTATGTTGCATGGGGAATCACAGTGATAGAGTATTTATTCCAAAACTCAAAATTCGAATTTAATTTGTAGTGAATAAGGGAAAACAAAACTCTGATCATAAAAATAATGATGGCGAACAAGAAATTTTAAATCATGAGGTTTAAATTAAAAAGGAAACGATAAAAGGAAATTTCCACCATCTAGATTACACATAATCCCTTCATCACAATTGCCAATTTGATTACAAAAATACCACACGGTTCTACATTGACCTTATTTAAAAATTAAAATTACAATTTACTCATTGCTACAATAACATTTCAATTAAAATACTGTAACAATGGAAGATCAAGAGTTGACAATGTCCTTCAAAGACTTGTGTTCCTTCTATTCTCCTTCTTGCTAATCACTAAAACTTCACCGGTACCTCCAATCCAATGCTAGGGGTATTCTTCCTCCCCATTAGCCCCCCAAGACACAAATGGGTAACACACAAGAAACAAACAAACAATAGCTCCAAGGATTTCCTCGCAAGGAAGAGCTTCCACTCTTTCTACAAACTTGGTATCCAAACTCTCACAAGTAAAACACAGTCCACAATAATTTTGGCATCATGAAAACACCAAGAATAAGTGATCCCCCCTTCCCTTCTACCTCATTTTTTTTATAGAAAAATCCCCAATGACACATGTCCTCATGCATAATTAATTATCTTTTTAATTAATTTAATTAGTATTTTTGACCCACACAGTTGTCACCCTCTCCCCAAGTTGCACAAGTAATTACCATTTTTATTTTACTTAAAAGTCCAATTTCCCTCACATTCCCCAATGTGTTCCTATTTTCACTCTTAATTGTCCATTTGTTCCCCAAATTCTCATTTAATGAGTGTCTCATAACTAGATCTTAGTCAAAGTTGGATTAAGAGTCTTCTTCTAGTTAGACTAGTGGTAGCTTGACTCTAGATACCATTCTATGTGTGTACCTATTCTCTCATATTTTTTTTTTCTATTTTAAAAATCCAATTTATTAATTTCATGCACACATGTGCATTTTATCCAATATTTAGATTTTACTCACTTTTTCCTAGAATTTGATTTATCCCAATTCTTTTAATTTATTTAATATTTTTAATTAGTCCCTTAATTAAATTTAGACTTAGGATTAGTATTAGACTTAGGCTTAGACTCTTATAAGGATTTTTAGTTAATGATTTATTGTTTAATTAATTATTTTAATCCAACAAGGTCTAATCATTTCAATGTTTTCTAGGCCACCTAGATTTATTTGACTCATCTTTTAATTATGTGACGTGCCCTTCAAGATGCACCTTTGTGATCCAAGGGTGCCAATCGCCTTAGACTAGCTTTGGAAGTTTGTCTGAACCTTGGAGTCAACATTACACTCAGTCGATCTTGTGAGAGACTAAGGGCTTCTAAGGAATTCAAAATTTTCCTTATTGTGAACCCCTTAGAAATATTCATGAGCGATTGTCTTAGTCCACCCTCACGACATCGTGGACCTTTTGAACTAGTTAATCGTTAACCTACCATTTAGGCCACGTCGGGAGTACTAGTAGGTTGTGACATAGACGCTTCCACACCTCTCCCTTAATGTTTGGTTTCTATGCATGACCCCTTTACTCCTTATGTGAGTCAGATTAGCAAGTATCATCAAGCTTGCATCCAGTGACAAAAGCAATGTCAATAATCCATATACATAAATCATACTTTAATAAATCATATGTCATATGTGCAAAAAATGAAATACTCAAACAAATACAATCCACTCCCTGACTCAATTTGGAGTCCAAGGAAGTCCATTGATGCCATCAACATCCATAACCTATCATGTGTCTTGCACACTTAGGAAAAATCATCAATAACATCTTCCAATACATATACATCAAAATAACAATAATTCACAACACATCATCATAACCATGTATAATCCATAATCGAAATGAAATCACAATGTACCATAACCGGATCACTTGCATGGAAGTTTCCTCAAAGAATAAGTCATTAATAGTGTGCTAAGTGGAGCAGGATGTTACAGAAACATGATTGATATGTTGATGATGGTTGTTTAAAGAACATGACAGGTGATAAGGATAGGTTTCTAACCTTGAGAAAGAAAAGATATGGGTTAGTCTCCTTTGGAAATGAAAACTCAGCCAAAATCATTGGAAGAGGCACAATCGAGATTGGAAATAAGGATACCAAGGCAAAGAATGTTCTACTAGTGGAATATATCAAACACAATCTTCTGAGTGTAATTCAAATGTGTGACCAATCGGGTGTTAAGCCATGGATCAATGACTGTTAAGATTGAGGAGAGTATGAATCGTCGGATCACTTTATGTCGGAAACATATCATGACCATAGGATTTCCTAACTACAAATGCATACTAATACATACTAAGGAAACACACTTTTACCTAATGACACATTAGACCAAGTAGATCTTAACTAAATCCTACGTGTCTAAATATCCTAACATCCCCCCTTAAGAACAACTTGGGATATGATTGAAGTATTTACAATAGTGACACAATATGAGAAGGAAGGAGGCATTAGAGCCTATCCCCCCTTAATGAAAACTTTATGAACTCCTAACATAGATCAAAGTTTGGAAAACCTTGCTTTTGTAAGAGACTTTGTGAAAATTTTTGCAACTTGATCTTCTGTAGGACAAAAGAGCACTTCAATAGCTTGATCATGAAGGAGCTTTTTGATGAAGTGCATGTGGATCTCAATTTGTTTTCTACGCTGATGTTGAACTAGGTCTTTGGCAATCTTGATGGCACTCTGATTGTCACACCAAAGGATGGTCAGATGTCGCTGCTGGAATCCAAACTTTGAAAGGATCTTTTGAAGCCACAAGACTTCCTGACTTGCATTTACCGCTGCTCGGTACTCTTCTTCTGCTGAAGAAAGTGCAATAGCCTATTGTTTCTTACAGGCCCAAGTGACAGGTTCTAAACCAAGGCTAAAAACATAACCTGCAATAGACTTCTGATCATCAAGGTTGCTGACCAAATCTAAATCAGTGAAACCAACCAATAAAGGAGTCCCCCCTGAACTCTAATGTATGTCGAGCTGAGCTATACCAAGGACATAGCGAAGTATCCTTTTAGCTTCTTTCCAATGGATTTCATGGGGTGTTTTCATATACCAGGAAACAAGACCAACAACAAAGGAAATATCAGGATGGGTATGATTCAAGTATAAGAGGCTACCAACTAACTGACGATACAAGGTGGCATCAACTTCGGGAGAACTACAGGTGGCAGTAATCTTGACTCCAGACTGGAAGGGAGAAGCGGTTGATTTACGATCATCCATGTGAAATCAATGAAGAAGGTCACAAGCATACTTAGACTAGGAAATAAAAAATTCCTTCATTGGTTTGCAAAACTTGGAGGCCAAGGAAGTAGTGCAAAAAACTTAAGTCTGTCATTTCAAATTTCTTCTTAAGGCTGGTTTTCACATGGTTTAAATACCATGTTCGACAATACAGGTATTCCAACAGAGGACGAACACCTTCAGTAATCACTCACATAACCAGATAAAAGATCAACACACCGATGTTTTCACTTGGTAAAACCCCTACGGTGAAACATCCACGACCCCAACCAACTCGACCACTTGGAGCAGTTTATTAATGAAAATAAAAAGATTACAGAGAGATTTTACAAGAGAGTTTCTCACAATCGATCATCGACAAATGACCCTCCATGCTCTTTAAATAAAGATCATGGACCAATCGAGTGTTAAGCCACAGATCAGTGGCCGTTAACATCGAGGAGAGTATGAACCATCAGATCACTCTATATCGGAAATATATCATGACCGTTGGATTTCCTAACTACAAATGCATACTAAGGCATACCAAAGAAACACACTAAGAAACACACTTTTACCTAATGACACATTAGAACAAGTAGATCTTAACTAACTCCTAAGTGTCAAAATATCCTAACATAGAGTGGTGGTGAAAACTGTGAGAACTTCAAGAAACATAGATGTACTAAGTGAAATTGGAAATGAAAAGTGTTTTTTAGGAAAGGCATATGAAATTTGGCTATGGCACAAAAGAATAGGTCACATAAATTTTGATAATATTGTTAATTTCAACAAAAATGAAGCAGTCAGAGAAATTCCCCACAGCACAAATCCAACCAACACATTATGCAAGCATTGTGAACAAGGAAAACAAACCAAGACCAGTTTCAAATCAAACGAATACACCACAAAAAAACCACTGGAAATTGTCCATACTGATCTATTTGGACCAACTAGAACAAATGGGTTGAAAGGTGAGTGGTATTTTATGCTATTTGTTGATGATTATATAAGAATGACTACAATTTTTTTTCTCAGGAAGAAGTCAGAGGCATTTGAGAACTTCAAGATGTACAAGGAGATGGTTGAATATAAAATAGATTTGAAAATCAAATGTTTGATATCAAATAATGGAGGAGAGTTTACTTCAAAATAATTTATGGAATTCTACAGTAAGCATGATATAAAAGGAAAATCTAGATTGCTGGGACACCACAACAGAATGGAGTCATCGAAAGGAAGAACATGATGGTATAGGAAATGGCTCGAACTATGTTAATAGATTCCAAGTTGACAAATGTATTTTGGGCACAAGAAGTGCATACAACAATTCACATTCAAAACATAGTAATGCTTAGAAAGAATAGTGATAAAACTACCTACGAGCGATGGAAGTGAAGACTAGTGAATGTGAATAATTTCAATGTTTTTGGAAGAAAATGATACATCAAAAGAGAATATGGAAGACTGGGAAAGTTTGATTCTCATGTGGACATAGTCATACTTATTGGATACTTGAGTAGAAAGAAATCATACAAATGATTCAATATGAGGCTCAACAAAATTGTGGAAAGAATCAATGTGATGTTTGATGAGACAAGTGTACAAAGAATAAAAGAAGAAGAAAATGATTCAATGGAACAAGTTCACGAAGAAGAAGAAAGGGAAGAATAATTACTCAAAGAGGAAGATGAATAAGAGAAGTCAGAAGAAGAAGTGAAAGAGTAGCAAGATCTTCAAGTACCTCCAAATACACCTACCAAACAAATATAGAAGAATCATCCATCAGATCATATTATCAAGAAGAAAGATGCAGGAGTTGAAACTAGAAGAATAATTCATTCACGAAAACAACTACACCTATCACTATTATCTACAATTGAGTCGAGAAGTTTTGAAGAAGCCAACAAGGATGAATTATGGATAAAATCCATGGATGAAGAGTTAGATCAGATAGAGAAGAATGCCACTTGGGGAACTAGTTTGAAGGCTAAGGTACAAGAATGTGATCGGTACAAAGTGGGTCTTCAGAAACAAATCGAACGAATATGGAAAAGTTTCCAGGAACAAATATAGATTGGTATGTAAAGAATACACTGAGGTCAAAGGTATATAATTTGAAGAGAAATTTACTCAAGTTTCCAGAATGGAAGAAATCATATTGATCCTCTCTTATGCATGCTCCAAGAATATTAAAGTGTATTAGATGGATGTGAAATCATCTTTCCTAAACCAAGATCTAGAGGAAGACGTCTACATTGAGAAATTGGAAGGATTTCAGTTGTCATAGAATGAAAATTATGTTTGCAGGTTGAAAAAGTCATTGTATGGTCTCAAACATACCCCCAGAACATGGTATTCCATACTGGACAGATACTTACAACAACAAGGGTTCAGGAAAGGGAATGCAATCAACAACCTCTACACCAAGGTAAATCAAGATAGTATTTTGTTAATTGAAGTTTATGTTGATGATATTATCTTTGGAAGTGATAATGATAGGATGAGACAGAAATTTGCAAAGGTTATGCAAGATGAGTTTGAAATGTCATTACTTGGAGAATTATCCTTCTTTTTGGGTCTTCAAATATGTCAAACCAAACAACGCATTTTTATCTCTCAAACCAAGTATATCAGAGAAATGATAAAGAGGTTCAGAATGGAAGATTGCAAACCAGCCAATGCTCCTATGAAAACCAGTTGTAAATTAAGTAAATATGATGATTCAAAGGATACAGATCAGAGGAAGTACATGTCAATGATTGGAAACTTACTTTATGTTGATTAATTGGTTTGGTTGTCACTAATTGCATCCCTTGAATCAAGTCCGGTAGCCCCAACAATATAATTAAGAGACTTCATTTTGATTGATTTATAATGGTATGAAGTTTAATATATTTGCAATACTATTCTATATGGATAGTACATGTCATTCCATTTTCGATGATATGCAGAACATCACATAACTCCTCACGGTTAGAGAGTTATGGCCAAGTGAAGTGGAGAACCCTCATGAGTTATCTAGAAGGTCAAAGAAGTCAAATTAATTATAGAAGCTCCTAGAAGAAGTTGACTAGTCAACTGGGTGAAACTATGAGTTAATCATGGGTTAAGTTGTTGCAATAAGAAAATAATTAAAAATAATTTAGTTGCAACTAGAAGTGGAGAATTTACTTTTTGTAGCAAAGTGAGTTAGAAGTTGACAAGTGGTTAGAAGTGGGTTAGCCATAAAAGAAGGAAAGTGGGTTAAGTTGGTTAGAATGTAACCCCTTGAGGAAGCTAAATGAAAGTATAAATAAGAGAGAAAATCTCTCCGATTAGCACCTATTGAATATCATTGAATATCTATTTTGTGAAAGGTTATTTGGGAAGGTATTATTGATAGAGAAAAGTGCGGCAGAAAAAGTACAACAAAAAAATAACGAAAAGAAAAATGCGGCAAGAAAAGTGCGGTAGAAAAATAGTGGCAGGAAAAGTGCAGAATTGGTTTGGTTGTCACTAATTTCATCCCTTGAATCAAGTCCGGTAGCCCCAATAGTATGATTAAGGGACTTCATTTTGATTGATTTATAATGGTATGAAGTTTAATATATTTGCAAGACTATTCTATATGGATAGTACATGTCATTCCATTTTCGATGATATGCAGAACATCACATAACTCCTCACGGTTAGAGAGTTATGGCCAAGTGAAGTGGAGAACCCTCATGAGTTATCTAGAAGGTCAAAGAAGTCAAATTAATTATAGAAGCTCCTAGAAGAAGTTGACTAGTCAACTGGGTGAAACTATGAGTTAATCATGGGTTAAGTTGTTGCAATAAGAAAATAATTAAAAATAATTTAGTTGCAACTAGAAGTGGAGAATTTACTTTTTGTAGCAAAGTGAGTTAGAAGTTGACAAGTGGTTAGAAGTGGGTTAGCCATAAAAGAAGGAAAGTGGGTTAAGTTGGTTAGAATGTAACCCCTTGAGGAAGCTAAATGAAAGTATAAATAAGAGAGAAAGGCTCTCCGATTAGCACCTATTGAATATCATTGAATATCTGTTTTGTGAAAGGTTATTTGGTAAGGTATTATTGATAGAGAAAAGTGCGACAGAAAAAGTACAACAAAAAAATAACGAAAAGAAAAATGTGGCAATAAAAGTGTTGTAGAAAAATAGTGGCAGGAAAAGTGCAGAAGAAAAATTGCAGCAGGAAAGGTGTGGAGAAAAATTGCAGCAGAAAAACCCCGACAGAAAAAGTGTGGCAGAAAAATCATGGAAAAAAAAATGCGGCATAAAAATCGTGGCAGCAAAACCGCGGCAACAGAACGCTACAAGAAGAAAAAAATGTATGGTTTTCATATGTGTAGTGTTGGATTTATGAATCTGGTTGAGGGTTTTCATATGTGTAGTGTTGGATTTATGAATCTGGTTGAGGGTTTTCCTTGTAAATCTATTGGATTACCTCTTGGAAGTTTAGGGCTTGCTGTAGAGTTGATTTGAGGCATATCTACTGAAGTTTATGATTGGTTCATGTTTGAGATATTTTGGTTGAGCTATGGTGTTGAACTTATTGGTACATATAGAGGTTGTATAACAGTGAGGTTATAGCACATGTTTTGAGGTGCAAACTTGTGGTATAGTGTTTGAGGTATATGTGATTAGATCAGATTGGTTGATGAGTATATAGTGACAGGTTTCTTAGTGACATATTTGACATAACAGGTTGTGACAATGACATATTCAGTTTCTACATTTGACACTTCTATTTCAGGGCGGTTGGATGGGGAAAGGATAGGTGGTTTTATCCACCTTTTGGTTGTAGCCTCCTTCTAGTTGTACCCAAAGAATTTGGGAGTTGGAGCTTCCCTTAGGTTGTAGCTTGGAAATAGGGGGTCAGAGCCTTCTTCCAGTTGTATCTGGAAAAAAAGGAATTTGGTACTTCCAATGAATGTAATTCTTAAAGACAAATAAGAAAAAACATTTCATGGTTTTCTCCCGCATTAGGTTTCCACGTAAAAAATATCGTTGTACTGTGTATGTGTATGATTTTTCATTTTTTCATGCTTTATTTACTCTGCACTTATTATATAATAATTCTATATTGATCATAAAGATAAATAACACTTTCATACTATGGTTAAAAGGATTAAAAATATCTATTACTGATTCACCCACCTCTCAGTAATCCAATAATTGGTATCAAAGCAGGTTCCCTCAAAATTCAGTTTAACCATTGAAAGGTAGATCATGGAAATAAACAATATGTATAAAAATGGAATACCACAGTTTGATGGACATAAGTATGCTTTATGGAGAAGAAGGATGAAAACATATGTACATGCACATGGATTTGAAGTTTAGAAATCAGTTGTAGATGGATACAAAGAACCAATAGTTCTTCTAACAAATGACAATGGAAAGAAACCTAGTCTAAATAATTCAAAAGCCACAAATGCACTTCTGAATGGTATTTGTGATTCAGTATATACCAAAGTTATACATTGTAGTTCCACTAAAGATATTTGGTACAAACTTCAATATATTTATGAAGGAGATTCAAAATTCAAAGCAACATTGCTTAAAACTTATAGAGGTCAATTCGAACAACTAAACATGAAGGAATATAATAATATTGTAGCTTACTTATAATGAATTGATGAAACAATGAATGCAATCATAGGATTGGGAGAAGAAATTGAATACTCTATAATTTTTCAAAAGGTACTAAGATCTCTTCCAATGAGATTTGATCCTAAGATCTAAACACTAGAAGAAAGAGCAGATCTAAACTCAATAAGCATGGATGAACTACATGGAATATCCATAGCCTATGAAATGAGAACTGAACAAGAAAATACAGGGATAAAATAAACAACATTCAAAGCATCCAAAAGGTCAAATAAAAAGGGAAAGAAAAAAGAAAAAGAATATAGCAACAATAGTGACATTTTAGAAGATGATGAAGAAGTGGCCAACTTTGTCAGAAGATTGGAAAAGGGAACCGACAATAGATATAAAGGTAAGATTCCATTGATTTTTTTTAATTTTGATGGTATTGGTCATTTTGCTAAAAAAATGTACTCATAAGAAAAATAAAATAAATGACGAAGATGATTCAAATAGAAAACAAACATATAAAGGAAAAATAACCAAAAAGAAAGTCTTCAAGAAAATTTACTGCACCAAAGAAGACAACTCCTCATCAGATGAAGATGAAGTTAGTGAATGTGAGACATAAAGAGTTATATTCATGGCAATAGAATATTCTAATAAATAAGACACCGAAGAATAATATGAAGAAACATAAGTTGACTACTGAGAAGAACTGTTGAGTTCTATAGAAGTTATAAAAAGAGAAAATAAGAAAAACAAGAAGCTCCAAGAAGAATTGGACAAGAAAGAAGACACTCAAGAACTTGAGTAGATGATCACATAATTAAAGGTTCAAATAGAATAATATAAAATAATTGAAGAAGAACTCAAAGAAAAGTTGTACTAAAGAGACAAGATCACTAGAAATTTGGAAGCAGAGATTGTCACATTGAGAAAGGATCTTCAAAAGAAAAATATGCCGAACAACTCAAATTTTTTAGATGACATTATTAGAAGTCAAAGGCCTAATCATGACAAGTCTGGACTTGGATACAATCAGACAGAAAAGGTATCAATATCCAAAACATTAGATCAAGAAACATATCCAAAAACATATGTAGAAATAGTTAGAGGGGATATGAAGTTCTACAAGGAAGATCACAGGGACACTCCTCCACCTAGAAGATTTAGATTTTAGAATCAACGATAGTTAGAAACAAATAGGCCTCGAGAAGAAGAAGGATTCAAAAGAGTAACTCCTTTAAGAAGATCTTCAACTCCCATGTATTAAACTGTCTTTTTTGGTTTATGTTATGCATGCAATAATTTTGGACATAAAGCTATAAATTGCAGAGCTAATAGCAGGAACAAAAACATTTTTGAAAGTCATAAAAAATATGGTTATCCAAGAAGGCCTAATGAAACATAGAGAAGAAGCTATAACATGCTTGAATCATTGAGCACTGAAGTGGAATGCTAAAAGTGAAACAACCTGGGACACATGGCCAAATACTGTATAATGATAGTCCCTCTTAGAGAATCACAACAAAATAACAACAGTCATAAACATGAACCTCAGAAGAGAACATGGATACGAAAGCAGAATCAATATAGAAATGAAGAATGCACTCTCTCTACAATATAAGCATAAGAAATGTTGTTGGTATGCTGATAATGGTTTCTCAAATTACATGAAAGGTGATGAAGACATGTTTCTAACATTGAGAAAGGAAATAGATGGATCAGTCTCCTTTGGAAACGACGAATCATCTAGAATCATTAGAAAGGGCACAGTTAGAATTGAAAAAAAGGATACCAAGGAAGAAAATGTTCTACTAGTGGAATATATGAAACATAATCCTCTAAGTGTATGTCAAATGTGTAACCAAGGTCACAATATTATGTTCAATTCACAGAAATTCAAGATAAGAAAAGTAGGTTTAGGAAAATTGGTTGAAACAATTGTAAGAACTTCAAGAAACATATATGTATTAAGTGAAATTGGAAATGAAAAGTGTTTTCTAGGGAAGGAAGATGAAGTTTGGCTATGGGACAAAAGAATGGGTCACATAAACTTCGATAACCTTGTCAAAGTAAACAAAAAGGAAGCAGTCATAGAAATGCCTTAGATCATGAAGCTAGCCAATGCTTTATGCAAGCATTGTCAATGAGGAAAGAAAAAAAAGACTGGGTTCAAATAAAAGGAATAATAAATGAAAAGACCATTGGAAATTATGCACATTGATCTAGTTGGACCAACTAGAACAAATGGTTTAAAAGGTGAGAAATATTTTATGTTATTGGTTGATTATTATACAAGAATGATTGCAGTTTTTTTATTAGGAATAAGTAAGAAGCATTTGAAAACTTCAAGGTATACAAGGAAATGGATTAAAAAATCAAATTCTTGAGATATGATAATGGAGGAGAGCTTACTTAAAAAGAATTTATGGATTTTTGCAGCAAGCATGGTATAAAAAGACAATTCTCCATTACTAGAACAACTCAACAGAATGGGGTCGTCGAAAGAAAGAATAGGAAAATACAAGAAATGGATCGAATAATGTTAATGGATTCCAAGTTGATGGATGTTTTTTGGACACATGTAGTTCATAGAGCAGTTCACATTCAAAACAAAGTAATTTTCAGTAACAATAGTGAAAAAACTCCTTACGAGCTATGGAAAGGAAGACCAACAAATGTGAAGCACTTCAGAATCTTTGGAAGGAAATGCTACATCAAAACAGAAAATGGAAGAATGGGAAAGTTTGATTCTCATGTAGACAAAGGCGTACTTGTTGGTTACTCAAGTGCAAAGAAAGCATACAAATTTTACAATCTAAGGCTCAACAAAGTTGTGGAAAGAATCAATGTAACAACTGATGAGACGAGTGGATGAAAATTAAAGGAAGAAGAAAAAGAGTCAGTGGAACAGGTTTACAAAGAAGAATCAAAGGATGAAGAAGAAACAGAAGGGGAAGATGAAGAAGATCAAATAGAAGTAGAAGAGAAAGAAAGAAAAGTACCTCCAAAGACACCTAGAAAACGAATACAGAAGAATCATCTGTCAGATTAGATTATCTGGAACAAAGATGCAGGAGTTGAGAATAGAACAAGAATTCATTCATCAGAAAAATTGCACCTAGCACTCTTATCTTCGATTGATCCAAACAGCTTTGAAGAAGCCAACAAGGATGAATTTGGATAAATTCCATGGATGAAGAATTGGATCAGATAGAGAATAATGACACTTGGGAATTGGTTCCAAGACCAAGGTACAAGAATGTGATAGACACAAAATGGGTCTTAAGAAATAAATTGAATGAAGACGAGCATGTTACCATGAGCAAAGCTATATTGGTATGTAAAGGATATGCACATGTTAAAGGTATCGAATTTGAAGAGACGTTTTCCCCAGTTGCCAGAATGGAAGCAATCATAATGATACTATCTTATGCATGTTCAAAGAATATTAAAGTGTATCAGATGGATGTGAAATCAACTTTTCTAAATGGAGAGCTAGAAGAAGAAGTCTACATTGAGAAACCATAAGGATTTCAGTTATGAAAAAATGAATATTATGTTTACATATTAAATAAGGCCTTGTATGGTCTCAAATAGCCCCCTAGAGCATGGTATTATAGACTAGACAGATACTTACAACAACAAGGGTTCATGAAAGGAAATGCATAAAGAAACCTCTACATCAAGGTAACTCAAGATAGTATTTTATTAATTGAAGTTTATACTGATGATATTATTTTTGGAAGTGATGATGACAGGTTGAGACATAAATTTGCAAAGGATATGCAGAATGAATTTGAAATGTCATTACTTGGATAACTATCCTTCTTTCTGGGTCTTCAGATATGTTAAAGCAACCAAGGAATTTGTATTTCTCAAACCAACTATATCATAGAAATGCTAAAGAGGTTTGGAATTGAAGATTGCAAACCAGTCAGTACTCCTATACAAATTGGTTGCAAGTTAAGTAAAGATGATGATTCAAAGTATACAAATCATAGACAGTACAGGTCAATGATTGACATCTTACTCTATGTGAAAACATTCAAACCAAATGTAATGCAGGCAGTTGGACATGTGGAAAAATTTCAAGAAACACCAAAGGAATCACATGTTCTAGAAATAAAGAGGATATTCATATATCTCAAGGGTACATAAGAGTTTGGATTATGGTATCCAAAAGGAAATGATTTATCACTTATTTCCTACAAATATGCAGATTGGAAAGGTTGCATTGATGACTGACGAAGCACCAGTGGAACGACGCTCTACTTGGATGAATTTTTGGTATCTTGGCTAAGCAAGAAATAGTCATCATTATCTATAGTTGAAGCAAATTATATTGCAACAACAACATGTTGTACACAGGTTCTATGGATGAAACAAACTCTGGCAGATAAACAGTCTGAGTATGATGAGCCCATTCCAATATATTGTGATAATACAAGTGCCATCAGTATCTCAAAGAACCCACTGATGCAATCCAAGATGAAGTACATTCCAATAAAGTATCACTTTATATGGGAACAGGTTGCAAAGAAGAACATCAGAGTTGAATATGTGGGAAAAAATAATAAGTGGCATATATCTTTACAAAACCGCTTCCAAGGGAATCCTTTGAGTATCTTCGCTAGAGACTCAGAGTAATTTCTACTCCAAAATGAATATTTTTGAATTATTATCTTATATGTCTTATATTTACACGAGGAAGAAGCATTAAAAGGACATTTCAAGTTGGGGGAGAAGTTTCAAGAAGATTTCAGTCAGGGGGAGTAGCCCGAAGGACAATTCAGTTAGGGGGAGCAACCCCAAATGGGAAGTTACCTTTTCCATTGATGTCAAAGGGGGAGAAATTTATCAGATGAAAGATAGAGAGTTAGATTCTTGGAGAGAGAGTATAGAGACATGGTTCTAGGGGGAGCGATGGTCACATGGGGAGCATGAGTGATATGAGTTCAATATTACATCAAATTGTTTCCATCAATGCCAAATGAGGGGATTTTTTATTAATTGGGTTGGTTGTAATTGATGTCGACCCTTGAAGAAAGCTCGGTAGAAATATATGGTATCCCCAAAAGTATGATTAATGGAATTCAGTTTGATTGATGTATAATGGTATGAAGTTTAATATATTTGCAGGTAAGACTATTCTAGATTGATAGTATATGTCATGCCATTTCTGGTGATATGTGCAACGTTGCATAACTCCTCATGGTTAGAGAGTTATATCCTGGTGAAGTGGAGAACCCTCATGAGTTATCTAGAATGTCAAAGAAGTCAAATTAATTCTAGAAGCTCCTAGAATAAGTTGACTAGTCAAGTGGGTGAAACTAGGAGTTAGTCATGGGTTAAGTTGTTGCATTAAGAAAATAATTAAAAACAATTTAGTTGTAACTAGAAGTGGATAATTCACATTTTGTAGAAAAGTGAGTTAGAAGTGGACAAGTGGTTAGAATTGGTCTAGCCCTAAAATAAGCAAAGTGGGTTAAGTTGGTTAGAATGTAACCCTTTGAGGAAGCTAAATGGAAGTATAAATAAGAGAGAAAGGCTCTCCCATTAGCACCTATTGAATATCATTGAATATCATTGAATATCTATTTTGTGAATGGTTATTTATGTAGGTATTATTGATAGAGAAAACTATGACAGAAAAAGTGAGGAAGAGAAAAGTGTGGCAAAAAATGTGCATCATAAAAACTACGAGAAGAAAAGTGCGACAGAAAAATCATGGCCGAAAAAGTGCAGCAGAAAAATCGTGGCAAGAAAAGTGCGGCAAAAGAATCGTGGCGGGAAAACTGCAGTAGAAAAAGTGCGGTAGAAAAAGTGCAGCAAAAAAATCGCAGTAGTAGATTCACGACAACATAATCGCAGAATAAAAACCGCAGTAGAAGAACGCTACAAGAAGAAAAAAAAGTATGGTTGTCATATGTGTAGTGTTGAATTTATGAATCTGGTTGAGGGTTTTCCTTGTAAATCTATTGGATGCCCTTTTGGAAGCTTAGGGATTGTTGTAGAGTTGATCTGAGGTAGATCTACTGAATTTTAGTATTGGTTCATGTTTGAGGGATTTTGGTTGAGGTATGTTGTTGAAGTTATTGGTACAGATAGAGGTTGTATAATAGTGAGGTTCTAGCACATGGTTTTAGGTGCAGACTTGCGGTATAGTGTTTGAGGTATATGTGATCAAATCAGATTGGTTGATCAGTATACAATGATAGGTTTCTCAGTGACAGATTGGACAGAAGAGGTTGTGACAGTGACATATTCAATTTCTACATTTGGCAGTTATATTTCAGGGTGGTTTGACGGGGCAAGGATAGGTGGTTGTGGCCACCTTCTGGTTTTAGCCAGAGAACATAGGGGGTTGTAGAATCCTTCTAGTTGTATCTAGAGAATTGGGTAGTTGGAGCTTCCCTTAGGTTGTAGCCTAAAAATATGGGGTTGGAGCCTATTGGTAGGCGAAAATGACTGTCCGTCAACTAGAAAAACGAGTATGGTCTAGGGTTGTCTAAATAACCTAAGCTATTTGGTATAACTCGTTCCGATGGACTTAATGGCTCCGTTAGCCAATCTAAAAGTCCTAAAAGAAACAAATAAATGAAATGAACTAACTAATTACTGTATATATATGTACACACGTATAATGTAACTATTGTAGATATATTTAAAAGGAAGATTTATTGATTACTTATGTACATTATATATAAACTACAAGTTTTAATCTAAACTTACAAAACTCAATGTGAAAATGGTTTCCTTCGAGGAAGCAGGTAAAGAAAGCACACAAAAATATTTTTTGTTTTTTCCTTTATAAATCTAAACTAATATAAAAAGAATACTATGAAACAGAAACGTATGGATAATCAAAAGATGAAACATACATACGAATTTCAGTGATAAACACATGACATTAAAAATGTAAAGGAGCTAACTTGTTAGTTCATTAGTGATGTGTGTCCAAGCATCTTCATGATTGAGAACATCCAACTACCATGTCCAAGAGGGAAACCCGCAATGAACCTTAAGACTGTTCTAAATAAATTCAGAACAATGTGTTGGTAGTTTGGGCATTAATGACTAAAGCGGAGAAACCAACATAAAACTGTAATCTTATGATTATACATAATTACTGTAAGATAAATCTGAAAGTGATATGTACATTTCATTTTTCAATCAAAATCGAAAGATAAATCCTATCGTTTTAACTAAAAATATAATCACAACGTTTATATTTTGAGAAGCAAATTGTAGATGGTATTAATAATATAATATCTTGCACATCACAAATCCTTTAATCTAAAGATATCAAATCTATGCATGTATCAGGACATAACAAAACACAAATGATACTATTATAAATAGAAGGCTAAAGCCAAAATGTGTAAGATGTTATTTCATTAAGTTTTGGAGTCACCCCTCCATCTCTTGCTCCCAGCAAACATGTATTCTATTACAAAATAATGTGTATTTAAAGAGTTTAGGTAAACTAGGCATCCTATCTTCTAATATAGGATCATATCTCAAAAGGATCTCAAAATTACAAAAATAGAGGGTCATAAAGCCACTCATTATCAAACTGTATCTCCAAGATTATGAAAGTTTTTGCTTTGATTTACAAAATAAACCAACAGGAAATGACTGATTAACTAAGTCCATAAATGCTCCAACTTATGATATCACCACAAGATACATTATATCCTGAAAGAAAAACAAAATGAATAAATTAAATATTTATTTAACCAATATTTTCCAAAATTTTACATGAGAATTGACTGGCTACAAAATCTGTTGATTTTGTAGCTAGTCTTATTTTAAACAACAAAAATCTAATTCAATCCATATTAATTAGAAAAATAACAATAAAATCACAACTAGGATAAAAAAAAATCTTACCTTTCAACTGAATACTAAATTCAACTCATAAAATCTTAGAGTTGATCACTGCTTTGACACACTCAACATTTTTTATTATTACATTTCCAGTCCTTTTCAAACGTTTCCTTGCCTTTGTGCATTGATTTTGAGTTCGTGGTTTTCACTTGTTAATGAGTCAATCTGAGCTGCGAGGGTCTTGATATTTTCTTGAAGGACAAGAATATCTGTGTAATATTTTCCTATCCAAAGTAAAGACACTTCACACTATAGATCTGGGACAGTTGGTTGAGGAAACACATGACTGTGCGTCAAAACACTACCACTGTCAATTGTGGGTTTTTGACTGATATTGATTACTAGAAAATCTTTGTTGTGTTTCAGGCATGGTGGCAGGTTATTTACAAAATCGTAAGTCTAACTGAGATTTGTTTTAGAGTAACTAGGGTCCTCCTTTGCCATGAACTTTTTGATCTCGAAATCAGATCTTTCATGGACATCGATCGATTTGATTAAGCTCACATGAGATTTTGATTTATTTCGTAAGCTCCTCGAGATTAATCTCCCAACTCTTTTATTTTTAAACCCTATGTTCGAATTGTTCTTTGACAATTTGCACGAGTGCTTATTTACGGTCTTTGCAATGGTATTAGGGCAAACATAATGCTCATGCTCAGGAGATTTAATGAACCTAGGGTGAGCATCATGTTTCTAGGTCATAGGCTCATCGAGCGTAGCCTTATCATAGGGTTCTTTGCATAATAAAATTGATCTTTCAATCGAAGGAACATGAGGCCTTTCCAGCATAAGATTATCAACCACAAGAATCTCTACAGGTTTTAATGTAATAAATCCATTTCGAGTCAGGAAAGTATCCCAGTCGTCACCCTATAGTTTCAAATGATGGACTAACAACAACCTAATTAACCCATGGTGGAATAAATTGGAATTCAAACTCTGCCTTTTATATCTCTTAGCCATTTTATATAAACTCCTCCATAAGTAAAAAGGCATGTTTAACTGGAAACTAATAAACTGCATGAGTAATCTTATATGATAAAGGAAGGTGAGGCCATAGTGGCCTTCACAAGTCACAAATTGCATTAACATAGATAATAACCCATGCCATCTATCTTTCAACAGAGAAATCGACATACCTTTGTCGCAACACTGAATTTTTCGGGAGGTGAAGAATAGACCTCACGGTACCTCATCTAGCTTTGAGTTTTTAAACCATTTTTGGCCCGAAAGGGGAAGACCTGTTTCTTCACTCAGGAATTCATCGTTGATTTCCAATTGAATGTCGCCCATTTTATCTCTGCACGCATCAAACGTGAAGGAGAACTCTTGGGCTGCTTGTAAATTATAACCCTGAAACTTCTCAAGAAACACAACCCAACCCTTATTTTTAAGGTCTTCTCTCACATCATCACATAGTAGCAAAGTCTGGGGGGCATTTGGCTCAATCCGGATGACTGGGGCCATGAGGGTTTGGACAAGCGGGCACGAAGGCGACCAAAATTCACTGTGAGCACGAAGGGATTCATAAATAGAGGAAACCAAAGAGAATACCAAAGGAATAAAACTCCTCGTTACCCTAGCGCGACCAAAATGAGAGCATAAGGGGTTTCATTAACAGAAAATCGAGCGTTTTGTGTAATGAATGCCAAGAGTACAAAATGAAACCCAAGACTTAACTTGGAATGATAGATCTGTCGATTCAAATTTCCACCTCAAACAGAGTACAGGATACGACCGGGTGTGTTTGAATATCATCATTGTGTATAGGGTGGAGTCATTATTTTCTAAGTTTATGAGAAGAGGTGTTTTACAAAACAAATCATAACGACAATTTGAAATGATTTTTTTTTTTCCAATAATTATAAATGAAGCAAACCCATAGTCTATTGCTAATCGATTCTTGGTGTATCATTCAAGTACTCAAGATATATCTCATAATCCATGATAAACTTAAAACAACTGTATTATTGATATAAGATAAGCTTCAAAGCAAAAAAACATTCCTTAAGATATTTGTAAGAAAATTTACCCTTCTAGAGACATAAGCCTTAGATACAATTGCAGTACAATTATAAGTTTCAATGATTCATTCATGCTTTCAGTCATGAATGAAGCATGAAAACAAAAATAAAATAGGAACAATCGAAACACCCTTTTATAGCCGAAAATTCACCTTCAAAAAGAAATATGTGTATGACAAAGCATAGGAAGCTACAAGAATTATTATTTGTCTCTTTAAAAGGTGAAAATATTGTGGAGCTGCCAACAATGGCAATTTACTGGGAGAAGCAGTTATCTCTGCATCATCGACGAGTTCATGTTAGGACTGTGTTGGCAGCGATTATATAACTATTATTTTTATAAGCTGCCTACACAGGGTCTATGAAATTTTATTACTCTTCATGAGCATTTCTCTAAACAACAGTTGTAAATCGTCGCATTTTACCTATCATCTATTCGTGCTTCATTTTCATGACTGAAAGCATGAAAACTTGCAACTATCATGACTATTTTGTTTTAAAATTTCATTGAAAGAAAATGGTTTATTTAATATGGAGTTCGATTCTTTTGCTAGGAAGGTCTCACCCTGTTGTGTTTTTCACCCTCTCAACTCATAAACATGACCAAGAGATTGATAGTATTGACAAATGAAAGACCCCACCATTTGATATTGTTTGTATTGATTTTGGTTTGATCTTTCATCACATTTCTTTCACAAAAGTTTTGGTTATTCTTTTACCCAACTTTGTAATCAAAATATGATGCGCGCACTTATGTCTTTAGAGTACTTTGGTCCTACCATGTACTCAAAACCAAGATGGCATACAATGTACAGGTTTACATTACCCCTTAGCATGGTCTCGGGATTCATAAAACCCTTCACATGCGTTTTGATTAAACACCTTGCCCATTGTTAGAATCATCACAGCATGTATTAATAAAGCTCTGGGCTATGGATCTGTTTCATTTTTGCAAACCCTACCTGTGCGTTGTGCATTAATCACCCGTACGTTCAGTATGGCTCCGGTGGTAAGGGTTGAACCGAATGGCATCCAAACCCTTCTCTCATATGATAATGCTAGGGAAGATTTGGAAAGGAATGGTTGGCATATTTTCATCGAGGTTTTAATGTTCAGGTCACCCAAGAGTTTTCCTTAACCTTTAATGGTTGTAGGGAAAAAATCGGTGATGTGCAATTGGAAGTAACCAAAGAGTTCCTAAGTCAAGCCACGGGATTGCCAGTGGTTGGTCAGAAATGGTTCAAAAACGTGAAAGTGGAAGAAGTCCCTTGGACTTTACTGTTCACCTCATGAAAAATAACCAGTTGTGATAGAGGTATGCCAATTTCATTCTTGAAACCTAGGTGGAATGATTTAGTTGTTGTAGTGAAGAAATTCATCACACGTGGGGGACGATTCAGACTTGTTTTCCTATATCATTTATGCTTTCTTATGAGTTTTATTGGTTTTCTGTTGAATATGCCTTATTACCTACTCAAAAGTCTGTATAAAATGAGGAAAAGATTTAGGAAATAGAGGTCAGATTCAAGTCTTTTTCATCATGGCTTGATTAAAATAATCCTCATGCATCAGTTAGAGTCACAAAATGACTATTGGGATTCATTCATTACACGAAATGGTTTTGGTAACCCTGAGTTGGGAGAAGTAGACAAGCCAGTCGTTGAGGAAACCCTTGTGAACCCGACGGCCTCTCTTCCATCTCCCCTGGATTTTGATTTTTCCCCTAACAACAAACCTTCGAGCTACCCTAAGGTCATTCAATAGGACAGTCAACCGGTTACACATTCAAAGGATTGTATTAAAACTATGAAGAAACCTACAGGAAAGAAGTTAAAAGGTAGTGTTGATGTCAAATTCAAAAACAAAAGAGTTGGTCGGTTAATTTCTCGAAGTCTTTGAAATAAAACAAAACCTTGTGTAGACACGATCAACATGATTGAAGTGAGCGAAATATCAGACTCATAAATTGACAAATTACTTACTGAAGAGGACCCTGTGTCATTCGTGCTATACCCTGATCGACGCTATAACTATGTCGATAATTTGCCTCCTTGTTTGAAAGATAACCCAGAATTCCGTGGTATCCAGCTCTATGATAAATCAACCATCCACATGGAGGATTCTTTGACCCATAATGTTGTTCATTCTAATGAAAACTCCTTACAGTCACAATGTGATGTGTGTCGATCGTGGATCGACAGATACTATACCGATGTACCACTTCTAAAGTCACGGGTCAAGTCTTTGAGAGACCAGGTTGATATGTTAACAAACGAAAACAACAAGCTTGAATCCATCATCCAAGGGAAGGAGAAGCGTTTGAAAACTACAGGTCATGTGATTTTCAAAAACGTAGAGGCAGCTACAACTATCGTTAATTCCAAAGTTTTTGTACATGATTTGGTCTTATGATTAGAGGTATGATTTTGTTAGCATGATTATTGTCATTCTTAAGTTAGGATATTTGGTTTGATTGAATAAACTATTTTTATTATTAAGATTAAGTTGTTTTGTTTATTCAATAAAATAAGATTGCATTTGCTATTATAACTAGCTACATAATCGCAAGATTCAGTATCCAGTTAAGAAAATTTGAATTGTTTGATTTGATGACAGAAAACATATCTGAGATCTTCTTATTTTCTTTTGTTTTCAGGATAATTAAGGAGCCCATGATTTCAAATATGATATGAGGCACATTTTGAGATCTCCTAACCATATCAATTTTGTATTTTCAGTAAACATAATTAGACTGTTGGTAGTTTTTTGATATCTAGTGAAATCAGGGTGGTTTCATCCCCCTTTATTTTTTGAAACCAATTTGATCTTATCAATAGGAAACAGTTATGTTTCCTGAAACCTATATAAACATATCATTTTGTAAACATTGCATCATCTCAGCCTGGGGCAAGAGTATGGGCATTTTTATTCCAGACTTGAATGAAACAGAATGCACGTTACAACTTTAGCTTTCCTGTATGATGTTTTGATTCAGGCTATGTTTATGTTGATTTGATAATAGATGGTGATTTATTTTGTCGTCGTGATTTATTACCATTTGACATGATTCATTTGATATGCTGCCCATATCTTAGGTTTTAGATACAATATATACACAGTGATCATCTATCCAATTTAAATTAGGAGATTCATCTCTAATTTCTGTTGAATGTCTACATGCAAGTTCTTACAGGAAGATTTATCTCGTCGTAATTACTTGTAAATCATTAGATCACTGTAACTGTGTCCTTTTTATGTTCCGTTATCAAAACTCAATTTCCAACGCATTGTTTCTCTTTTGTTCGGAACAATATTACGATCCGTTGCAGGTTTACTTCCCGGATAAGGTGGCTGGATATTCCCTGTTGAACAAGCATTGGATGCATTAATAGGTTAGTCAGTTATTTTATTTCGTTTGTTTGTTTATTTTAGAAGTTATATATATATGGTATGATTTCCATTACCTATAATTTTCTATTCGATTAGATACATTAATGTTTGATGTCATGAGTGTATACATCTAAGAAAACAAACCAAAAAAATTAGATAGTATTTTCACTTTCTTTATTATTGTTGCTAAAGTAACCAATTTACATTTGATTTTTTATGAATTTAGATTAAAACTCGTGTTTTGTACAAATTGTATATAAATTTATTAAACATATTTCAGTTAAATAAATTGTACATATATATATATAAATGTAGTTATAGATTTTAGTAATTGTTATTTATTAGGTTATTGTTTTTCCTTTAGTTATTTTTTGCTTTCTTTAGGACTTAGATCAGCCAACGTAGCCGCAAAACCCATCGGAGTGAATTAATCCAAACGGCTTGGGTTAATTAGACAACCCCAGACTGGATTCACTCCTCCAGTTGACGAGTGGTCAATTTCGCTTATCAACAAATGGCACTAGAAGGAGGGCCTGAAAACTATTAATGGCACGAGGAGGTCGCAAGATTCCTCCCCCACCTACCCGCTCACCTATAGTAACTAGAAGTCGTTCAGATGAAAACATTGTCAGTCAAACAACAACCACATCAAACGATGATCCACGGATCACTGTTGAACCAGTAACTCCAAATCCCCCCGGTGGCGACATACAAGAAATTGTTCGTCAATCCCTCATAAGAACGAACAGTGCCTTAGCCCGTATCAAACAACCAGGTCGACCTTTGAACCAACCATTAGAATTCTCTGATATCAGAGAGAAACTTGAAGATATTGATCTTACCTTAAACCCTACGGATCCAGATCATATCCTCACTCTTGCAGCAGGAGGATCTGGTATTCCACCATCACCATCCCCTTCATCTCCTTCTTCTTCTGGAGAATAATAATCAGATGAAGGTAGTTCTTCATCCCGGCCTTCGACACCACCCACACCTATGGAAAATACAAACAATCCCACTAGACCTTGGCTCGACCAAGATGCAGTGGCCATATTTGTTCCCCAACATCCTTTGCCTAAACATCCGGAAAAATGGCTGCCTAAATTTGACCTAGACTCCAAGCAGATCGTTGAAGATCACATCAAAAATTTATGCTCGCATTTGGCTCCGTAGTGTTGAGCACGAAGACATAGTGTGCATATTGTTTCCCTACACCTTTGAAGGCAATGCCTCTACCTGGTACTTTTCCCAATAGCCCCACACCATCGTGTCATGGGATAAATTCGAATCCTGTTTCCTTGAGAAGTTCGAAGACGAAAAGTCTCCTGAAGTTCTAGTCATGGAGCTTTCTAGTTTAAAAATGAACCCCAAAGAAAAGATAAAAGACTTTAATTAAAGGTTCCTGACACTAAAGAACCGAATCCCCACGGATTTGATGCCCGCCGAAAATCTTATTGTCACATACTACATGAAAGCCTTACATCAAAACATAGTCATTTGGGTAAAGAGGTCCAAGAAAGACACATTGTTAGAAGCCTTCGAAGAGGCGAGTCAAATCGAGAAAGATATTCTTATCTTAAAAGAAAATACATGTAACAAGATAGAGACTAGTTCATCCTCCAAGAAGAAAATCGAAATTCTTCCTAGACCTCCCCAAAACAAAGCTCAACCAGAGAGTTCGGATCTAGAAAAATTACAGAAAGTCATCCAGAATTTATCCAATCAAGTTATAGATTTGAAAAGGTTGGCTGAAGAAGCTTCTTCAAGCAAAGGGCCTTACAAACCCCCTTTTAGGAAGCCTTTTCGCACAAACCGACCTAACTCAAATTCTGAAGGCCTAAATCTAGAAAGCTTACAATTTTCTATTCAAACGATCCTAGAAGCACATGATAACTTGATTTCTCCCGAGGTTCCTAAAGAAGTAGCTGAACAAGAGATAGTAGAAGAAGACGAATCCTCCCCAAACATTTTTTGGACATTTTTCAGATAGCATTTTTCAAGCTAATTTTGAAACAGTGCATCCTTACAATACCAGGAGCAAGACAACAAATAAGTCTTCTTCTGAAATTGCAACTACTGTGCCTCCAAAAGAGTCTAGATCAATTGAGACTAAACATAATTCATCGAACCCAAGTTTAGATTATGATTTGATTGAGGATCTAAAAAAAATTAGGGCTAATATTTTTGTATATGAATTATTAAAATTCCCTTTTCTTTTGCAAAAGATGTTGCAGAATATTGCGGAAAACAACAAAAACAACAATCTGAACAACAACAAAGTTGTTGAAAACAACCCAAAAAATCCTCAAAAGGCCTCCGCCAAAACGACACCCGAACCTCATGATAAAATATACGCTCCTGTAAAAAGCATAACAAATATAGATAAACTAGTTTCAGGGGTTGCGATTAAAAAACAACAAACTTCTACTGTTAATACTCGCAGAAATGTCCCTCCCTTTTTGTTGACTTTTGAAATTTTCAATAGGAATGTACATAACTGTATGGTAGATTCAGGTGCATCATCTAACGTAATGCCTTGGTCCGTTTGTCAAAAAATTAATGTCGAAGTTCAATCGTCCATCTTGAAAATTATCCATCTTGATCGAACTAGTGTTAAAGTGATAGGCGAATTAAAAAATGTGTTTATCATATTATCATCTAATCCTAAAGCCCATCAAGTGATTGATATCATTGTTGTAGATATCCTAGAAGTATATGGTTTTTTTTAAGTAGAGATTGGTTAGAACAATTACATGGCTATTTTGCAACGGATTGGTCTCACTTGTGGCTGCCCGAGAATGGAAAGCCTAATAGAATCAAGGTAAATCATGAACGTTATCTTAAGTTCACGGTAATTGATTTAAATGATCCCAATGAACCATTCACTGCTTCTACCAATTCGCCTGAAATACAGAGGATGGACACTTTTTTCAGCAATTTCATGGCCGAAACTTCTACCATCACTGACCCGGAACAACAATATGAAATTATGACATGCACACAATCAACAACCTTCTCTCAGTGGTCACATGTACCTGACGAAAATCAAATATGGTCTCTTTACCTCGATGGGTCAAAATCTAAGGAAGGAGCTGGTGCAGGGTGCGTGCTCATCGATCCAGGAGGTAACAAGACTTTGATTTCTTGCCGGTTAGAATTCGAATGTACAAACAACACGGCCGAATATGAGACACTCCTGCAAGGTCTCAAAAAAGCACTAGATTTAAACATTCAGAATTTGACTGTTTTTGGTGATTCAAAAATAGTGGTTAGACAGGTAAAAAATTCTATCCACACTTTATCTCCGCACCTAAAAATCTATCAAACTGAGGTATGGAATTTGATGAACAAGTTTTCTGTGTTTAACATAAATTCTATTCCTAGATCGAATAATTATGAAGCTGATTTGTTAGCTAACGTCGCTTCAAAATTTTTTCCTGCAGAAGGCCTATCTCCTAATGCATTTTCTGTTGAATTGTTGTTCAGACCGTCCGTCCCAGACAACATCACAAATTGGAGAGTCTTCAATGACGATCAACAAATCATCAGTTTTCTGCATATGGAAGAAACTTTCCAGGGTGCAGTGATCGACAAAGGTACCCATGACGAAAATCTTCGCGACTTTATGGTAATACCAAATCCGAGATGCCCGAAATCTACATCAAACATGGTAAACCCTATCCCAAAATCTGTGGTTAGGGTAGAAATTTTTTATGATCTTCACGATAAGTTTAAAAAATCAGTGAATTGTAAAATGAATAGTTCCTCCTTGACACATGAAAAAGTAAATTTGGGAACTAAAGACAACCCACAGTGCATCAATTTGGGGTTGGGGTGTTCTGAGCAAGAAAAGGTAGCATTTATT
>JZKD02S0836389.1:53964-67780 GCA_000966675.3 Picea glauca
CCGGTTACACATCCAAAGGATTGTATTAAAACTGTGAAGAAACCTACAGGAAAGAAGTTAAAAGGTAGTGTTGATGTCAATTTCAAAAACAAAAGAGTTGGTCAGTTAATTTATCAAAGTCTTAGAAATAAAATGAAACCCTGTGCAGACATGATCAACATGGTTGAAGTAAGTGAAAGATCAGACTCAGACATTGACAAATTCCTTGCTGAAGAGGACCCCGTGTCATTCGGGCTATACCCTGACCGACCCTATAACTATGTCAATAATTTTCCTCCTTGTTTGAAAGATAACCTAGAATTCCCTGGTATCCAACTCTATGATAAATCTACCATCCACATGGAGGATTCTCCGAACCATAATGTTATTTGTTCTAATGCAAACTCCTTACAGTCACAATGTGATGTGTGTCGATCGTGGATCGGAAGATACTTTACCGATGTCCTACTTCTACAGTCACGGGTCAAGTCTTTGAGAGACCAGGTTGATATGTTAACAAACAAAAACAATAGGCTTGAATACATCATCCAAGGGAAGGAGAAGCATTTGAAAACTATAGGTCATGTGATTTTCAAAAACGTAGAGGCAACTACAACTATCGTTAATTTCAAAGTTTCTTGACATGATTTGGTTTTATGATTAGAGGTATGATTTTGTTAGCATGATTATTTTCATTCTTAAGTTAGGATATTTGATTTGATTGAATAAACTATTTTTATTATTAAGATTAGGCTGTTTTGTTTATTCAATAAAATAAGATTGCATTTGCTATTATAACTAGCTAGAGAATCGCAAGATTCTGTAGCGAGTTAAGAAAATTCGAATTGTTTGATTTGATGACAGAAAACATATCTGAGATATTCTTATTTTCTTTTGTTTTCAGGATAATTAAGGAGCCCATGATTTCAAATATGATATGAGGCACCGTTTGAGATCTCGTAGCCATATCAATTTTGTATTTTGAGTAAACAGAATTAGACTGTTGGTAGTTTTTTTATATCTAGTGAAATCAGGGTGGTTGCATCCCCCTTTATTTTTTGAAACCAATTTGATCTTATCAACAGGAAATAGTTATGTTTCCTGAAACCTATATAAACATATCAGTTTGTAAACATTGCATCATCTCAGCCTGGGGCAAGAGTATGGTCATTTTTATTCTAGACTTGAATGAAACAGAATGCACGTTACAACTTTAGCTTTTCTGTATGATGTTTTGATTCAGGTTATGTTTATGTTGAGTTTATAATAGATGTTGATTTCATTCGTCATCATGATTTATTACCATTTGACACGATTCATTTTATATACTGCCCATATCTTATGTTTCAGATACAATATATACACAGTGATCATCTATCCAATTTAAATTAGGAGATTCATCTCTAATTTATGTTGAATCTCTGCATGCAAGTTCTTACAGGAAGATTTATCTCATCGTAATTACTTGTAAATCATTAGATCACTGTAACTGTGTCCCTTTTATGTTTTGTTATCAAAACTCAATCTCCAATGCATTGTTTCTCTTTTGTTCGGAACAACATTACGATCCATTGCAGGTTTACTTCCCGGATAAGGTGGCTAGAGATTCCCTGTTGAACAGGCATTGGATGCGTTAATAGGTTAGTCTGTTATTTTATTTCGTTTGTTTTTTTATTTTAGAAGTTTTATATATATGGTATGATTTCCATTACCTATAATTTTATGTTCGATTAGACAGTTTAATGTTTGATGTCATGAGTGTATACATCTAAGAAAACAAACCAAAAAAATTAGATAGTATTTTCACTTTCTTTATTATTGTTGCTAAAGTAACCAATTTACATTTGATTTTTTATGAGTTTAGGTTAAAACTTGTGTTTTGTACAGATTGTATATAAATTTATTGAAGATATTTCAGTTAAATTAATTGTACATATATATATATTTAAATGTACTTATAGATTTTAGTAATTGTTTTTCCTTTAGTTATTTTTTGCTTTCTTTAGGACTTAGATCGGCCAATGGAGCCGCAAAACCCATCGGAGTGAATTAATGCAAACGACTTGGGTTAATTAGACAACCCCGCACCGGATTCACTCCTCCGGTTGACGAGCGGTCAATTTCGCCCGTCAACAAATGGTGCTAGGAGGGCCTTAAAACTATTAATGGCACGAGGAGGTCGCAAGACTCCTCCCCTGCCTACCTTCTCACCTATAGTAAATAGAAGTCATTCAGACGACAACATTGTCCCTAAAATAGAAACCACATCAAACGACGATCCACAGATCACCGTTGACCCAGTAACTCCAAATCCCTCAGGTGGTGACATACAATAAAATGTTCATCAATCCCTCATAAGAACGCACAGTGCCTTAGCCCGTATCAGATAACCAAGTCGACCTTTGAGCCAACCATTAGACTTCTATGATATCAGAGAGCAACTTGAAGGTACTGATCTTACCTTAAACCCTACAGATCCAGATCATATCCTCACTCCTGCAGCAGGAGGATCTGGTATTCCACCATCACCGTCCCCTTCATCTCCTTCTTCTTCTGGAGAAGAATCATCAGACAAAGGCAGTTCTTCATCCCGGCCTTCAACACCCCCCACACCTATGGAAAATCCAAAAAATCCCATCAAAAATTTGCTCGACCAAGATGCAGTGGCCATACCTGGTCCACAACATCCTTTGCCTAAACATTCAGAGAAATGGCTCCCTAAATTTGACCCAGACTCCAAGCAGATCGCTGAAGATCACATCAAAAAGTTTATGCTAGCCATTAGGCTCTGTAGTGTTTAGCATGAAGACGTAGTGTGCATATTATTTCCCTACGCCTTTGAAGGCAATTCCTCTACCTGGTACTTTTCCCAATAGCCCCACACCATCATGTCATGGGATAAATTCGAATCATGTTTCCTTGAGAAGTTTGGAGACGAAAAGTCTCCTGAAATTCTAGTCATGGAGCTTTGTAGTTTAAAAATGAACCCCAAAGAAAAGATAAAATACTTTAATCAAAGGTTCCTGACACTAAAGAACCTAATCCCCACAGATTCGATGCCTGCTGAAAATATTATTGTCGCATACTACACGAAAGCCTTACATCAAAACATATCCATTTGGGTAAAGAGGTCCAAGAAATCCACATTGTTAGAAGCCTTCGAACAGGTGAGTCAAATCGAGAAATATATTCTCAGCTTATACCTGTAATGAGATAGAGACTAGTTCATCCTCCAAGAAGAAAATCAAAATTCTTCCTAGACCTCCCCAAAACAAAGTTCAACCAGAGAGTTCAGATCTAGAAAACTTACAAAAATTTGTCAAGAAATTATCGAATCAAGTTATAGATTTGAAAAGTTCGGCTGAAAAAGCATCTTCAATAAAAGGGCCTTACAAACCTCCTTTTAGGAAGCCTTTTCCCACAAACCGACCTAACTCAAATTCTGAAGGCCTAAATCTAGAAAGATTACAATTTGTTATTCAAACGATCCTAGAAGCACATGATAACTTGATTCCTCCCGAGATTCCTGAAGAAGTAGCTGAACAAGAGATAATAGAAGAAGACGGATGCTCCCCAAACATTTTTGGACATTTTTCTGATAGCATTTTTCAAGCTAATTTCGAAACAATGCATCTTTACAATACCAAGAGCAAGACAACAAATAAGTCTTCTTTTGAAATTGCAACTATTGTGCCTCCAAAATAGTCTAAATCAATTAAGACTAAACAGAATTCAACGAACCCAATTTTAGATTATGATTTGATTGAGGATCTAAAAAAGCTTAGGGCTAATATTTCTATTTACAAATTATTAAAATTCCCTTTTCTTTTGCAAAAGATGTTGCAGAATATTGCGGAAAACAACAAAAATAGCAATCCAAAAAGCAACAAAGTTGTTGAAAACATCCCCAAAACTCCTCAAAAGGCCTCCACCAAAACGACACCGAAACCTCATGATAAAAGAGACCCTCTTGTAAAAAGTGTAACAAATATAGATAAACTAGTTTCAGGGGTTGAGATTAAAAAACAACAAACTTCTACTGTTAATACTCGCAGAAATGTCCCTCCCTTTTTGTTGACTTTTGAAATTTTCAATAGGAATGTACATAATTGTATGGTATATTTAGGTGCATCATATAACATAATGCCTTAGTCTGTCTGTCAAAAAATTAATTCCGAAGTTCAACCGTCCAGCTTGAAAATTATCCAGCTTGATCGAACTAGTGTTAAAGTGATAGGCGAATTAAAAAATGTGCTTATCAGATTATCATCTAATCCTAAAGTCCGTCAAGTGATTGATATCATTGTTGTAGATATCCCAGAAGTATATGGTTTATTTTTAAGTAGAGATTGGTTAGAACAATTACATGGCTATTTTGCAACGGATTGGTCTCACTTGTGGCTGCCCAAGAATGGAAAGCCTAACAGAATCAAGGTAAATCATGAACGTAATCTTAAGTTCATGGTAATTGATTTAAATGATCCCAATGAACCATTCACTGCTTTTGCCAATTTGCCTGAAATACAGGGGATGAACACTTTTTTCGGCAATTTCATGGCTGAAACTTCTACCATCACTGACCCGGAACAACAATCTGAAATTATGACATGCACATAGTCAACAACCTTCTCTCAGTGGTCACATGCACCTGACAAAAATCAAATATGGTCTATTTACTTCGATGGGTCAAAATCTAAGGAAGGAGCTGGTGCAGGGTGTGTATTCATCGATCCAGCAGGTAACAAGACTTTGATTGCTTGCCGATTAGAATTCAAATGTACAAACAACATGGCCAAATATGAGGCACTCCTGCAAGGTCTCAGAAAAGAACTAGATTTAAACATTCAGAATTTGACTGTTTTTGGTGATTCAAAAATAGTGGTTAGACAGGTAAAAAATTCTATCCATTGTTTATCTCCGCACCTAAAAAGCTATCAGACTGAGGTTTGGAATTTGATGAAAACATTTTCTGCGTTTAACATAAATTCTATTCTTAGATCAAATAATTCTGAAGCTGATTTGTTAGCTAACGTCGCTTCAAAACTATTTCCTACAGAAGGCCTATCTCCGAATGCATTTTCTGTCAAGTTTTTGTTCAGACCATCCATCTTGGACAACATCACAAATTGGAGAGTCTTCGATGACGATCAACAGATCATCAATTTTATGAATATGGAAGAAACTTTCCAGGGTGCAGTGATCGACAAAGGTACCCATGAAGAAAATCTTTGCGACTTTATGGTAATACCAGATCCGAGATCCCCAGAATATGCATCAGACATGGTAAACTCTATCTTGAAATCTGTGGTTATATTAGAAATTTTTTATGATCTTCATGATAAGTTCAGAAAATCAGTGAATTGCAAAACGAATAGTTCCTCCTTGACACATGAAAAAGTAAATTTGGGAACTAAAGACAACCCACAATGCATCAATTTGGGGATGGGGTGTTCTGAGAAAGAAAAGGTAGCATTTATTAAGTTGTTTAAGGAATTCAAAGATGTTTTTTCCTGGACATACAACGACCTAAAAACCTTTGATCCTAACATCATACAACACATTATTCCCATGAAACTCCAGACCCAACCTTTTCAACAAAAGTTAAGGAAGATGCACCCAAAACTCGAACCAACAGTCAAGAAGGAATTAAACAAACTCTTGAACGCTAAAATAATCTTCCCAGTAAGGCATGCACAATGGGTCTCTAATCTTGTCCCTGTCAGAAAGAAGAGTGGTTAAATCCGACTATGTGTCGATTTTCAAAATCTTAACCGAGCGTCTGATAAAGACAACTACCTTGTCCCTCCCATGGAACAGATCCTTCAACAAGTATTTGGTTCTGAAAGATTATCCTTGTTGGATGGCTTTTCAGGGTATAACCAAGTCCTTATGTCCCCCATCAGACCAACTCAAAACTACTTTTCGTACCCCATGGGGCACCTACTCTTATAGAAAGATGCCCTTTGGGCTCATAAACGTCGGTGCCACTTTTCAGAGAGCGATGGATATCACTTTCCGTGACTTAATCAATCAATCTATAGTAGTTTACCTAGATGACGTCATTGTCTTCTAAAAAAATAAAGGACATCATCTAGCTCATTTAAAATCTATTCTACAACGATGTCGTAAGTATGACATTTCTTTAAATCCGAAAAAATCTATCTTCATAGTAGAACAAGGTAAGCTCCTCGGATTCATTGTATCAAATGAAGGGATGATTATCGACCCTGAAAGGGCCCAAGTCATTTCGAAACTACCCCCTCCCTCGTCAAAAAAGTCCATGCAATCTTTCTTAGGACAGATAAACTTTGTTAGGAGATTCGTCCCCAGCTTTTCAGAAATGGTGAGACCATTACAAAACTTAATAAAAAAAGATGTAAAGTACCATTGGGGACCTTTAGAAAGTCAGTATTTTGATTCAATAAAAAAGGCCATAATAGATGCTCCTTCTCTAATGAGCCCTGATTTTTCGTGAGACTTCACCCTTTACACGTTTGCCTCCAACCAATCTTACGTTGTTGTCCTAACTAAAAAGAATGCTGAAAACAATGAAGTCCTAAATGCCTTTATGAGCTCAGCCTCCAAGGGAGAAGAACTTAATTACCCAGGATTAGATCAACAAGCTTATGCTATTTTTAAAGCAGTAAAACACTTTCGATCTTATCTGTTGAAATCTAGGACAAAAATTATTCTCCCTTACCCGGCTGTCAGAAATTTGTTAGTACAGAAAGAACTAGGCGAAAAAGGGCAAACTGGGTCACATCCTTACAAGAATACGACATAGAAATCACCCTAGAAAAAATTGTTAGAGGCCAAGGTTTATGCAAGTTGGTCGTCGATTCAGCTATAGGACAACAAAATGAAACTGATATGTTAAATCCATATTAGCACCATCAAAATCAAATCTATTGTGCACAAAACCTTGTTATTTCCTGGTACGACGACATCAAATTTTGTCTTATACATGGATCAGCTCCACGTCACCTTCATCCCCCCAAAAAGAGAGCACTAAGATTAAAATCTGCTTCTTTTCATCTGATTAATGGTATTTTGTTTCTCCAAAATTTCGATGGAATACTTATGCGCTGTCTTGAAAAAGATGAAGTAGAAAAAGTCTTATTGGAGTTACATGCAGGGGAAGCTGGTGGGCATTTCGGTGGAGACACCACCACCCACAAAGTATTAAGAGCTGGTTATTACTGGCCAACCCTTTTCAAAGACGCTCATGGAAAGTGTGTGATTTGTCAAAAGGCATCTGGATGGATATAGAAGCCAACATTCCCTTTTCAACCAGTTTCGGTAGACTCCCCTTTTCAGCAGTGGGGCCTAGATATTATAGGCCCAATCAATCAGGCATCCTCGCAGCAACATAAATACATCATAACAGCCACAAATTATTTCACCAGGTGGTCCAAGGCTGCCCCATTAAAAGCTGTAAATACCAGCTAGGTAATATCCTCCCTGAATTCAAATATTATCACTCGTTTCGGTATCCCTGAATGCCTGGTATTTGACAATGCTTCCTATTTTTCATCTCTTGAAATGAACAATTTCACTCTGGAAAAAGGAATAAAATTAAATTATTCCGCCATTTATTACCCCCAAGGCAATGGTTTGGCGGAATCAACTAGTAAAAATCTGATCAAAATTATCAAGAGAACGATCTCCGAAAACCATAAAAACTGGCATAACGCATTGCTGAATGCAGTCTGGGCTAATGAAGTAACTCCTAAAACTGTTGTGGGTAACTCACCTTTCTTTCTCGTTTACAGAAGGGAAGCGATTCTTCCACCGCATGTCCTTCTTCCATCTCTGTAGTTATCACAGAAGGTATAGGAAGAAGACTGTCCCCCCCTAGAGAGTCGAATTAACGCTTTGTTAAAGTTAGAGGAAGTAAGGTCTCAAGATAAACGAAAATTGGATCAACATCAACTCATTGTTAAAAACTAGTTTGATTCCAATTCTTCCTTTGACAGAAATTTTGAGGTAGGCGACCTTGTCCTTAAGTGGGACAAACCTCATGAGGGAAAAGGAGAGCATACTAATTTTCAAAACTTGTGGTTGGGACCATTTTTAATTGCTGAGAAACTAGGTCCCAATTCTTTTCACCTGCAAAATTTAGAGGGATAGGCAGACACCTTCCCGGTGAATGGCCAAGCTCTCAAAAAGTACTTCACCTGATGACGTTCCTATACACCTTTGTAAATACTTTCTGTTTTGTTTTACTTACTGTTTGTTTTTCTTTTTTGGATTTGTTTTGGTTCTCATCTCTTCTTATCGGTCTTTCTTTTGAAACAAACATGCCTGGACCACGGGCTAGCTCAGACAAAGAAAACAGAAAACCTTCCCCTCTAAAATGACTGCCAAAAGTTGTCAAAACATCAATTGTTGTATTTCTTTGAAATTGTATCCTTGTTAAAGATGACTTTTGTTTGAAAATAATTTTCTTGGTTTCAATCTGCAATTGAAAGTACTCACGACCATCTATAAAAATAATTTTTACACTGTCCTTGTTCTTTAAGAGAACAACTCAACGATGTCTCCCTATTCTTGAAAGTCAGCTTTATTAATAAACTATTTCTAGATCTTGATGGACAGCTAAAAAACAAATTTCAACGTCTGTGACATATCAAGATGTGTTAAAAAACTAGAATTTTCAGCATCACCCTGCTCTATTGAATATCTTTAAAAACTATAATATAAACTTTCAGAGAGCTATGGGAAGTGCTTGTAAACCCGCCAGGACACTGAACAGGTCTGCTGGCAGCGGGTAAATGCATGCATGATGCCAAGATAACTTCGTCGGGGTACTGAACATGTCTGCTGGCAGCAAAGCAATGTCAGGTAAAAGAAAATTCTCAGATATGGATTCTGTTTTGACCTTAAACGTCCTTTGTTCTGATCTGGAATTTCTTGACAGGATACAGATATCAGAGTGGGTTAATTGAAATCCTCGTCGAGGCTATGGACGCCTACTGGTAGCAGCGGCCCTATCAACAATATTGAATATTTTAACTCAACATCGTGGCTCTCTTTTTCCAAGATTGTCACCATTTTTCGTTTCTTTAAAAAGTAAAATTTGTCTGAAACCAGACTGCATTATGATTATTTGGGATGTTCAAACATCTTTTCGGTTGTTTTTTATTCGAAGTTTTCCAGATTATTCTAACTTGAACTCGTTCGTATGACAGATATAACTGCTTCTCCCAGCATGTTGCCATTATTGGTAGCGATTATATAATTATTATTTTAATAAGCTTCCTACACAGGGTCTATGAAATTTTATTACTCTTCATGAGCATTTCTCTAAACGACAGTTGTAAATTGTCGCATTTTACCTATCATCTATTCTTGCTTTGTTTTCATGACTCAAAGCATGAAAACTTGCAACTATCATGACTATTTTGTTTTAAAATTTCATTGAGAGCAAATGGTTTATTTAATATGGAGTTCGATTCTTTTGCTAGGAAGGTATCACCCTGTTGTGTTTTTCACCTTGTCAACTCATAAAAATGAACAAGAGATTGATAGTCTTGACAAACGAAATACCCCACCATTTGATATTGTTTGTATTGATTTTGGTTTGATCTTTCATCACATTTCTTTCACAAAACTTTTGGTTATTCTTTTACCCAACTTTGTAATCAAAATATGATGCACACACTTATATCTTCAGAGTACTTTTGTCCTAGCATGTACTCAAAACCAAGGTGGCATACAATGTACAGGTTGTCATTACCCCTTAGCATGGTCTCGGGCTTCACAAAACCCTTCACACACGTTTTGACTAAACACCTTGTCCATCGTTTGAATCATCACAACATGTATTGATAAAGCTCGGGGCTATGGCTCTATTTCATTTTTGCAAACCCTACCTGTGCGTTGTGCGTTAATTACTCATCCATTCAATATGGATCTGGTGGTAAGGGTTGAATTGAACGGCATCCAAACCCTTCTATCATATGATAATGCTAGAGAATATTTGGAAAGGAATGGTTGGCATATTTTCATCGAAAAGTTTAAGGGTTTTAATCTTCAGGTCTCCCAAGAGTTTGCCTTAACCTTTGATGGTTGTAGGGAAAAAATCAGTGATGTGCAAGTGGAAGTAACCGAAGAGTTCCTAATTCAAGCCACAGGATTGCCAGTGGTTGGTCAGAAATGGTTTAAAAATGCGAAAGTGGAAGAAGTCCCTTGGACTTTACTGTTTACCTCACGAAAAATAACTAGCTGTGATAGAGGTATGCCAATTTCGTTCTTGAAACCTAGCTGGCATGATTTACTTGTTGTAGTGAAGAAATTCATCACATGTGAGGGACGATTCAGACTTGTTTTCCTATATCATTTACGCATGCTTATGAGTTTTATTGGTTTTCCGTTGAATATGCCTTATTACCTACTGAGAAGTATGTATAAAATGGGGAAAAGATTTAGGAAACAGAGGTCAGATTCAAGTATTTTTCATCATGGCCTGATTAATATCATCCTCATGCATCAATTAGAGTCACAAAATGAATGTTGGGATTCGTTCATTACGCGAAATGGTTTTGGTAACCCTGAGTTGGGAGAAATAGATAAGCCGGTCGTTGAGGAAACCCTTGTGAACCCGACAACCTCTCTTCCATCTCCTCTGGCTTGTGATTTTTCCCCTAACAACGAACCTTGAATCTACCCTAAGGTCATTCAACAGGATAGTCAACCGGTTACACATCCAAAGGATTGTATTAAAACTGTGAAGAAACCTACACGAAAGAAGTTAAAAGGTAGTGTTGATGTCAATTTCAAAAACAAAGGAAAACAATCATGGGTCAAGTCTTTGTGAGACCAGGTTGATATGTTAACAAAGGAAAACAACATGCTTGAATCCATCATCCAAGGGAAGGAGAATCATTTGAAAACTACAGGTCATGTGATTTTCAAAAACGTAGAGGCAACTACAACTATCGTTAATTCCAAAGTTTCTTGACATGATTTGGTTTTATGATTAGAGGTATGATTTTGTTAGCATGATTATTGTCATTCTTAAGTTAGGATATTTGGTTTGATTGAATAAACTARTTTTATTAWTAAKATTAGGYTGTTTTGTTTATTCAATAAAATAAGATTGCATTTSCTATTATAACTAGCTACAKAATCGCAAGATTYTGTAGCCAGTTAAGAAAATTYGAATTGTTTGATTTGATGRYAGAAAACATATYTGAGATCTTCTTATTTTYTWTTKTTTTYAGGATAATTAAGGAGCCCATGATTTCAAAKATGATATGAGRCACYTTTTGAGATCTCCYAKCCATATCAATTTTGTATTTTGAGTAAACAGAATTAGACTGTTGGTAGTTTTTTGATATCTAGTGAAATCAGGGTGGTTGCATCCCCCTTTATTTTTTGAAACCAATTTGATCTTATCAACAGGAAACAGTTATGTTTCCTGAAACCTATATAAACATACCATTTTGTAAACATTGCATCATCTCAGCCTGGGGCAAGAGTATGGACATTTTTATTCCAGACTTGAATGAAACAGAATGCACATTACAACTTTAGCTTTTCTGTATGATGTTTTGATTCAGGTTATGTTTATGTTGATTTTATAATAGATGGTGATTGCATTCATCATCATGATTTATTACCATTTGACACGATTCATTTTATATACTGCCCATATATTATGTTTCAGATACAATATATACACAGTGATCATCTATCCGATTTAAATTAGGAGATTCATCTCTAATTTCTGTTGAATGTCTGCATGCAAGTTCTTACAGGAAGATTTATCTCGTCGTAATTACTTGTAAATCATTAGATCACTGTAACTGTGTCCCTTTTATGTTTTGTTATCAAAACTCAATCTCCAGTGCATTGTTTCGCTTTTGTTCGGAACAACATTATGACCCGTTGCAGGTTTACTTCCCGGATAAGGTGGCTAGAGATTCCCTGTTGAACAGGCATTGGATGCGTTAATAGGTTAGTCTGTTATTTTATTTCGTTTGTTTGTTTATTTTAAAAGTTTTATATATATGGTATGATTTCCATTACCTATAATTTTCTGTTCAATTAGACAATTTAATTTTTTATGTCATGAGTGTATACATCTAAGAAAACAAACCCAAAAAATTAGATAGTATTTTCACTTTCTTTATTATTGTTGCTAAAGTAACCAATTTACATTTGATTTTTTACGAGTTTAGATTAAAACTCGTGTTTTGTACAGATTGTATATAAAGTTATTGAACATATTTCAGTTAAATAAATTGTACATATATATATTTAAATGTACTTATAGATTTTAGTAATTGTTATTTATTAGGTTATTGTTTTTCCTTTAGTTATTTTTTTCTTTCTTTAGGACTTAGATCGGCCAACGTAGCCGCAAAACCCGTCGGAGTGAATTAATCCAAACGGCTTGGGTTAATTAGACAACCCTGGACCGGATTCACTCCTCCAGTTGACGAGCAGTCAATTTTGCCCGTCAATAGACTGCTTAGAATGATTACAGATCAAAGACAGCTGAAGGACATCAAGCATTCCAAGGATCATTACACAATCCAGTTTCATATATATTCCTTTTCAAATGAAATCCGGTGACAAAATTTAAAAATGAGAGAAACGATATTCAAGTCAATGGCTTTGATACTGTTGACATGGCCACTGCTGCCAGTAGGCATCCATAGCCTCGATAGGGATGTCAATTAACCCACTCTGACACCTCTACTCTATCTAAGAAATTTCAATTAAAAATGAAGGATGCTTATGACCAATATCAAAATTTATACCTGAGAATTTTCTTTAACCTGAGATTGCTTCGCTGCCAGCGGTCCTGTTCAGTACCCCGTCAAAGTTTTCTTGGCATCATGTATGCATTTACCCACTACCAACAAACCTTTTCAGTATCCTGAGGAGTTTACAAACACTTCCCACAACTCTAGAGAATTTTTTTACAATTTGATATAATTTTAAAGATATTCAGAAGAGCGGGGTGATGCTGGAAATTCCAGTCTTTAGAACACTTGTTATTTTTCAGCCTTTAATTTTCTTCTTATTTACCTTCATTATGATCTGAAGTTAGTTTCCTGATGAAACCATTTTTTCAAGGACAGGAAGACATACTTGAGTTGATTTCTTTAAAAGATGGGACAACGTAAAAAGCCTTAAAGATGATCGTGTCTGCTCATAATTATAAAGTGAGACTAGGAAGTCTGTTTCAAACATAAATTTTCTTTAGTTAGTCTGTGTTTCAACAATTCACATCATTGATTCTCTTGAGAGGACCTTAACCGTTGCTTCATAATGATGCATTCTAGCTCCCCTCCATGAACTAAAAGGTGACACAGTCATAAATTTAACAAAAAAGCAGTGAAAACAAACAAGACGAAAATAACCAAAATCTGAAAATAAAATAAATCGAAACAGAAAAATATGTACAAAAGGTGGATCTGGAACTATCACGAAAAGTACCTTTTGAGAGCTTGACCATTCACCGGGAAGGTGTATGGATATCCCTCTAAATTCTGTAGGCGGAAAGAACTGGGACCTAGTTTTTCAGTGATTAAGAAAGGTCCCAACCACAGGTTATGGAACTTGGTATGTTCCCCTTTTCCCTCATGAGGTTTATCCCATTTGAGAACCAGATATCGTACCTCGAATTTCATATCCAAATCAGAGTTTGAATCGAACCATATTTTAAAAATATGATGATGTTGATCCAGTCTCTCTTTTGCTTGTGCTCTTACTTCCTCTAATTTCAGCAAAGCATTAATTTGACTTTCAAGAGGACAATCTTCTTCCTAAACTGTTTGTGATAATTGCAGAGAGGGAAGTAGAACATGAGGAGGGAGAATCA
>JZKD02S0836389.1:68855-96055 GCA_000966675.3 Picea glauca
AATCACTTATCTTCCATAGAAGAGAAATAAAGGAGAATTACCAACAAAAGTTTTTGGTGTCACCCTATCAGCCTAGAGCGCGTTAGAAAGTGCGTTGTGCCATTTTTTGTGGTTTGCGGAAACTGTCCTCTTGATGATTTTGATCAGGTTTTTATTTGTTGTTTCTGTTAAGTCGTTTCCTTGGGGGTAATAACTGGTAGAATATTTCAGTTTTATTCCTTTTTCCAAAGAAAAAACACTCATATCAAGGGACGAAAAGTAGGAAGCATTATCGAAGACCAAACACTCAGGAATACCGAATCAAGTAATGATGTTTGAATTAAGGAAATATATTACCTGACTAGTGTTTACCACTTTTAGTGGTGCATCTTTGGACCATCTGGTAAAATAATCTGTTGTTTTAATGATGTACTTATGTTGCTGTGAGGAAGTGGGGTTAATCGTCCATATAATGTCAAGACCCCACTGCTGAAAAGGAGAATCTACCGAAACAGGCTGCAAAGGGAATGTTGCCTTCTGAACTCGTCCAACAACCTTTTGGCAAATTATGCATTTAAGACATAATGCATGGGCATCTTTGAACAACATGGGACAATAGTACCCAGATCTTAATACTTTGTGAGCAATGGTGTCTCCACTGAAGTTCCCACCAGCTTCACCTGCATCTAGTTCAGACAAAACTTTCTCTACTTCATCTCTTTCCAAACAACGCATGAGAATGTTATCAAAATTTTTACGGAATAATATGCCATTTACCAGATGGAAAGGTGCATATTTTAGTCTTAATGCTCTTCTGACAAACTCAGGACAAACCTTCTGACAAAATTGATCTATCTTAAAAAATACTGCATAGATTTTTTGGAGGAAGGGGGAGGAAGTTTGACAATGGATTGAGTTCTTTCAGGATCGATGATCATCCCATCACTGGATACTTTGAATCCGAGAAGTTTTCTTTGTTCCACTACAAAGATAGACTTATTAGGGTTTAGGGATATGCCATACTTGCGTCATCATTGTAGGATAGACTTAAGGTGAGACAAGTGATCTTTCTTATTTTTCAAGTAAACAATAATGTCATCAAGATAGACCACTGTGGATTGATTGATGAGACCATGAAAATCAATATCCCTTTCTCTCTGAAAAGTGGCCCCAACATTGATAAGCCCAAAAGGAATTTTCCTGTAGGCATAAGTACCCCATGGGGTACGAAAAGTGGTTTTTAACTGGTCTGGGGGAGACATGAGGACCTGGTTATATCCCGAAAAACCTTCTAGCAGTGACAGTCTTTCAGAACCAGATACCTGCTGAAGAATTTGTTCCATTGGAGGAACATGATAATTGTCTTTTTCAGATGCTTGGTTCAAGTTTCAAAAATCGACACAGAGTCGAATTTCACCACTTTTCTTCCTGACAGGGATGAGGTTAGACACCCATTGTGTGTGTCTTAATGGAAAGATTATCTTTGCATTCAATAATTTATTTAGTTTTTTCTTGACTGTCGGTTCCATCTTAGGGTGCATTTTTCTCAGATTATGCTGAAAAGTTTGAGTTTGGGGTTTCATGGGGATGATATGTTGTATTATGTTAGGGTCAAAAGTTTTCAAATCATCGTATGTCCAAGCAAAGACATCCTTGAATTCTCTAAACAATTTTATAAAAGTGGACCTCTCTTGCTCGGAATATCTCATTCCCAGATTGATATATTGTGTATTATCATTAGTCCCTAGATTTACCCTTTCATGAGTCAAGAAAGAATTGTTTGTTTTACAATTTACCGATTTTCTGAATTTATCATGCAAATCATAAAACTTTTCTAGTATTACCATAGATATAGGGATAGAATTTACCAGATCCGATGTTGATTAGGGAGACCTCGAGTTGGATATTACCATAAAATAGCGGAGATCTTCATCGTGGGTGCCTTCATCAATAACCGCACCTTCGAAGGTGTCCTCCATGTGCAAAAAACTAATGATCTTCCGATCATCATCAAACACTCTCCAATTAGTGACGTTGTCTGGGATTGATGGTCTGAACAACAACTCAATTGAAAATGCATTTGGAGAAAGACCTTCTACGGGAAAAAGTTTAGAAGCGATGTTAGCTAATAAATTAGCCTCAGAATTGTTTAATCTCGGAATCGAATTGATGTTAAACACGGAAAACTTATGCATTAGATTCCATACCTCGGTTTGATAATTTTTCAGGTGTGGTGATAGGAAATGTGTGGAATTTCTTACTTGTTTGACCACAATTTCCAAATCACCAAATACCATTAATTTATGTACGTTCATATCTATCACTTTCCCGAGTCCTTGCAAAAGTGCCTCATATTCGATGGTGTTGTTTGTACATTCAAACTCTAAACAACAAGCGATAAAAATTTTATTACCTACCAGGTTGATGAGTACACACCCTACACTAGATCCTTCTTTGGATTTGGATCCATCGAAGTAAAGTGACATATCTGAGCTTCATCGACAGTGTTTGGCGCATTCGGTGAAGCTACTGACTGGGTGCATGTTATGAGCTCCGATTGTTGTTCTGGATCAGTGATGGTATAGGTTTCATCCATGAAGTTATCGAAGAAGGTGTTCATTCCCTGCATTTCGAGTGAATTAGTGAAAGTAGTAAATGGTTCATTAGTGTCGTTCAAATCCGTCACGATGTGCTTGAGGTAACGTTCACGATTAATCCTAATTTTGTTTGGATTTCCATTCTCTGGTAGCTACAAGTGAGACTAGTCTATTGCAAAGTATCCATGTAGTTGTTCAGACCAATCCCTTCTTAAGAATAAACCATAAACTTCAGGGATGTCAACAACAATGATATTAATAATTTGGTGAACCTTAGGATTAGAGGATAGCCTAATGAGTACATTCTTTAGTTCACCAATTACCTTAACATTCGTCCGATCGAGCTGAATGATTTTAAGACTGGAAGGTTGAATTTCAGCGTTGATATTTTGATAAACAGACAAAGGCATCACATTTGATGATGTGCCAGAATATACCATGCAATTATGTACATTTCTATTGAAAATTTCAAAAGTTAATAAGAAAGGTGGGACATTTTTGCGAGTATTAATAACAGAACTCTGTTGATTTTTATTCGTTGTCCCTGAAATTAATTTATCTACATTTGATACAGTTTTTTTAGTGAGGTCCCTTTTATCTGAGGGTTCAAGTGTTGTTTTAGCAGGGACCTTTTGAGCTGTTTTAGGATTGATTTCTGCAATTTTCTTGCTATCCATATTATTGTTTTCACTATTTTCTGCAATGTTCTGAAGCATTTTCTGCAGCAGAAAAGGAAACTTCAAAAGTTCATAAACAAAAATATTAGCTCTAATTTTATTTAGATCTTCGATTAAATCATATTCTAAACTTGGGGTTGTTGAATTCTATTTTGTTTCAGTTCGTTTAAATTGTTTTGGAGGCACATTAGCACTTATTTCGGAAGAGGGTTTACTCTGATTTTTTCTTCTGTTGTTGTAAGGATGGACAGTCTCAAAATTGGCTTGAAAAATACTGTCGAAAAAATGTCTGAAGACATTGGGAGATGATTCCTCTTATTCGATTGTTTCTTCTTCAACTACATCTTCAGAATTCTCAGGGGGGACTAAGTTATCATGTGATTCAAGGATAGTCTGCATAACATATTGTAAGATTTCGAAATTCAGACCCTTAGGGTTTAGGTTCAGTCGGTTTGAGGGAAAAGGTTTTCTAAAAGGAGGTTTGTAACTTCCTCTACTCGAAGATGCTTCTTCAGGTGATCTCCTCAATTCTATGACTTGATTTGATAATTTTTGGACGACCTTTTGTAAACTTTCTAAGTCTGAGGTTTCTGATTGTGTTTTGGTTTGGGGAGGCCTAAGAAAAATTTCTATTTGTTCTTTAGAAGGTGGGGTTATTTTTTCCTCATTACTAAGGTTATATTTCAAGCTCAAAATATCTTTTTCGATTTGACTTGCTTCCTCGAAGGCTTCCAATAACATTGACTTCTTAGACCTTTTAACCCAAATTGCTATATTATTGTGTAGAGATTTAGTGTAATATGTCACAATAAGTCTTTCTGTGGGCATTGCATCGGTGGGGATTCGATTTTTTAACGTGAGGAACCTTTGGTTAAAATCTTTTACTTTCTCCTTAGGGTTCATCTTTAAGCTGGAGAGTTCCATGACCAAGACTTAAGGAGATTTATCATTTCCGAAATTCTCTAGGAAACAGGACTTGAATTTGTCCCAGGATACAATGGTGTGAGGTTGTTGGGAAAAATACCATGTATAGGCATTGCCCTCAAACATGTAGAGAAAAAGTCTACATACTACATCTTCATGTTCTACACTTTGGAGTCTAATGGCTAGCATGAATTTCTTTATGTGATCTTCGACGATTTTCTTAGATTCTAGATCAAACTTAGGTAACCATTTCTTCGGGTGTTTAGATAAAGGGTGTTGGGGTCCAAGTACAACCACAACATTTTGATCGAGCCAAGGTCTAGCGGAATTGTTTTGATTTTCCATGGGTGTAGGTGGTGTCGAAGGCTGATATGGTTTAGTTGAAGAAGTTCCTTCGTCAAATGAATCTCCTCTTGAAGAGGAAGGAGATGAATGAGGTGGTGAAGGTGGGATACTAGATCCTTCGAATGCAAGAGTAGGGGTGTGGTCCGGAATTGTGGTATTATCTCCTAAAGGATCCAAGCATAGACCAGTACCTTCAAGTTGCTCTCGAATATCCGAGAAATCTAAAGGTTGATTGAGAGGCCTACTAGATTGTCTGATATGGGCCAAAGCATTGTGTGTCCTTAAGAGTGACTGAAAAACGATTTCTTGTACGTCTGCCCCTTGAGAATTTGGTGTTACTGGCTCAACGACAACCTCAGGATTCTCATTCGAGGTAGTTGTTGTTTCAGAAGTAACGTTGTTTTATGAGAGAATACATGTTACTATAGGGGAGTGAGTGTGTGGAGGTGGAGTCTTACGACTTCCACGTGCCATCAATTGTATTCAGGCCCTCCTTCTAGCACCATTTGTTGGCGGGCGAAAATGACTGTCCATCAACTAGAAGAATGAGTCTGGTCCGGGGTTGTCTAAATAACCCAAGTCATTTGGTATAACTCGTTCCGGTGGGTTTAATGGCTTTGTTAGCCAATCTAAAAGTCCTAAAAGAAACAAATAAATGGAATGAGCTAACTAATTTCTGTATATATATATGTACATACATATAATGTAACTATTGTAGATATATTTAAAAGGAAAATTTATTCATTACTTATGTACATGATATATAACTGCAAGTTTTAATCTAAACTTACAAAACTCAATGTGAAAATGGTTTTCTTCGAGGAAGCAGATAAAGAAAGAACATAAAAATGTTTTTTGGTTTTTCCTTTATAAATCTAAACTAATATAAAAAGAATACTATGAAACAAAAACATATGGATAGTCAAAAGCTGAAACATACATTCGAATTTCAGTGATAAACAAATGACAGAAAAAATGTAAAGGATCTAACATGTTAGTTGATTAGTGATGTGTGTCCAAGCATCTTCATGATTAGATAACATCCAACTACCATGTCCAAGAGGAAAACCTGCAATGAACCTTAAGACTGTTCTAAATAAATTCAGAAAAATGTGTTGCCAGTTTGGGCATTAATGACTAAAGCAGAGACACCAACATAAACCTATAATCTCATGATTATACATAAATATTGTAAGATAAATCTGAAATTAATCTGTACATTTCATTTTTCAATCAAAATCGAAAGATAAATCCTATCGTTTTAATTGAAAACATAATCACAACGTTTGTATTTTGAAAAGAAAAATGTAGATGGTATTAATAATATAATATCTTGCACATCACAAATCCTTTAATCTAAAGATATCAGATCTATACATGTATCAGGACATAGCAAAACACAAATGATAACATTATAAACAGAAGGCTAAAGCCAAAATGTGTAAAAATTTATTTCATTAAGTTATGGAGTCACCCCTCCACCTCTTTCTCCCAACAAAGATGTCTTCTATTACAAAATATTGTGTATTTAAAGATTTTAGGTAAACTAAGCATCCTATCTTCTAAGGTAGGATCATATCTCAGAAGGATCTCAAAATTACAAAAATAGAGGGTCATAAAGCCACTCAATATCAAACTGTATCTCCAAGATTATGAAAGTTTTTGTTTTGATTTACAAAATAAACCAAGAGGAAATGACTGATTAACTAAGTCCATAAATGCTCCATCTTATGAGATCACCACAAGATACATCATATCCTGAAAGAAAAATGAAATGAATAAATTAAATATTTATTTAACCAATATTTTCCAAAATTTTACATGAGAATTGACTGGCTACATGTTGGAGTTAATTCACACACACCTAGGATTTATTTTTCCTAAGGCTTTTCCTTGTTTATTATTCATAATTAGTCATTATCCAGTCTCTTATATTTTAGAGGAGAATATTCCACATGGAGAATATTCTCTTTCAGTTGACACTTCAGTTTGACTAGTTGAGTTGAGTTTAGATGTTGCATTGGTTTTGTCACCATGAAACATTGGGATCATCACCAACTCACTACTCTTTGTTCAGTCAGTTAACTGAAGACTAGTTGACTAGTTAACTTAGCTAGGTGGTAGTTCACTCCCGTAACAGCCTGAGAGACTAGACTAGGTGGCAGTTTACTCTTGTAACTGTTGGTGTGTGTCTAGATCAATCTAGACCACCACTATGGCTCATTAGTTACTCATGTATCCTATATTTATTGTAAATTATTCACTCTTTGAGTGTGGAATACAGTTAATGAGAATTCTTTCATTTTTTCTCTCTTGCTTCTTCTTTCTCAATTTCTCTCTGCAAATGTGTGTAGTATTTTCTAGCTAGATATATTCTGTGCAGGTTCAACAAATTTACATGGTATCGGAGCCGATGGACTACTAATAAAAAGCTACACCAATTTTTTTTGTAGGTACTGAAGATTAAAGACAACAAAAAGATGGATTATTTGCCAGAAATACTTCTCACATCTCATAATTATTTGGAATGGAAGCCAAAGATTTTACTTCTTATCAGAAGTAGAGGCTTATACCAAATAACCATGGCAATGGAAGTAGAGCCTGATTCTATCAATGAGAAAAACGATTTTCTCAATAGACAAGATATGGCCATAGGAAGTATCAACATGTTTGTTTCTCCAAAAATTTTCCATCAAGTATATGAAGAATCACAAGGATTAAATCCAAATGAATTATGGACCAGATTGGAGGTTCTATTTGGGAATAAAGAATATTGTGAATATTTCATGCAGGAGGTCAACGAGATAGAGCCAGAAGAGAAGCCATCAAAAGATCAAGTCTCTTATTATGAAGAGTATTCTACAAACGTTTTTGCATAAATTTGTATTACATTAATTGAAGATGATGTCTACTCCATTTCAGATTTATTTTCTGAAATTCATGTGGAAGAAATATGGCATGCATCTCAGGAGTCACATGCAGACACTTTTGCATGCACCATGCATGCATGTCAGGAGACAAAAAGAGAGTCGCGCACATCAGACACTATTATGATATTTTCTGAGAAAAACTTGCAGAAACAAATTGGATATTTGAATTCCTCTCGGGAAAATAGCCAATTTCAAAAAACAAATCATCTGAAACAGAGTCTGGAAAGTGAAGTTATGATCGTTTTAAAATCAACAAAATTTCAGCATTTTTCTGGAAACGGCCGCACGGTTTTCAAAATTTTATCCAAAATTTATTTGGATATTATTCATTACAAGAAGATAAATTGGATATGTGTGGAAATATCAATGATGATGTACTTCATCAGATCTATGCAAACATCTACATCTTCAACAAAATATTCAAAGAGTACAAACTTGCACAATTGCGAGGTCTTCTTGGAGTGAAGGAAATGGTTGCTTAGCAACTGCCTTTTGTTCCTTATCATTTTTTATTTTGTGCATTGTAATTTGAGGGGGGGGGGGTTTGTTCCCATAAGGTTTTCCGTCTTTCATTGTTTAGTTCAGTGTATCTTTTGTATTTGGGTACCTAACATGGCCTCGTAGTCAGGACTCATTCTTTATTTTCACCATAGTGATGTTCAAGGGGGGTGTTGCAGTTACTTCAAACACACCTAGGATTTATTTTTCCTAAGATTATTCCTTTTTTATTAGTCATAATTAGTCATTATCCAGTCTCTTATATTTTAGGGGAGAATATTCCACCTAGAGAATATTCTCTTTCAGTTGACACTTCAGTTTGACTAGTTGAGTTGAGTTTAGATGTTGCATTGGTTTTGTCACATGCACCATTGGGATCATCACCAACTCACTACTCTTTGCTCAGTTAGTTAATTGAAGACTAGTTGACTAGTTAACTTAGCTAGGTGGCAGTTCACTCTCGTAACTGCCTGAGAGACTAGACTAGGTGGCAGTTTACTTTTGTAACTGTCGGTGTATGTCCAGATCAATCTAGACAACCACTATGGCTCATTAGTTACTCATGTATCCTATATCTATTGTAAATTATTCACTCTTTGAGTGTGGAATATAGTTAATGAGAATTATTCCATTATTTCTCTCTTGCTTCTTCTTTCTCAATTTATCTCTGCAAATGTGTGTAGTATTTTCTAGCTAGATCTATTTTGTGCAGGTTCAAAACATTTACACTACAGAATCTGTTGATTCTATATCTAGTCTTATTTTAAACAACATAAATCTAATTCAATCCATATTAATTAGAAAAATAACAATAAAAGAACAGCTAAGATAAAAACAAATCTCACCTTTCAACTAAATACTAAATTCGACTCATAAAATCTCAGAGTTGATCACTGCTTTGACACACTCAACATTTTTTATTATTACATTTCCAGTCCTTTTCAAGAGTTTTCCTTGCCTTTGTGCACTGATTTTGAGTTCGTGGTTTTCACTTGTTAATTAGTCAATCTGAGCTGCAAGGGTCTTTATCTTTTCTTGAAGGACATGGATATTTGTGTAATATTTGCCTATCTAAAGTAAACACACTTCACACTGTAGATCTAGGATAGTTGGTTGAGGAAACACATGACTGTGCGTCAAAACACTACCACTGTCCATTGTGGTTTTTTGACTGAGTTTGATTCTCGGAAAATCTTTGTTGTGCTTCGGGCATGGTGGCAGGTTATTTACAAAATTGTAAGTCTGATTGAGATCTGGTTTAGAGTAACTAGGGTCCTCCTCTGCCAGGAAATTTTCGATCTCAGAATCAGAGCTTTCATGGACCTCGATCAATTTGATCGAGATCACATGAGATTTTGATTTATTTCGTAATCTCCTCGAGATTAATCTCCCATCTCTTTTGTTTTTAAACCCTATGTCCGAATTTTTCTTTGATAGTCTGCGTGAGTGCTTATTTACGGTCTTTGCAATGGTATTAGGGAAAACATACTTCTCACTCTCATGAGATTTAATGACCCTAGGGTGAGCATCATGTTTCTCAGACATAGGCTCATCGCGCGTAGCCTTATCACAGGGTTCTTTTCATAAGAAAACTGATTTGTCAATGTAAGGAACAAGAGGCCTTTCCAGCATAAGCTTATCAACCACAAGAATATCTTCAGGGTTTAATGTAATAAATCCATTTTGAGTCAATAAAGTATCCCAATAATCACCTTGTAGTTTCAAATGATGGACTAACAACAACCTCATTAACCCATGGTGGAATAAACTGGAATTCAAACTTTGCCTTTTATATCTCTTAGCCATTTTATATAAACTCTTCCATAAGTAAAAAGGCATGTTTAACTGGAAACTGAAACTGCATGAATAATCTTATATGATAAAGGAAGACGAGGTCGTAGAGGCCTTAACAAGTCACAAATTTATTTCACACAACCAGTAACCCATTCCATCTATCTTTCAACAGAGAAATCAACATACCTTTGTCGCAGCACTGAATTTTTTAGGAGGTGAAGAATAGACCCCACGGTACCTTGTCCAACTTTGAGTTTTTAAACCATTTTTGGCCTGAAAGGGGAAGACCTGTTGCTTCAATCAGGAATTCCTTGGTGATTTCCAATTGAATGTCGTCGACTTTAACTTTTCACCCATCGAACATGAGGGTGAACTCTTGGGCTTCTTGTAAATTATAACCCTGAAACTTCTCAATAAACACAACCCAACCCTGATTTTAAGGTCTTATGTCACATCATCACACATTAGCAAAGTCTGGGGGCCATTTGGCTCAATCTGAATGACTAGGGCCATGAGGGTTTGGACAGGAGGGCATGAAGGCGGCCAAAATTCACTGTGATCATGAAGGGTTTCATAAACGGGGGAAACCAGAGAGAATACCAAAGGAATAAAACTCCCCATTACCCTAGCACGACCAAAATGAGAGCATAAGGGGTTTCATAAACAGAAAATCGGGCGTTTTGTGTAATGAATGCCAAGAGTACAGAACAAAACCCAAGACTTTAACTTGGAATGATAGATCTGTTGATTCAAACTGCCACCTCAAACATAGTACAGGATAGAACCGGGTGTGTTTGAATCTCATCATTGTGTAAAGGGTGGAGTTGATTTTCTAAGGTTATGAGAAGAGGTGTTTTACAAACCAAAACATAATGACAATTTGAAATGAAAAAATATTTACCAAGAATTATAAATGAAACAAACCCATAGTCTATTTCCAATCGATTCTTGGTGTATCATTCAAGTACTCAAGATATATTGCATAATCCATGAGCAACTTAAAACAACTGTTTTATTGATAAAATATAAGCTTCAAAGGAAAAGAACATTCCTTAAAAGATTTGTAAGAACATTTACCCTTCTATAGACATAAGACTTAGATACAATTGCAATACAATTATAAGTTTCAATGGTTCATTCATGCTTTCAGTCATGAACGAAGCATGAAAACGAAAAATAAAATAGGAACAATCGAAACACCCTTTTACAGCCGAAAAGTCACCTTCAAAAAGGAATATTTGTATGACAAAGCATAGGCAACTACAGGAATTATTATTTGTCGCTTTAAAAGGTGAAAATATTGTGGAGATGCCAACATATCCTCCTTCCAGTTGCATATGGAAAACAAAGTTGGTGCTTCCAATCAATGTAATTCTTAAATACAAATAAGAAAAAACATTTTGTGGTTTTCTCCCGCATTGGGTTTCCATGTAAAAAATACTGGTGTACTATGTATGTGTATGCTTGTTCATTTTTTCATGGTTTATTTACTCTGCACTTATTGGATGATAATGTTATATTGATCATAAAGATAAACACAACTTGCATATTGTGGTTAAAAGGATTGAAAATATTTATTACTGATTCACCCCCCCCTCTCAGTAATCTAACACTTTATGTGACAACATACATACTATATGTAATGCAGGTAGTTGAATAGGTGGCACGATTTCAAGAAACACCAAAGGAATCACATGTTTTAGCAGTAAAGAGGATATTCAAATATCTCAAGGGAACATAAGAGATTGGATTATGGTATCCAAAAAGAAAGGATATATCACTTATTTCCTACACAGATGTAGATTGGGTAGGTTGCATTGATCATCAAAGAAATACACGTGGAGAAAATTTCTACTTGAGTGAGTGTTTGGTATCTTGGCTAAGAAAGAAACAATCATCAGTATCATTGTCTACAAATGAAGCAAAGTATATACAAGCAACATCATGTTGTACAAAGGTCTTATTGATGAAACAAACATTGAAAAATATACAGGTTGAGTATGATGAGACCATTTCAATATATTGCGATAACAAAATGTCCATCATTATCTCAAAGAATCCAGTGATGCAATATAAGATGAAGCAAATTCCAATCAAGTTTCATTTTCTATGTGAACAGGTTACAGAGAATACCATTCGAGTTGAGTATGTTGGGACCAAAAAATAGATTGCGGATATCTTTACAAAATTGCTTCCAAGGGAAGATTTTGAGTATCTTCACCAAAATCTTGGCATATTTTATTCCCCATAATGAATTTTGAATTCTATTCTTATATGTCTTATATTTACACGAGGAAGCACCATGAAGAGAACAATTTAGTTAGGGGGAGTAGCCCCAAAGAGGACAGTTCAGTTTGGGGCAGCATCCCCAGGGAGATTTTAGTCAGGGGAAAAAATATCGATGGGAAGTTACCTTTTATAATGATGTCAAAGGGCGGGAGATTCATCATATGCATGGAGAGAGAGTGATCTAGGTGGATATTGGTGGCCACCCACCTATTCCAACTAGCTCCTCTTGACAATTTTTAGTCCAACACATTCTTCTATACTTCTTTGTAATTGTGGGTTCCACACTTTTGGGGATGTATGAATCCCTACATAGCTTATAGGTGGATATTGGTGGCCACCCACCTAATAAAACTAGATTATTTTGGAATTTTTCTTGTTAGTACATATTTTTGTACTTCTAGGGCTGTTTTAGGGCCCTAACCGATGTTTTTTTTGGCTTGCCATAGTCAAACTATAGGTGGAGTCAGATTTTGATGAAATAATGTGTAGTTCTAGAAAATACCATTCTAATGGGCTATCACACACCTAAAAATAAGGTCGTATGAAAAATTTACAACCCTGAGAAGTTGAGGTATCAACTTACCCATCAGGGCCCCACATATCTTTTGGCATTTCATCTCCTAGGGTTAGGTTTTTGGATGTCTAGGGTATTGGAATTCATGAGTAATGTTAAAAAGGCCTCTAGAGCCTCATTGTGATCATTTTTCTTAGATGGATGCATGTAATAGCCACATGTCTTCTCAGAGATAGCTACCACCATTCGAGCAAGTTGTTTCGGTTCTACAGTTTCACAATTTCAACCTATTTTATTTATTCAATATAAGTTATTGTTCACTAGATATCTATTGTTGTTCTTTGTATCTTTGTGCTATGGTATTCAATATTTTATTCATTTCATTCCTCTCATAAATCTCGATCAGTGGTATGAGAGTGATTTTCTCTTCATTTGTTTTTCTTTGTGCATGTCCCCAACACGATCTAGGTACAAGAAGATGGGACTCGAACCAGTCGATCCTTTGCAAGATCGGTAGCACCAAACTCGACTGCAACTCATTGGGGATGAGAATAAAGATGATGGAGCAGGAGATCCTTTTAAAAAAAATCTCGAGGAAACCCTTGCTCGACAAAGTAAAGAGATTATGGAAAACTTTACACATATCCTTCGACAACTGCCCACAGGAGACGCATCTTCGTCAAGCTACCACACAACCCCCTTCAAGGTAAAAGTAAATTTTTATATTCCATTATTTGAAGGACTGATAGATGTGGATGTTGTAGATAAATGGATGAATCTACTCGAAGGGTATTTTTCAGTCCCCAATTTTTCCGATAGAAAAAATATTACTTTTGCACTCCTCAAGGTCGTCCCCCATGTTAAGGACTAGTGGGATACATACTTTGAGAAAAGGGCCACATAGGAATCTGCAATATTTGTGGTCACCCCCACCTAAAATTTCTTTAGGGATTCCATTAAAGAACAATACTACCCTATTGAAAGCTATGAGGACTAGTACACAAGATGGACCATGTTGTGTCAAGAAAGGGACCAAACAGTACCGTATTTCACCAATATTTTCCATACTCTGCGTACCAAATTAGGTATCAAAGACTCTTAACGACATATGGTTCTCAAATACCATGGTTTTCTTCACATATACATTCAAATAGAAATGTATTTTTTGGACATTACATCATTAGGTGAAACTTATAGATATGTTGTCAAGATCGAGAATAAATTTAAGTAGAAGAGGGGAGAGTTTGGATCTACAAATTCCTCACCGTCCAAGCAGGGAAAAGGAGATCCCAACCCACCAAACAAGGGACAGAGAAAAGATTGTCTCTCTCTAGAAAACCAGTCCAAGCCGCAACCCAAGAAGGGTAATGAGAAGTCGAACAAGGACAGAAGAAAGTGGTGTGAATACCATAAAATCCCTTGGCACAATGCTGAAGAATGTCATTCCAAGCAATCACTAGTGGCCAAGCTGAAAGATTTTGAGCCAGAGGAATATTTTGACTCTGAATCAAATACAAAAAGTGGGAATTAGATCATCGATGTTGAACCCAATTCCATTGTCACTACCACTAAACTCTATCCAAGTGAAACGAAAGAACCAGAGGAAGGGGAATGCCTCTTTCACTCACAGATCTGTGTAAAGGGGACTCTGTTGCATGTCATTATCGATAACAATAGTTAGAAGAAATTGATTTCAGCAGAGGTCATCAAGTGGCTAGACCCGCCGATAAAACCACACCCACAACCCTACACCATCAGTTGGCTTCGCCAAGCATGAGATATCTGCGTCAGCCAACAATGTCATCTTCCCTACAAAATCAAGCCCTTCAAAGACGAGGTATTGTGTAATATTTATCCCCTTGAAGTTTTTGATTTTCTTTTAGGCCAACCATATTTTTGGAAGTGACATGTTGTATATGAGTCTAGAACCCAAAGTGTTATTATTACTTTGGATAGAAAATTGTACAAGATACCATGGGTAGCACTGCCTACCGCTATTTATTTAATCTCTTTTAAGAAATTCAGTAAGGTCATTTCACAGACTGATAAGTTTCATATTCTTTGTGATCCATGCTCGAAGTAAGAAGAATGTTGCCACCACATCCGTGACCTCTACACACAGCCTCTCTTTGCAGCAAAAGCAAGTGGACGGGATCATGAAATAGTACAAAGACATCTTCTCCTCACCCACTAGGGGTACCAATGCACTGCCAAGTCAAACATCCAATTGATCTAACCCATAGTGAATCGTTGCCTAATGGACTAGTCTATCATTGCTCGTTGATGGAAAATGATGAAATCAAGTGCCAAATCCAAGATTTTCTTCAAAAGGGGCACATCTGACCTACCTACTCCCCCTGCAAAAGCCCGATTGTGCCAGTGCAAAAGAAAGAAGGGACTTGGCAGCTCTGCATTGATTATAGAACATTAAAAAAAATCACATTCAGGAACCGATACCCCATTCCCCGAATTGATGACCTTCTTGAAAATATCAAGGGGGGACATTTATTCAACAATATTGACCTAAAGTTTGGCTATCACTAGGTTCCCATCGAACCAACTGATGTATGGAAGACAACTTTCAAATATAAATAAGGTCTCTTCAAATGGTTGGTCGTGTCCTTTGGCTTAAAAAATGCACCAACAAGTTTCATGAGATTGATGGATGATGTATTGAGACCCTTCACTAACTCTTTTGTGGTGGTATATCTGGATGACATCCTCATCTTCTACAAAACTTGGGATGAGCACATGCAACATATTCAGGAGGTTTTGGGAACTCTGCGATAGCACAAACTATATTCCAACTTGAAAAAATACTCCTTTGGCATGAACATGGTCCAATACTTGGGCTACATTGTTGATGAGCATGAGGTACATGTGGATCCAACTAAGATCCAAGTCATTTGTGACTGGCCAGCCCCAACCACACTAACTGAGCTTCAAAGATTCTTGCCACTTTCTAACTTCTATCGAAGGTTTGTTTTTGGATTCTCCCATATTGCATGGGCCCTCAACCAAGTAACAAAGGGTGGTGGCAAGGAAACATTTGCATGGGGGTAGGCACAACAACAATAATTTGATGATCTGAAGAATTTCTTTTTCTCATCTCTAGTACTCTCCTTACCTGATCTGCAACAATCGTTCGATATTGATATTGATGCCTCTGACTATGATGTAGGTGTAGTTTTCACTTAGCACGATCATCCAGTAGCATACCCTAGTGAGACACTCTCAGATATTGTCCGTAAATACCCCACCTATGAAAAATAAATGTATTCCATTGTGCAAGCCTTTCATCAATGGAAACATTACATTTTGGGAAAGTAGACAATAATCCAAATTGATCAAAAGCCTCTGCAATTCGTACAGACATAGGGGAATTTGCAAAAACGTTGCCATCAACAGTGGTCCACATATCTACAACAATTCCATATCAACATCAAGTATAAAGAAGGGAGAGCAAATCGTGTTGTTGACTTCCTCAGTCGCCCTAACTTTGATTACATCACCACAATGCTCCATTCCCATGGGCATGAGGCATCTAAGTGGCCCCAACTTTATCAGTATGACCTTGACTTCACCACCACTTATCATCTCTTGGGTACAGGAGCGGATGTCACCGATTTTCACATCCATGATGGAATATTATGCCATCTGGGCCACCTTTATGTTCCCACAAGAGAGCGTGAAAAGCTAATTTTTGAGGCTCACTACAGTCGTATGGTAGGACATTTTGGCGTGGAGAAAATTGTGGATGTTATACAGAAACATTTTTATTTGCCAAAAATTCAACAATACATCATAAAATATATCATATATTGTACTTCCTGTGCCATTTCCAAGCTATCCATCAAGAAGGAAGGCTTATACACCCCTCTTCCTACTCCTGAGAGGTCTTGGGAATCCATATCGATGGATTACATGTCTGGCCTTCCTTCCATCCATTATCACAGCCTAAAAGAAGAGCATCATCGTGACAGATAATGCCAAGATATTCTTTGAACAGATGTGGGTCCATTTTGAGATGCCACATACCATCAACTCAGATTGGGACATCAGGTTCCTCAACACATTTTGGTCGAGTCTCTAGTCACTGTTGGAAACCAAGATCACTAAATCCACTGCTTTCAACTCCCAAACAGATGGCTAGACAAAGGTCACCAATCATATGATTGTGCACATCTTGCGCATGTACAACTCTAAGAATCCATGTACATGGGATGAGAGTCTTCTCTATCTTCAACACAACTACAACATGACTCTTTATAGATCCACTGGACATAGCCCATTTCAGGTGGGGTTGGGATTCCAAACCCTAGGTCCCATTGATGTTGCACTATCTCTTGCAACCAAAAATGCATAATATTCCCATGTTAAGTCTATGGCCGACAAAGCCACCAAATTCATTGAGCGAATTCAACACATCCGCCAACATGTCCATGATATTTTGCAAAAATCCAATGCTAAGTACAAAAAATGCCATGATCAACATCAGATACCACACCAGTTTCTGGTGGGAGACAAGGTCTGGTTACATTTGCAGAAAGAGAACCTTAAGTAGCCCAATCGAAAGCTTCTCCCACTTCGCTGTGGGCATTACACTATCACCAAAGCTTTGGGTAGCAATTATTTTGAGCTCAACACTCCACCCTTCCTTGGATTGCACCCAGTGTTCAATGTGGACCTCCTTTGGCCATATTTTCCACCGTTATTGGACACCTCAGAGATCATAGAACAATTGAAACCAATAGATATCAACCCTTATTGCATGGACCATGAATCCACTGATCATATAGTGGAAAAACAGGTCAAGGGCACTCATTAGGAGAGCATCCAACTTTATTGGGTTGTCAAGGCAGGGAAACTTCTACACCAAGGAAAGTGGCTCACCTGGAGCCAAATTTAGAAAACGTTTCCTCACCTTATGGGGGAACTCAATGAAATGGAAACCATTTCTTCCTAAGGGGGGAGGGATGATCCAGGTGGATATTGGTGGCCACCCACCTATTCCAAATGGCTCCACTTGAGATTTTTTAGTTCAACATGTTCTTATGTACTTATTTGTAATTGTGGGTTCCACACTTTTGGGGTTATATGAAGCCCTATACATCTTCCATGTGGATATTTTTGGCCGCCTACCTATTCCAACTAACTTATTTTGGAAGTTTTCATGTCAATACATCTTTTTGTACTTCCAAGGTCATTTTGGGGCCCTAAACAATGTTTTTTTTTTTCTTTCCAAAATCAAATTATAGACAAAGTCAAATTTTGACGACATAATGTGTAATTCTCTAAAATACCTTTTCAACGGGATATCACGCACCTAAAACGAAGGTCGTATGCAAAATTTACGGCCTCGGGAAGTTGAGGTACCAACTTATCCATCGGGGCCCACATAAATTTTGGTGTTTCATCTCCTAGGGTTAGGTTTTTGGATGTCTATGGTTTTGGAATTCATGAGTAATGTTAAAAAGGACTCTAGATCCTCTTTGTAATCATTATGCTCATATGAATACACATAGTAGCCACATCTCTTCTCAGAGATATCTACCACCATTAGAGGAATTTACAGTTTTACAGTTTCAATCTATTTTATTTATTCAATAGAAGTTATTGTTCATTGGATATTTGTTGTTTTTCTATGTATATCTTTGTTATGGTATTCAATATGTTATTCATTTCGTTCCACTCATAAATCTGTATTAGAGATTCATATTCATGGAGAGAGAGCACAAAGGCATGATTCTAGGGGGGGCGATGGTCACAAGGGGAGTATGAGAGACATGACTTACATGTTGCATAAGAGTGTTTCCACCAATGCCAAAGGGGGATTGTGTTGATTAATTGGGTTGGTTTTCATTGATGTCAACCCTTGAAGCAATTACTGTAGGAAATTTCAGTAGCTCCAATAGTGTGGTTAAGGAACACAATTTTGTTGAGGAATAATGTAATTAAGGTCAGTGAATTTGCAGGTGAGACTATTCTAGATGGATAGTACATGTCGTATTGTTTCCGATGATATGTGGTACGTTACGCAGTTCCTCACAATTGAGGAGATATGACTTAGTAAAGTTTGAGAACCCTCATGAGTTATATAGAAGCCCCTAGAAGGTCAATGAAGTCAAATTATTCTAGAATATCCTAGAAGAATTTTACTATTCAAAGTGGTTGTAACTAAGAGTTAATCATGAGTTAAGTTTTTGCAAAAAGAAAATAGTTGAAAATAAATTAGTTTCAACTAGAATTGGAGAGTTTACTATTTGTGGATAAAGTGTTTGCAAGTGGACAAATTAGTTAAAAGTGGGTTATCCCTAAAATAAGGAAGTTGGGTAAAACAGTTAGAAAATAACCCCTAAAGGAAGCTACTTGGAGAGTATAAATAAGAGAGCAAGGGTCTCTTATTAGTACCTATTAAGAACATTGAATATATATTATCATGAAATGTTTATTGCAGGTACTCATTGATACATCTAAAGTTGTGCAAGTCTGAGGAAGAAAATGTAGAGTGAAGGAAAAGTTTCTCCGCTGCAGTGGAGTGTGAAAACTTCACTAAAACCCTAATTAGGGTCATCCACGTGGGTTGAGTATAGCTTGTCATGCGAGGCCCTGATGGACATATCACTTGCGTTATGTGAGACACTACCAGAAGTTAAGGTTGAGGTGTGTATCAAGTTGCAGAGGCTGAGCAGAGTCTACAGGAAGGTCAACAATGATCAGGTACATTAGATCTATCTACAAGTTCAAAAAGGTATGTCATATTATTATGTGTAGTTGGATACTATTGTTTACATGAGAGATGGTTATGGGAGATTGATGATTTTCCCTAGAGAGGTTGTTGGTTGTATGGAACATAATGTATGATACATATCTACAGAAATATAGTGACGGTATGTCTGGTATTTATCATTGGTACATCTTGTCGGGTTGAGTGTTGAGGCATATCTTGTATTTCTTGGTACATGGTTGAGGGATTTTGATTGATATGTGTTGTTGAAGTTGTAGTTACAGTTTGAGGATTCATAACATTGAGGGTTTGATAGTTGGTTGATGTGAGAGATTATTACATAATATTATGATTGTATGCACATGTATGGCACATGACTAGAGAGACATAGTTGCAAATGGTTTGAGTTATATTCTTGTGATATTGGGTATGATATCTATGATATCATATCTGATCTATTGAGGAGATTATTGGTACATGTTGGTACAAGTTATTTTTACAAATTGATTATAGGTTATTGGTACATGTTGACTAGATGTTATTGGCATGTGTTTACTACAAGTTGTTGGTACAGATTTGTACAAGTTTACAGTGGAATATTTCACATTGATAGTGTGACAGTGGTTTCATCATTTATTTGACACTTATATTTCAGGGAGATTGGATGGGGAAAGGATATGTGGTTGTAGCCACCTGCCGATTGTAGCCGGAGAACATAGGGGGTTGTATCCGCCTTCTATTTGCAGATAGTGAATCGAGGAGATGGCGCTTCCCTCAAGTTGTAGCATGAAAATATAGGGGATTGGAGCCTCCTTCCAGTTGTATATGGAGAGAAAAGGAAGTTGGTTCTTCCAATTAATGTACTTCTTAAATACATATAAGAAAAGTGTTCCATGGTTTTCTCCTACATTGGGTTTCCATGTAAAATAACTGATGTACTATGTATGTGTATGATTTCTCATTGTTCATGGTTTGTTTATTCTGCACCTCTTGAATGATATTGGTAAATTGATCATAAGTTAACAACATTTATATATAATTTGGTTAAAAACAATTAAAAATATATATTACTTATTCAACCCCCCCCCCCCCACTCAGTAATTGTAACATCCTGCTCTGGCACACTGAGAAAACTTATTCTTTGAGGACGCTTGCTTGCAAGTGATCCGGATTATTATGCTATTAAAACTTTTGATTTTGATTATGGGGCATTATGGGTTGATGACATGTTGTTTTACTACATCGACATAGACAGGTGCTATTGACTCAGTTTTACTGAGTGTGCAGGATTTTGGACCTCGAGGATGAAGAGGCATCGATGGAACCCCTTGGACTCCAGATCGATTCAGGGAGTGTGCCATTGGGTTTGATTGTTTTACTGTGATATTAGTGCATCTGACTGGATGATATGATATGGATATGTTCTGACATGATTTGTTGATGATGCAGGCTGACGATAGCTTTTCGACCAAACTCACATATGGAGTAAAGGGGTCATGCACGACTACCAGAGATGTTGAGGGAGAGGTGTGGACATCAGCCCTGCCACAACCTACTAGCACTCCCACCGTGGCTCGAACTATAGGTTAACGATTACCTAGTTCGAGAGGTCCCACGATGTTGTGAGGGAAGACTGCGACAGTCGTTCATGATGATGCTAAGGGGAACTCAATAAGGTAGGGGCCTTATTCCTTAGAATCCCTTAGTCTCCCACAAGTTCACCTGGCAGAGTGTTGACTCCAGGGGTTATTGATGTCTACAAATCAGTCAAGAGGCAAGTGGCACCCTTGGAGCACGTAGTGTGTCCTAAAGGGCACATCGCGTAAAGGAATAGATGAGGCGAGTGGCACCTTGGAGAACCTAGTTCATCCTGAAGGGCACGTTGCGTTGTTGATGATAGAGGGATGAACCTAGATGGCCCTAAGACAAATAAAATGTTAAGTGATTTTTAAAACAATTTCCCTAATTAAATGTCGCCCGATACGAAATTTAAGGCCTAAGTATAAATTATGCTAGTGATAAAATTTTGTCTTCTATAAAAAAAAAATAGTAATAAAAATAATAAAAATAAAAAAAACAACTTAAATAATAATTATGATCTTCATTAAATCTTGTAACATGAAGGGAGTAAGAAATTTAATTTATTCATAAAATAATAAAAAAAAAAACTGTGGATATAAAATGTAAAGAGGGAATGAATTGTTTTATCTTGTGATAATTTAAAATATACTAATTTAATGATAAAAGGGAAAAAGGGGTTAAATTCCACACTTGCATTTTTGAGTTCTAATTAATAAGGGGAAAGAGGGAAAATAAAAAATTTGGGAAACTAGGGAAAAGAGGTAACATAAAAAGGGAATAAGGGGAACTTAAGGGAAAAATTGGAAAGTCAACTTAGTAAACAATCTACCATTTAAGAGATTCTAATTTTAAACTAAATTAGCAATTTAATAAAAGGGAAAGCTATTAAAACATGTAAGAGAATTTGGGGACACCTAGGAGTGATTATAGGAGTAACTCTAGGTGGGTGAGGAAAATAAAGATAATTACTTAATTAAAGAAATTAATTTATGGAGGAATGTAGGGGATGGGGGACACTTGTACGGAGAGGAATTTTTAGGAAATTATTTTTAAAAACTTTAATTAAATGAGATTTTAGGAAAGAAAGTAAGTTCAAAACTCTATAAAACGAAGGAAGGAGAAGGAGGAAGGATCATCTTCTGTTTGCGTAATGTTATGCTACAGAAATATCTACTTGACTGATTTACTTGTGGGAGTTGGGATACCTAGCTCGGAGAGGAGTGGTAGCTCAGTCTTGCGAGGTGAGCTGGGAGCTAGTCGAAATCTATGGATAGTGTGTGTGGCCCCTTTGTGGATTGAGGTCTAAGGGGGAAGAAGAGTACCCCTAGCATTGGCTGGGAGGTACCGGTGAAGTCTCGCAGGTCGACAATTGGAAGTGGCACGGAGCACACGGACATCATTTAGAGTGGGCGAACAGGCAATGGTACGCTCTCTTCATTTTTTTTGGTAGAATGTATTATGACTTATGCTTGGATCTGCTCATTTAATGGAAAAGAAAATTGATGTTTTATTTAAATTTGGTGAATGAAGCTTTTCTTGGCCTAGCTCGACGATTGTTGACTCCCATGGCCTTTTTTTTCCCTGCACGTCGTGACCACCTTGTTGTGTTGAGTGTGACCTTCTTGGTTGTTAGCCTTTGTCCCTAGCTCACCAGTCCTCGCTTGAGAAGTCGGCCAGGAGCCTGATCTACGGTTTTCGCGTTAGCATTAAAAGACCTATGGATATCAACGCCCTACTTTTCTGTGCGAGGATGGTGAAGCGTCGGATGAACCCATCCGTTGGCTACCTTTGTTGTTGTCCTTATCAGTTTGATGTCTTGCGCCTTGATATGTGTTATTAACCCTGAAGTCTTGTTATTGGCGTAGCCTTTCCTTCCTCTGTGCATTTTTTATACCTTGCTGGGCTTTCTTCACGCTTGGGATGACAAAACCTCTGCGGACATTCAATGACCTTCCTTGGTTTTATGCGATTCTCCTACTGTGCTCTACATTTTTACATTTGTCTACGTTTATACATGGAGGGATAAATTTACTTTGCTTGATGAACATTTCAACTCTGCATTACGCTGTATTGAGGGGTACATTTAACCTTACGCTTGTATTGTTGGATATGATCTCTAAGGTCATAATTATGTTGTAGCAATTTTTTTCTTTAACTGTTGACGGCATTGTAAATTCCAGTCTGGGCGTTTGCAACAATTTTTCTTTAACTGTTGACGACAATGTAATTCCAGTATGGGCGATTGCCCAACAAATTTTTCCTTTCTCTTTTAAATAAAGACAACATTATGGTTCCCTTCCGGTACTTTTGGCACGACAAAATTCCAGTAAAGGATGTCTGTGTTACCTGTTACTACCACAAATCTGGCATGAAACTGAAATTTGTGTTTTCCTGTCATTGCCACGAATATGTCATGAAACTGAAGACTATGTTCTCCTGTTATTACCACGAGTTGGTCATGAAATAGAAGTCTTTGTCTGTCTGGTTGTGACCACGATTTTACTAAAGAAAACCAGCATCTGAAGAAACCAAATGAAAGTTATCAAAGAAAGGAAAAATGAACGGAGGAAACCCTTTATCCATTCACTCTAATTCTTCTAGTGGTCGACTTCCAACCTTGATATAAACTCTATGTTCGCTAACCTTGCTCACGGTTGGGGATATCCTTATTGAGGATTTGATATCGCAACCATCTCAAGGTTCTGGAAATAGATGGATTAAGACCCAAATCCAGTCTCATTGTGAATGATAGTCTCCTTAATAAAGACTGTAACTAAACCATAATAATCTAATCTCATGGAGATTCTCAATCTCAAAGTTTGACACATTTATTAATTATTCCTACATTGTTTGACCACCATTTTGCCTTCAAGATGTGACTGATTCGTTGTTCAATGACCCCCCCCTTTTTTCTATTTAGAAGGAAGCCTTCATTGCCGGTATGCCCACACTTTTAGCCTTGATTGTGGATTGTGTGCGTTGAATGGCCACGAGTGTGCATAATTACTGACTACGCCTCCTAACCTGGAAAAGACATTAATTCTAGACCTCCAACTAGGCATCCATACTCCTGATCCTTACCTTACCTGGCAGTGCGTCTGGTTGGCTTAGCTAGGTTGAAACAACCTTCCTTCCCTTCTTTTTGAATTTTAACTATTTCATTGTTTACAACAAGTTCCTTTTAATTTTACAATCTAAATTAAAATAGATTTTTAAAATTTTAACTATTTCACTATTTAACATAACACGTTTCCTTTTAAATTTTAAGTTTAAATTTTAGGAAAATAACAAGAACTGGTATTACTTCAAAAATATACTTCTCAACAAACAAAGTAAATAAGGGTGTCTGGTTGGATCAATTGGGTTGAAACCGATTGACTGCACACCAATCGTGTCAACCTAAATAAGGATGACATCGAATCTCCTATTCTACAAGCATTAAAATATATTTTTTTTAAACAGTATTCCAATTACAATGAATTCTACAGGGGTACTCATATATGATGAAATCCCCATGTAAAAGATAGTGTTCACTTTTTTTAATTATATTCATGTTCCTATGAAGGTAACCATGATGGAGTAAGCTTAGATTCTATTTACACATGCACCCTGTGGCTTATGGATGTCATCACCTTAGTTGCACATTCGAGGCTAAGTGGTTGGGAAATCCTACGAATCACATGTTTTTGGTATGTTTCTTTATAAAAGAATGATGACATTATGTTGATGACAATTTGTTTAGCATGTACGATAAATGTTGTTAGTTTCCCTCATTTTTCTTTTATGATGATTCTTATAAGCTCTCCCCTTTCAAAAAGGATATGGAAACGAATTCCTTAAGTTCATTGTACACTTAGGTGTGCTTGGGTTATAAAGGATTGATAAGGCAAGGCACTCGAGTCTCTTGTGCCTTATGTTCAAAATCGATGGGAACCTGGGCTTGAGCGTTGCTTATGTGTCCTGGAGGTCCTAACCATTGCAGGGTAGGATGGGCAGGTAGTCGTTCTTATTCTGTGTCGGTTGTTTGTTGTCCATTGCTTCTAGATGTTTGAGGTGCTTCTTAGGTCAAGATGTTGTTGTCGCGTGAGTTGCATGCGTCATGTTTGTCGTTGTGTTATGACGTTGATTATAATGTATTTATTACCCTTCTACACACGCACACACCCACACACACACAAAAAAAATAAAGAGAATTTTTGCACTTGTTATTTGAGGCTTTTTGTCGTGATGAACAAGAGGTGCGTTACATATGGTATCAGAGCCAGTTCAACCCATGACTTGGGATCGCTACGAATTTCATTGATATGATTGATTATACTGTTGCTGATCGAGTTGACTTGTGTGCGTGCAAGTAATCATGGTTAGAGGATGCCTCGGAGGTAAACGACATGGTGCTAGGGGAGGAGGCGTGACGCCTCCAGTAGCATCACGCATGAGGGGTCTCACCCCCAGGGAGACAAGCAGGTTCTCGGACAGGAGCAAATAATAGTGGGTGATGTAGTCAGAATGATGAGATATTTTCAGCACATGTCTGAGGCACTGTTCAGCCGTTTGGACAGAGATGAGGACAAGGTGTCGACACCCATTGAGGTTCCACTGTGCACTCCGGTCGGTACTGGTAGCATTCACCGTGAACTCACGAAGGTCAAATTTCTCGAGTTCTTTGGTACCCCGGATGGCACAACCACCGAGGCATGGTTGGAGAACATGGCGATGTGCTTCTCACTTCGCGATTATACCTCCAACATGAAGGTCCACATGGCGGTCTTTCAACTGAAGGGGTACACTCTTCTATTGTGGAAGATGCTCCTACCACAACTGAACATGGCCGTGGAAGATGTGTCATGGGAACTGTTCGAGGAACGATTCCGAGAGAGGTACCTTTCAGAGGAATTCATTGAGCGTCATCTCAATGAGTTCAATGCCTTACGACAGGGAAGTCGTACGGTGCCCGAGTACGAGGCCCATTTTATGGAGATTCTCTAGTATGCTCTGCACCTTAACACTGAGAAACTTAAGGTCAACAAGTTATTGATCTATAGTTGATGCATGATTGAAACTTTTCTAGTACATTGGAAGAGGCACCTACTAGAAGTTTGATTGACACATATTTTATGGAGGATTTGGCATACATGTATAGGATTCATCATTTTGTGGTATTGGTGCATGGTAATGTACATCTTTGGTATACTCATAGTTGGCATATGCTTGATGATACTACACCATTGACACTACTTGATTAGAACAATAATTGGTATTTGTTTGATACATGGCTATGGCACTTGGTTCATGATGGAGACATCTCATGAGAGATATGATACATTGTTTGGCATATTGGTAGATGCACATGTTTGCATATTGGCAAAGGCATATGATTGATATATTCCATGGATGATATTTTTTTTGGCACATTGCATGATGTTGATCTACATGGATGATGTATATAGGTGTTGTGCATAATGAGCACACTTTTTTGTACATGGATTTTGTGCATGATGGGCACATTTTGGCACATGATTGATATTTGGATCATGATTCTTTATTTCATTGTTGTTTCATGATGGTTGGTATGGCATGAGTTTGATGCATGAATGGGTCCAAGGATCGCTATATGGTATCAAATTGGGGAGACATACCCTTAGGGGGAGTCATTCTTCTTCCCATGATTATAGGAGGAGATATTTATTAGATGCATACCTAGAAAAAAACCCTATATTTAAAGAAAGAGCACAAAAGCATAATTCCAAGGGGAGCAATGGTCATAGGGGGAGTATGTTCGATGTATCTTTAGCATTACATCAGAGTGATATCCCTTGTTCAAAAGGGGAGAGATTATTCAGAGGAAGTTCAAAGGTATTCAGACAGGGGAAGCAACCCCAAGGAGAGTTCAAGCAAGGGGAGCAGCCCCAAGATGACAATGGCCCTTTGCCATTGATGTCAAAGGGGGAGAGTTAATCACATTGATGTGATTGATGTTTATCGATGGGGAGAGATAGTCACATTGACTATTGATGTAGAGCATGACATATCTACATGTTGACATCAATAATTGGTAATTGGTGTTGACATCAATGTTGGCATTTCCATCAATGGAAAAGGGGGAGATTGTTAGATCATGTTGTCATTGATTCCAATGGTTTGATTGATTGATGTCAAGTGATTGATTGATGTCAAAGGATTGATTGATTGATGATTGATGTAATATAATATGTATTGTCCTTTATGAGAACGCATAGATGAAGATGGATCAATGAGTTGTCATTGATACATGGTGAAGATGGATCGATGTGGTTTCATTGGTATATGATGCATTGTTGGAAAAATGTATAGATGACTCATTATTGT
>JZKD02S0836389.1:101878-112133 GCA_000966675.3 Picea glauca
ATTCATAAAAAAAAAAAAAAACCTGTGAATATAAAATGTAAAGAGGGAATTAATTGTTTTATCTTGTGATAATTTAAAATATACTAATTTATTGATAAAAGGGAAAAGGGGTTAAATTCCACACTTGCCTTTTTGAGTTCTAATTAAAAAGGGGAAAGAGGGAAAATAAAATTTTTGGGAAACTAGGGAAAAGAGGTAACATAAAAATTGAATAAGGGGAACTTAAGGGAAAAAGCAGAAATACAACTTAGTAAAGAATCTATCATTTAAGAGCTTCTAATTTTAAACTAAATTAGCAATTTAATATAAGGGAAAGCTATTAAAACCTGTAAGAGAATTTGGGGACACCTAGGAGTGATTCTAGGAGTAACTCTAGGAGGGTGAGGGAAATAAAGATAATTACTTAATTAAAGAAATTAATTTATGGAGGAATGTAGGGGATGGGGGACACTTGTACAGAGAGGAATTTTTAGGAAATTATTTTTAAAAACTTTAATTAAATGAGATTTTAGGAAAGAAAGGAAATTCAAAACTCTATAAAATGAAGGAAGGAGAAAGAGAAAGGATCATCTTATATTTGTGTAACGTTACGCTGCAGAAATATCTACTTGACTGATTTACTTGTGGGAGTTGGGATACCCAGCTCAAAGAGGAGTGGTAGCTCAGCCTTGTGAGGCGAGCTGGGAGCTAGTCGAAATCTCTGGATAGTGTGTGGCCCCTTTGTGGCTCAGGGGGATAAGGGGGAAGAAGAGTACCCCTAGCATTGGTTGGGAGGTACCGGTGAAGTCTCGTCGGTCAGCAAGTGGAACTGGCACGGAGCGCACAGATGTCATTCAGAGCGGGCAAATAGGAAACAATACGCTCTCTTCATTTTTGTATGGTAGAATGTATTAGGACTTAAGATTGGATCTGCTCATTTAATGGAAAATTAAATTGATGTTTTCTTTAAATTTCATGAATGAAACTTTTCTTGGCCTAGCTCGACGATTGTTGACTCCCATGGCCTTCATTTTCCCCACACGTCATGACCACCTTGTTGTGTTGAGTGTGACCTTCTTGGTTGTTAGCCTTCATCTCTGGCTCACCATTCCTTGCCTGAGCAGTTGGCTAGGAGCCCGATCTATGGTCGTCGCCTTAGCGTTAAAAGACCTATGGATCTCAACGCCCTGCTTTTCTGTGCGAGGATGGTGAAGCGTAGGACGAACCCATCCGTCGACTACCTCTGTTGTTGTCCTTGGCAGTTTGATGTCTTATGCCTTGATGTGTGTTATTAACCCTAAAATATTGTTATTGGTCTAGCCTTTCCTTCCACTGTGTGTTTTTTATACCTTGCTGGACTTTCTTCACGCTTGGGATGATAAAACCTTTACGGACATTCAATGACCTTCCTTGGTTCTATGCGATTCTTCTGCTGTGCTCTATGTTTTTACATTTGTCTACATTTATACATGGAGGGATAAATTTACTCTGCTTGATCAACATTTTAACTCTGAATTATGGTGTATTGAGGGGTACATTTAACATTATGTTTGTATTGTTGGATATGAGCTCTGAGGTCATAATTTTGTTGCAACAATTTTTTTCTTTAACTATTGACGACAATGTAAATTCCAGTCTGGGCATTTGCAACAATTTTTCTTTAACCGTTGACGACAATGTAATTCCAGTATGGGCGATTGCCCAACAAATTTTTATTTTCTCTTTTAAATACAAACAACATTGTGGTTCCCTTCCAGTGCTTTTGGCACGACGAAATTCCAGTAAAGGATGTTTGTGTTACCTGTTACTACCACGAATCTGGCATGAAACTGAAATCTGTGTTTTCCTGTCATTGCCACGATTCTACCATGAAACTGAAGAGTCTGTTCTCCTATTATTACCACGAGTTGGTCATCAAAATTGAAGTTTATGTTTGTCTGGTTGTGACCATGATTTCACTAAAGAAAACCATCATCTGAAGAAACCAAATGAAAGTTATCAATGAAAGGAAAAATGAACAGAGGAAACCCTTTATACATTCACTCTAATTCTTCTAGTGGTCGACTTCCAACCCTGATATAAAATCTGTGTTCGCTAACCTTGCTCACGGTTGGGGATATCCTTCTTGAGGATCTGATATCGCAACCATCTCAAGGTTCTGGAAATAGATGGATTAAGACGCAAATCCAATCTCATTGTGAATGATAGTCTCCTTAATAAAGACTTTAACTAAACCATAATCATCTAATCTCATGGAGATTCTCAATCTCAAAGTTTGACACGTTTATTAATTATTCCTACATTGTTTGACCACCGTTTTGGCTTCAAGACGTGACTGAGTCATTGTTCAATGATCCCCCCTTTTTGTTATTTAGAAGGAAGCCTGCATTGTCGGTATGACCACGCTTTTTGCCTTGATTGTGGACTGTGTGCGTTGAATGGCCATGAGTGTGCATAATTACTGACTGCACCTCCTAACTTGGAAAAGACATTAATTCTAGATGACCAACTAGGCGTCCATACTCCTGAGCCTTACCTTACCTCGCAACATGTCTGGTTGGCTCAGCTGGGTTGAAACAACCTTCCTTCCCTTCTTTTTGAATTTTAACTATTTCACTGTTTACAACAAGTTCCTTTTAATTTTACAATCTAAATTAAAATAGATTTTTAAAATTTTAACTATTTCACTATTTAATATAACACATTTCCTTTTAAATTTTAAGTTTAAATTTTAAGAAAATAACAACAACTGGTATTACTTCAAAAATATACTTCTCAACAAACAAAGTAAATAAGGGTGTCTGGTTGGCTCAGTTGGGTTGAAACCGATCGACTGCACACCAATCGTGTCAACCTAAATAAGGATGACAACGAATCTCCTATTCTACAACCATTCAAATATTTTTTTTTAAACAGTATTCCAATTACAAGGAATTCTGTAGGGGTAATCATATATGATGAAATCCCCATGTAAAATATAGTGTTCACTTTTTTTAATTATATTCATGTTCCTATGAAGGTAACCATGAAGGAGTAAGCTTAGATTTTGTTTACACATGCACCCTGTGGCTTATGGATGTCATCACCTTAGTTTCACATTCGAGGCTAAGTGGTTGGGAAATCCCGCCAATCACATGTTGTTGGTATGTTGCTTTATAAAAAAAGGATGGAATTATGTTAATGATAATTTGTTTAGCATGTATGATAAATGTTGTTAATTTCCCTCGTTTTTCTTTTATGATGATTCTTATAATCTTGCCCCTTTTAAAAAGGATATGGAAACGAATTCCTTAAGTTCATTGTACAGTTAGGTGTGCTTGGATTATAAAGGAGTGATAAGGCAAGGCACTCAAGTCTCTTGTGCCTTATAACAATGTGGATGCAGTATTGATGGTTTAGTTCTCACTTCTTGCGTAGGTGGATTGTATGTCGTGAATGATAGTCATATATTTTAGGGTTCTTGCGCATTTGGATTTACATAGTGAATGGTGGTTTAGATATTTTTTTTTATCTGGTTTATTCTTTAACGATAGCTTTCAACTTACTTATTCTTGCGCACATGAAAATTAAGGTTTTACATGATGTATCGCATAATGTTTAGGTTTTACTTCTTGTGCACAAGGGAAAGTCAATGTAATGAATGGTAGTCAGTTATTTACTTCTTGCGTCATCAAAATTTATTGTAACAATTCAGAGTGTAAGAGTGTTTAATATGCGACCTTATATAAATAACATAGTATTCACTATGGGCATAAATAAAGTGTTTCAATGTCTACCTTATGCAAAATACTTTAAAGGGACAACTTTAAATATTCTTGAAAGATTTATAGAATTGATTACTGTGGAGTGAAGTGTCCTAGATGATCTTGATGTTGTCTCTTAGCCCGTCGGCTTGGACTTGTTGTTTGGGGTGGGATGTAGACACCTCCTTGTTCCTCAGAATAGTCCTCAGCCCTGAGACCTTAAATGGTTAAAATCGATGGGAACCTAGGCTTGAGAATTGCTTATGTGTCCTGGAGGTCCTAACCATTGCAGGGTAGGATGGGCGGGTAGTCATTCTTATTCTGCGTTGGTTTTTTGTGGTCCATTGCTTCCAAATGCTTGAGGTGCTTCTTAGGTCGATATGTTGTTGTCACATGAGTTGCATGCGTCATGTTCATCGTTGTGTTACGACATTGAGTATAATGTCTTTATTACCCTTCTACACACGCACACACCCACACACACAAAAAAAAAAATAAAGAGATTTTTTTCACTTGTTATTTGAGGCTTGTTGTCGTGACGAATGGGAGGTGCATTACATCCTTCCATTTGGAGCCAGTGAATCGAGGAGATGGCGCTTCCCTCAAGTTGTAGCATGAAAATATAGGGGGTTGGAGCCTCCTTCCAGTTGTATATGGAGAGAAAAGGAAGTTGTTTCTTCCAATGAATGTACTTCTTAAATACATATAAGAAACGTGTTCCATGGTTTTCTCCTACATTGGGTTTCCATGTAAAAAAACTGATGTATTATGTATGTGTATGATTTCTCATTGTTCATGGTTTGTTTATTCTGCACCTATTGAATGATATTGGTAAATTGATCGTAAGTTAACAACATTTATATATACTTTGGTTAAAAACAATTAAAAATATCTATTACTTATTCAACTCCCCCCCGCTCAGTAATGTGGAACAATTATAGGCTACTGCAATTGGACACAAACTAGTGGAAATTGAAAAATAACTCTCATATGACTTGAATAAAACTTGAGGTTTCACTTCATGAAATCATCATCCATTAAGAAATAATCCCATAACAACCATATTAAAATAAAAAAAATTAGATGAATAAATTATATCAGATTTCTCTATGCATTCATGATGATTTCATGAAGTGAACATTTAGGCTTACTTCAAGTGGTGTTCCACACTTGAATAAATTAATTTCTTAAAAACAAATTGGGTTTTTGACCCACTTTAAAAAAACTTGAACTATCTTTGCAAAATAAGAAACCTACCAGTTGTGATTACTTAAACTTTAGAAAATTCACTGAGTTCTGATTAGTTTTCTTCAAGTAAAAGAACACTCATGTGGCCACCAGAATAAAGAATGTGGATTGGGGCTATAGGAGTAAAACCTATGGTTGTGTTATCTTTTTACATAAAACATGTAAGAACTACCCAATGACCAATAAAAAACAACAATGATTGTAAAAAAATATTGATAGTAGTGACAAAACTAGTAGGGAACATGCTTCACTCAAAGTTCCAAGTGCCATATTGTCAAGATAACTTAAGCATCTTGTTTTCACCCTCTAGGATGTCACACTTGTTTGATGTTTCCATTCAGAAGAAAAGAAAAATATTGCAAGAGAAATTATAGTTCAAGATGCAATATAAGTCTCCAACATTATATCCCTACGAATAAAAAAGAATTTTGCTCAACAAAAAGTATAAACCATATGAGGGTGGACCATTTTGATAGTTTGGTTTTGTGACCATTTAATAGTTATATTTTTCTACTAGAAATCAGATTAAAGGATGAATGCATTAGAGTCATTAGGGATAATAGTCATTGTCAAGAGTGAGCCACAACAATACCTTGGAATAATACATCATTAACAGAAGACATAGATACCTTTTAGTTTTTGTGTCGAAATTTTGTTGAGTAGGTGGAGTATTAGTCATATCAAAATCATTATCTAAATAATAAAGAAATGTACATTATATTCGTTGCCTCACTAAACTTTCATGAAAAATAAATCAAGAGTGACAAGGATTTGTGCTATATTCAGAATTTCTAGAGACAATATGGCTTCAACTTATTATGAGAGTAGAAAATTTCCACTATAGTTTCCAAATTAACATGGTGGGATACTATATGAAACTTGAGAGAGAATTGTAAGCCATTGCATCTAATCCCACTACACAATGAAGTGAGAATATTGATGAATAAAGTCAAAATCGATGTGATTATTGTCTGCGAATGGTGTGATTAATGCATGTTTATAAAAGTTATGTCATATGGAAATACGTATATAGGGTTTCATTATATTGTGGTGAAATATCAATAATATCCAAAATAAATGAAATAATATAAAAGAATTCATGTAGATTATAATATTTTATTGAATAAAATATAAGAGATCATGATAATAGAATAATATATTACAATCAGAGGCCTTGTATATATACCTACGTGAATGCCATTTCACTAAAAATGTCCTTTAGTTAAAACATGTCCTTTCATTATATGTGCATTTTCATTAGTTATTAATTAATATTATTATTATTTATATTTATGTATGTTTATGTTTTTTACATTTCCTTCTCCTTTAGAAATGTTTTGTCTTCAAGGAATATTTATAGAAAGGTTTTATATCTTTTTTTTAGTTTGTAATTCTTTTGAATGATCTTTTATTCTTGATTTTTTCGTGGTTGACAATATGATATGATATGTGTTACGAAGTGTTGAGCATAATTGTAGAATTGCAAAAGGGTCAAACCACCCTAATTCAATTTTCTACAAAACCATGTTGTAATGACTTATGTGATTTGAGAAATGATAAAATTACATACTTGAGCTTCTCTTCAATATAACACGATATTTACTTATCTTCTCACTTCAATATAACAAGATATTTACTTATCTTCTCATATTTATGTTGTCTTTGGTTAGCTTGTTGAATAATGTAATGAATTTTATAGTTTGGATGATGATAACGCATCCTTGTATCTTGCGTCTGAATTTTGAAAACCTCATCTCTTGATGCTTATGATGATATGTTGATTGATAATATTTCATTTTGGACTATATTGATTATGTTTTCCATAGCATAAGGTTTTTACAGCCAATGACTTTTCTATTTCAACATAATTGGTCATTGCTTCCTTATCAATTAGTGATTCTTTTTCGATAAATTTCTTTAGTGTTTTTTGTTGTGACTTATTTTCATTCTTAAGGTTCATAATTTGCATAAATATATCTTGATTATGATTCTTTAGGAGTGAATGTTCTTCATTTTTGGATTTGTCGACTTTTTTGTGTCTTAATACTCAACATTCTCACCTTTTAACTTTCTGATTTTTTCAAGAAACCTCTCATTATGGTTCCTTAAGAGAGAATTTTATTCATTTTTTTTCTAATAGGTTCTTCATGAATTCCTTCTTGAAATCTTCTTTTTTTGTTTTAATGTTTTATTTCACTTCTTTGTATTCAATGCATTCTTGATTTGTGCAAGTAATTTTTGAATATGGTCCTTTGGGAAGGAAATTTCTTTGTTATTTTTTAATAATTCGTTGTAAAACATATCCTCTAGATCTTTATATTTCTATTGTCATACTTTATTGTTTTGTTAATGTTTAGTTAGTTCATCCTAAAAAAAAAATTGTGAGTTACCTTGATCTTCCAATTGTAATTTTTGGGTACATTGGATTGTGGTTCCTTGTAGGAGCGATGTTCGGTGCTTGAATTGTGAGTTGGACTTCATTTTCTTTTATTCTTGAACAAATGTTTTTTATTTTCCACTTATTGTGTGAAGTGATTGTCCTTATCCATATGAATTTTAGTTTTAAGTTTCAGTCTAATTCGATCTAGGTTTTTATGTATCTTCATAAATATTTTCATTGGTACTTCCGTGATTGCTAAAATTTTTGGAATAATAGTTTTTATTTTCTTGACCCAAACTTACTTCTATATAATTAGTTAATGCAAGGTCCCACTAAAAAACCTTGAGTTGAAATTCTTCTTTTCACTCTTCTTTGTTTCACCTCTTATATATAATTTCCTATGTAATTAAAAAAAAAATATTCAAAGAAGAATATTTGTGTAAGTACCTTTGACGTTATCTTATTAATAGTATAAATTTTGTGTATAAACCTTAACTTAAATTTAAGAATACAAATTATTCTCTCTCCTAGAATCATCGTGTCCTCTCTCTACCATGATTACTTCCTCTTTAATGGCCCTTCCTCTTCGGTGACACTTAATGTAGATACACAATTTATGCATACAGTGTGATGACAACAACTAATGAATTGAATGTGGCCATGATTTCTTCCTAACACCATTTTTTAACTTTAATAAGAAAATATCTTCAACTTTAATATTTCCTCTTTTCCAATATTTTAACATTATTCATTTTTCTTTTACCCTCCCATGTTATTTATGTTACTAATAATTTCACACTATTCACTTTTATGTGACTATTTATAAGACTTATCCTCCACATAAAGAGAAATTTATAGTTTTTTGTTTTTTTATTACTCCATGCAAAAATTCCTCCACATAAAAATTTGATCTTTCTTTCTTCAAAATCATAATATATTGTAAATCCTTCCTTTATGTTATCAAATGCGATATATGATTAACTTGATACTTCTTTAAGTGTACTTTAAAAAACTTGGAAACTTTCCCTTCTAGTTACTTATTTTTAACCATGTATGTCACAATTAACTTTACTTATGTCAATAATGAAATTTCTGTTTGAGTCAATACTTCTTTATGTACACTTTTAAAGATACTTGGAAACTTTCCTTTTGGAAATTATTTGTAGAACTTTTTTTTTCTTTTTTTTTTTAAATAATAAATAACCAAAAGCTAGTGGTGGTCAAAGACCCTGATTAAGCAAAGAAATTATGAAATAAAGACAACCACTAAACACAAGAAGTAGCAAATAACAAGAAAGAATATATATCTCAATAATCAAAGAAAACTAAATCCGACTTGCAAGTTAAGCACCAGAAACATCTCCTACAAGATGCCATAATCTATTGTACCCAAAAGTTACAATTCAAATATCGAGTAAACTCAATAAAAAAAAAAAATTAGAGGATAAACTAGCCAAACATCATCAAAACAAGAAAGTATCACAACAAAAATATAAATACATTGAGGATATATGTTTTAAAAGGAATTATTAAAAAAGGATAAGGAAATTTCTTACCTAAAAGACCATAGTCATAAATTACTTGCACAAATCAAGAAAAAAAAAATTACAAAGAAGTGTAATAAAAAATTATAACAAGAGAAGGAAGATCTTGAGAAAGAATTCAAGAAGAACCTATCAAAAAAATATGAAGACAATTCTCACTTAAGGAACATTAATAAAAGTTTGCTTGAACAAATCAAAAGGTTAAAAGATGAGAAAGTAGAGAATCAATACATGAAAAAAATCAACAAAAGATAAAGTGAAAAAATTTCATGTCTAAAGAATCATAATCAAAACCTACTTACACAAATGAATAATATTAAGAATGAAAAGAAGTCACAAGAAGAAATACTAAAGTAACTTGCCAATAAAGAATCCCTAATGGATAAAGAAACAATTACCGATTCCATAGAAATAAAAAAAGTCAACATTTGTAAAACCCAGACTATGGAAAAATAAACCAATATAGTTCCAAACGAAATCGTATCAACCAACATATATCAAAATATGAGGTTTCTAAAAATAAGATGCAAGATACAAGAATGCATTATCGTCATCCAAATTATAAAAGTAGTCATATTATTCATTAAGCTAATCAAATATGAAATCAATATGAGAAGCTAAGTAAAGATCATGTTATATTGAGGAGAAGCTCAAGTATAGAATCTTATCATTTTTCAAATCATAGAAGATGTTTCCACACAATTTTTGCAGAAAATTGAATTAGGGTGGCCAAATCCTCTTACATTTCGACAATTCTGCTTGATGCTTAGAATATCATATCATCTTGTATTGTTAGCCACTACATTTACAATAATAGAGAACCTTGAGATTTTATCACAAGCCAAAACAAGTGATAAGTCTTTCCATAAATATGCTTTGAGGAAAAAACATTTCTAAAGAGGAAGACAATGTAATAATAACAACAACAACAACAATTAATGAAGAGACACATCCTAATGAAATGATCTGTCTTAACTAAAGGACATGAATTTTAATAAAAAAAGAATCCACTTAAGTATTTATAAGACCCTGTAACGTTCCCTTCGTTACGTCTCTAAACAACGAAGTACAATAGGAATTTTTTTTTCTTTTCTTTTAGTTTGGTTCCATGAAGAAATAAGGAATTAACCACGTCACATAATTCATACCAATGCAAAAACACATGACATCATAACTTAAAGTGACGCAAGATCAAAATATAAACAAACTCTACAATATCATTGCTGAACGAAATTGCAATATATAGTGCCAAACCATCTCATCATATTCTCACCAATAACAATAATTTGCCGAATAATAAGCGCTTTCTACTTTACCAATTAAAATCGTACCTTAGCCACACGCCCGCTTCGGAGACGTCC
>JZKD02S0836389.1:118868-133249 GCA_000966675.3 Picea glauca
AATATCACTGTAAATGAAAACAACTCAAATAGCCCACTCCCTGACTCAATCCGGAGTCCAAGGGAGTTCCACCGATGCCTCTGCATCCTCAAGGTCCGAAACCCTGTACACTCAAATGAAACTGAGTCAATAGCACCTGTATATAGAAATAGTAAAACATCATGTCATCAATCATGACGCATCATCATCAAGGTTAAGTGGTTCATCATCATAAAAATCCAGATCACTTGCGAGCAAGTGTCCTCAAAGAATAAGTTTTGTCAGTGCGCCAGAGCGGGGTGTTACAGACCCTCGTTGTATTCTATTATCATCATCTCTCATATTTTATTCAATACAATATTTTAATCCACATGAATTCTTTTATATTATTCCATTTATTTTGGATATTCATCCTGTGAACCAAATTAGTTCACGTCATATCCACAAGATCAACTATTAAATAATTAATTAGTTGATTATAATGTGAAAGTAGTGATATTTTTGTTATGACGTGAGCAATATTAGATATTCAGATTATTATAGATAGTTATCCATCGCCAAATTTATTATAAAAGCTATATTTATGTGGAATAAATCCTAAAAAAAGAAATCATTTAAGCTAAAACATATACTACAGATTAAATATTTCAACCTCTATATAAGATACACTTTTAATTTTCCAGTCTTGGGAGTACAAAGTAAAAAGCATTTTGTCATTTTATAAGAAGAAAAAAATTATGGAGCTTTCAAGGATTTAATAGATATCGTAATACCAAGTCAAGTAATTTTAGTAGGACCTTCACACTTGTTGTCTCGAATTAGTATCAATTTGACTATTAAAAAGTTATTTGAATTGAATTAATATTAATTTGACTATTAAAAGGTTATTTAAGAAGTTATAGAAACCATGGTATGACCAACAAAAAAAAGGCCATGGAATTATTTGAGCATTTAAAATGGAAATTAAAAGAACTTAGACAATAAAAATATGATTCTTAATTTATGGATGAAAACTAATGTGTAGCCAATAAAGTCAATTAGTTAATACGGAAAGTGGAAAATCATAAAAAGGAAAATGAATCTCAAGTAATGGAATTTAAATATCTTGAAAATACACAATATTCAATATGAAGTGCATATTCTACAATCTAAAATAGAAGAGAATTTTAACAAGACAAAAGAGTTCAAGAGAAAACTATAAGAACCAAAGAAAACATTTATGACCTACAAGTGAAGGATCAAGTGCATCAACAAGACATTGCAATTCAACGTATTAAGAATCATGAGAGAAAAAGTATGCCAAGAATCAATTTGAAAATATATTATCATATAAAGATAAGGGAATTAATTATTTGAATAATCATAACCAAACCTTTCTCATGGAAGTAAAAAAATAAAACAATATCCATCCTAAATGTAGAAAAATAGACATCCATGGATGCAAGTGGATCAAGAAAGGTTTTAGAAGTTGAAATTACAGATAAAGAAACCTTAATTGATCTAATTGAATCAAAAAAATTTCTAGAAGTTGAAACTCTAGTTCAAGAGACCTTAATGGAGTTGATTGAAACAAAAATTTATAGTGTCATTACTAATGAAGTTTTGAATGTAGAAAAATAGACATCCATGGATGCAAGTGGATCAAGAAAGGTTTTAGAAGTTGAAATTACAGATAAAGAAACCTTAATTGATCTAATTGAATCAAAAAAATTTCTAGAAGTTGAAACTCTAGTTCAAGAGACCTTAATGGAGTTGATTGAAACAAAAATTTATAGTGTCATTACTAATGAAGTTTTGAATGTAGAAAAATAGACATCCATGGATGCACGTGGATCAAGAAAGGTTTTAGAAGTTGAAATTACAGATAAAGAAACCTTAATTGATCTAATTGAATCAAAAAAATTTCTAGAAATTGAAACTCTAGTTCAAGAGACCTTAATGGAGTTGATTGAAACAAAAAATTATAGTGCCATTACTAATGAAGTTTTGTTAGTGAAAGAATATCCAAAAATTAAGTTTAAGAAACAATTCAAGGACAATTCAACATATACAAATTCAATGATGGTTAATGTTCCATCCATCATCATTGATGATGTCATCAAGTGAATAGAAAAATATCAAATATTAACATGACAACACAAGTAATTCATCAAAATATTAAACCAAATATCAAGAAGGATAAACTTATTAGAAAACCACATGGACACCAAAATTACAAAAATTGTAGCATGTAAAAAGTAACATGCTAATGTTAAACATTGTTCTTACATATCAAGTCATCCATAAATAAATAAAACTCTGAGTCAACAAAAAGAAGACCAAATCGAGACTTTTTTTTATCAAAAAGTTCCCAGTAGAATCCATTTAGGATGGATTGATTGTTTTTCGATGTCGAAATATTGTTCAAATATTCAAAAATAATATTGTGTTGTGTCTTAAACCTTATATAATACATGAAATTACAACAAGTTATATCATTTTATCAAAAGTATTGTTGTTTGCATACTCTTTGAAGATAAATTATATGAGGGGAGGACTTGTAATATATCTAGAGTATATTTTCAATGTTGTAGTAATGTATGAACATTTATATTGTAATAGTAGTCATGTAGGTAAATATTATATTAATGTTGTAATAATTAAAACATGCCCTTTTACAAAGGAATTATTAACCCCTATGTGTATTTATATACATATCTGTTGAAATAATTTCATAAATGAATCTCGTGCGTTTGTGTGTGGGATTTATCTATGCATTTATGATGTTTTCATGAAGTGAAACGTTAGGTTTTCTTTAGATTCTAATATGTCAAATTGCTAGTGTATCAATCACTAACAATTTGATGAGATCATGGTGAGAAAGGAATGGTACTTTTCCCCTTTGTACCTTAAAAACCATCTCTTTAATGGATTGTAATAGGAAGTATGAAATGTAAGATCTTATTTAGGTATAACATTATACATATGAATTGTAAGGTAGTTTAAACAATAATTTGAAGTTGTAAGAAAACACTAAATAATGTCTTCCCTTGTAGGTTATGTACCTAATGATGGAACATCATCCCATGGTGATGGTAGAGTAGTTCATTTTAATCCCTAACTGATGTCCTCCATTGTTTCATAAGAATGAACAAATTTTCGTTTCTCATCTTGAGACTACACTCTATCATCTTTTTCACACTTCTATCCAATTGGTAAGCCTGCAAGCATGGTGATAGTTCCCTCATTTACCTTCATTTATAAAACCATTACCATGGAGATAGAACCTTGGTATTGTTCTAATGTGATATCTACACTAAAATCTTGGTCAAATTCTACTGCAATTTCAAAAATTCCCTAGACCCTATTATAGTACTCCAACCATCCAAATTCCTAGAAAATTCTAAAAAATTCAAGGTCATTGTTCCATAGTTCTATGTATGTAGGTTCCGTTCCATTCAATCCTTTTCCCATTGCTACTCTAAATTGTAATTTTGAATTATTTTTTCTCTCCTCAATTATAACCTTATTTCTCAATCCTAGGCATCAACTAGGCCTAATGATGACCTTTGAATGAATATGCAAATGTTTAAATTGAAATGTGGTCATGCTAAGAGTAATTGTGAAATATCTTACATGTTATGCACCAAATGAAAAAAAATAGCATAGAGAGAGAGAGAGAAGTAACTCCATGCTTGGATAAAGAGAGGAGCATGAATGTGAATCATCTTTGAGGGGGAAACCTCATTTTACAATAGAAAAAAATGTACAAGATGAGATGATCCTAAAATTAGGTCTCCTTGGTGTATATATAAGATACCAAGGGTACAATTACAATTAAAAGGTCTAGCCAACAATAATAATATAATAATAGAAATACAACAAATCAATATCTATGGATTTAGATGGATTTTTATGCTTAATATGGGGCTTTGTCTAGGGTATTCACATGCCCCTCCCCTTCAAAAAAGTGTTTTCCTCAAAACTTGATTAGTTGTGGATGTTTCTGCATGAATAACTCATATTCCCATGTTTCTTCTTATATTGGTAGGTTATTCCATTTCATGAGGTACTAAGTAATTTCTTTATTTCACAGTTTCTCAACCCTTCTTTCAAGGATTTTTTATAGTTCTAGTATGATTTTACATTCTTAATTGATCTTTGGGAAAATAGTTTGACTTGGGATATTGTCATTGATTACCTTGTTTAAGAAAGAAACATAGAACACATGATATACATGTGAAAATGGAGGTAAATCCAATTTGTAAACCATACTTTCAATCCTTTGCAACACCTTATAGGGACCACAATACTTTGATGATAATTTATTGTCCTTCTTTTATTTCTTGAGGGACATCTGTTTTATAGTTGTAGCCTCATAAATACCTAATCCACCACTTCAAATTACATTTCGTTGTGATGTTGATATGGTTGTTGTTTCATCCTATTTCGTGTTGTAACCAAGTTGTCCTTCAATAGTTTGAGTGTTGGGGATTGGGTGTAACTTGATATGAAACAAATAAATAGAACTGCAGATAGTTGAAGAGGAATAACCTTCAAACAAAATATGTGGTGTCTAAAGACATTTTTATGGAACTTACGCACAACACATTGTGATAAAAAAATCACAATGCATATTGAAAGTCCACACCATGTTCAACATTGGCACATAAGACACTTGATAATGACCCATCAAGTTTTTTATTTATAGCCTCAAGATCTAACCAAATTCCTTGGAATCAGGAAGATATTGTCCACATACAATCATCGATGATTAGAGTTAACTTTGTCAAATACACATTTTCTAGTCGACTTGAAAAGGATGCTTGAATCGATCATCTATGCATCCAACTCATAGTTAATGATCAATTGGCTCATCCACCTACTAATTGTCTTTGAATCCTAGTCAATTGTTTGACCAACAAGATTGTCGACTACTTGATTGATTGATGTAGATATCCATTCGATCACCCAATCAATTATTTCCATATGTTTGTCAACCGACCGACTGACTGTTTCTAGCATAAGTGTGATGAACCATCATAACCTGAGGTTCCAACACCCCCCCATCAACACACGACTTTGGAGATTCAAGAGATGAAATAAAGTTAGTAGGACACCCCTCATAATTAAAGATTCCTAAAGCCCTAGCATCGAACAAGCCTTGATAAAATTATCTTCAGAAAAGGATTTTGTAAAGATACCAACAATCTATCATCTATTTTGCAAGAAACAAGAGAGACAATGTTATCATGAACCAATTGTCTCAAGTATTGAGCGTGGATCTCAAAATGTTTCATATTAATGTGTGTAATAGGGATGTTAGAAAATTTAATGTCACTTTTGTTGTCATAGTAGAGTGTAGTCGATATATGTACATGAAATCCAAGTTCACCAAAGAGTTAGCGAATCCATACCCCCTTTTTACGTGCATGACTGGGGCCACAATACGATGATTCTATAGTCGACATACATATTTATTTTTGTTTCTTGCATGAGAAGAGTATAGTGATGAATTGAAACACATATCCAAAATTGGACTTTTTATCATCACCATCGCCTCCCTAGTTGGAGTCAGTGAAGTTAATCAACGAATTTGAAATTTGGCAATAATTGATACCAAGATTAGTGGTACCTTTGAGATAGAGAACAATCCTTTTGATTTTTTTATAGTGGATTTCTTTGGGATCCTATATAAAATGATAAACCACACTAACAAAAAAAGAAATGTCAGTTCAACTGTGAGTAAGATAAATGAGACTTCTGACTAGTTTTTGATAGTATAGCATCAACTTTGGGAGCGTGACAAGTTTTTCTCAACTTAACTCCATATTGAAAAGGAGTAGAAAAAGACTTACAATATTCCATACTAAATTGTGTCAAGAGATCCATTACATATTTGTATTCATAAATTATAAAAGACCATCAGATAGTGGTAATACTTGAAGACCCAAAAAATAATGCAAAATACCAATATATGCCATGTCAAAGGAGTCAACAAGTTGTTTCTTTAGTCTAAGAATTAGATCAATGTGATTTCTAGTTATGCATAAGTCATCAATGTATAAAAAAATAGTCAAGGTGTTTCCATGAGTAGGGAGTACATATAAACTATGATCATATTTACAACATTTGAAACCAAGTCAAAGAAAGAAATTGTCGATCTTAGAATTCCAAGATTGCGGCACCTTCTTAAAACCATAAAAAGACTTCTGAATTTGAAAAACCAAGCTATAATTTATCACAAAACTAGTAAGTTGTTCCATGAAAATTTATTCAAATAGGTTTCCATGAAGATAGACACTCTTCACATACGTCTGTTGGAACTTCCATCCAAAATGAGTAGCAAGGGAAAGAATCAGTTGAATAGATTTCATATTCACAATAGGGGAAAAGGTCTCAGTGTAGTTAATGCCTTCTTGTTGAGAAAAACACTTTGCAACAAAGTGATCTTTATGACACTCAAAAACACCATCATAGGTAAATTTGGTCATGTATACCCATCGACACTTCACAATGTTCTTCCTTTGAGGTCGGGAAACTAAATCCCAAGTTTGATTCTTCAACAAAGAATCCATTTATACCATATGTAACGACCCCATCATTACGACTACAAGTGACACAAGAAAGTGAATTTTTTTTTTTTGAAGCAGGAAGGCAACAATGACGATAGTTAAACAATACAACTTGACGACGAACACAACACATGTAGATCAGGAAACAAAAAACAACGACTCAACACACTAGCACATCATGCAACTGGACAAAACATGCAATAATCAATAGATAAATAGAAATGACTACCTTCCCGACATAAGCAAGACAACGCCTACAAGATAAAGGACAAAATCAACCACCCAACACAATGGCTTCAATGACCAGGAACTAGAAACCTCTACGTCACTCAAAACCCAACACCTTAAGGCGTTACAAAACCAAGTACCAAAACCCATTACAATGAACAAATGCCCACATCAGGAAGCACAGACTTAGGCTAGGTTATCATTCGCCTCTATCCATCATGGAACACAATGATCCCCTCGTCAAGAATCATGTCGTCACAAGGCGATAGACATGACGGTAACCCTCATGCAACATACCACATCTAGACCAATAACCCAAGAAAAATTCAACACGCTAGGAGACCGAATTAACCGACAAGAAGACTATACCCATGCACCCAAGCAACAAGTTGACAAGACGCAAGATGACATCACTCAAATTAAATTGCGCAAGATATTAAATGACTTCGAAAACAAGACATAACCCATTATCCGTTAAGCATGATGTCTAAGTTCAAAGGAGTGAACTATTATAAATGTTATCATTATCATAAATGTTATCATAAAGGTGAACTAATATATGCGCTTAACAAAATCAAAATACGCTTGTTAACAAATATACATTATCCATTAAAATAACTGAACTACTTAACATTAAAAATGGATTTACGTTGCTTATTAAATATTCAACAATGTTGACTATATTATTGTTGTATAAATTATTGTTGTCTAAGTACGTGATATTGCTATATTATTGTTGTCTATATTAACAAGTCTCTGGATGATTCTATTGATAAACTATTAATAATTATAATGATATTGTTGGGTAAATAACCATAATTATTTGATAAATAAGTATTGATGTGTAATATCATTTACTATCGTCAATAACTAAAACACTATCCATGATATTAAATCACTATCCATGATATTATCAATCATTACAAAACGGCAATTACACAGTCACGAACGCGGCCATTACAGAGTCATGATGCAACTATAAATTCGTTGTCAGTCAAATAAATTCGCTGCCTACTAAAAATGATACTATATCTAAATGAAAAAAGTGGCCAAGCCATCCATATGTTGTTTACAAAATGGGTAACTAGTTGTGTAACCTGGGAGAAATCATTGTCAAGATTTGTGTGTTTAGAGCATGTCTAAATCGTTGTCATGCATTTGTATGGGGTTTAAATTTCGTTGTGTTTTATCATAAAAAAAAACACAGAGGTTTTTACCATTAATGAATCTATAAAATACATGATTTTATATCAGAAATATATAAGGTCGTTGTCTATGAGATGCGTGGTAACACAATCCATTAATACCTGATTTGCAGTTTATAAAATATGATGATAATCAAACATTTTCTATCTAACAATAGGACACATATTCGAGAATTGTCAATGTATCCAAACGCAGTCAAAATAAATGTAATTCACAGAGAAAATAAAAGATAAAGTTGGCATAAATATATATAAATCGCAGAGTTAATCGCAGAGTTTAATAACTCTGTCATTTAACTCGATTTGCTAATACATGGAATAAAAGATGTCACTTAACTTTGGAATACATGGAATAAAAGCTATCATGGAATACATGTAAATTAAATTAATTGAAATCCATGTTGTTGTCATTAATTACTTGGAATCCCAGACCCAATAAATGTTTAACGTTGTCATAAATATATATAAAATCGCAGAGCTAAATTCACCAGAATTCTTTGTGAAAATCCTATGTAATGTGGCACAAAAATATGTTGTGTCAAGTGCCATGAATGCTTAGGGTGAATGATGTGAAAGTTTCCATGAAATCGTAGCGTGAATGTTGTAAATAAAAAAGAATCGTAGAGTAACATCTTGGGGAGGGCATAGAGATTCTACCAATCCAAGCATTGGTGTGTATCATTAAAAATGCAGAGAATAAAATGTCATCCAAAACGCAGAGTAATAAGGCTAATCACTGGGAGAAATAAATAAAAAATATGCAGATATTTTTCCATTCAAGCACTGGGTAAATCGTGAAATACAAATTGTGTATAAATTCACTGTGTAATTGGCAAGGAACCAAGATGAGCAGAGATTAATCCACACAAAGACGTAGAGAATGGGCCTTCAAAACTGATAGGTTATCAATCCAAAACACATATATTCAACAAAGTTTAAGGAATTCAAAAAAATCTCTGAGAAAATCAGAAGTTTTAATCAATCAAGACATAAGGATACTCATTCACAAGAAGGCATGAGGATTACAGATTAATCATAAGAGAAAAATGCAGATATAGTCAAGGGATAGATGGTTGGGCAAATTTATCCTTCACTTATTATCCATGCACAGGAAAGCAGGACATTTGAATATATAGGTCTTTAAACTCCGGAGTGACTACCGTCGATTTGGCTCCTAGCCGACTTCTCAGGCATGGACTAATAACTAAAGGGATAAGGGAAAAAAGATAAAAAATCAGTTTTTCTTTGCATTAATAAAAAAAAATGTAGAGAAGTCATTGCAATCAGAGGTTGGATTCACCACGGGAAATCAATTTAGAATACAGTGAGAAAAGGGATTACAAACACCGTAGGAAAGCAGGTGCAATAAATCTCATGGAAACATAATCTTCAACCGAGCATCAAAGAATAACATGTGTAAATTAAATTTCATTGCAAGTAACAACTTTAACAAGAATACCTTATCCCAACGCAAATGTTCCGAAGTTGTTGTCCCATGCGCACTCCGTCCAACTCCCGCTTGCCAACTGATGTGACCTCATTAGTACCTCCCAGCAAACGCTAGGGGTACTCTTGTTCCCCCTGAGCCCCCCAAGATGCAAAGGGGCAACACACACAATACCAAATAACTGCTAGCACCCAGCTCACCTCGCAAGGTTGAGCTACCACGCGTTACCCAATCTGGGTATCCCAACTCCCACAAAAGAAGTTCAGTCAAGATAAAAATTCAACAGCGTAACATTATGCAAAGAGATCATATCCATACTCCTCCTCCTCCTCCCTCCTTTTTATAGAGTTTTCAAGTAATTAGTTTCCCGAATTCTCATTAAATTACTTTTTCATTTAATTGATTAGGAAAAACCTCCCCCGTACACTTGTTGCCCGATCCCCTAGTTGCACTAGAAAATTAATTTAATTAATTAATTAATTATTCCTATTTCCCTCACCCACCTAAAAGCCTTCCTAAAAATGCTCCTTGGTGTCCCAAAATTCCCTTACACTTCTTAAATGACTTACGCCTTACTTAATTCCTAGTTGAGTTCATAATTATAAATTTCCAAAGGCAAGATTCCTTACTATGTTAGACATTCATATTTTTCTTTACATTCCCTTTTTTCTTAAGTTCCCCCCTTTTTCTTTAAGTTTCCCCATTTTTCTTTTTTAACTAAAAATCAATTTAGAAAGTGTAGATAAAAGAACCATTTACCCTTTTTCTTCTTTAATTAAAAATTAAATTAGCAAGTGTAGATGAAACAACCATTTACCCTCTTTTCTCTTTATCTAAAATTAAATTAGCAAAAATAGATAAAATCAACCATTTCCCTTTTTAAATTTTAATCCTCCATTATAATTTTGACTTTAATAAATATATTTGAATTTCTTACCCCCCTTCTTGTTACATGTTTATTTATTATTATTATTAATTTTATTTTTTTTACCACATGTTCTACTTAGACTTAGATTTTAATTTCACTAGGATGACCAACATTTTTATTAGGGAAAATTATTTCTAATCTTACTTATCACATCATTCATTTTAAGGCTGACTAGGTTTATTCACTTACCATTTAAAATCACAGCGTGCCCTTCAGGATGCACTACGTGCTCAAAAGGTGCCACTCACCTCTTGAATGACTTGGTAGACATCAAACCCGTGGAGTCAATACTCCGCCAGGTGGTATTGTGGGAGACTAAGGGCCTCTAAGGAATAAGGCCCCTTAGAATCATTGTGACCTACTATCAGATTCTGCCCTCACGACATTGTGGATCTTCTCGAACTAGGTAGTCGTTAACCTACAATTCTAGTCACGGTGGGAGTGCTAGTAGGTTGTGGTAGGGATGCTTCCACACCTCTCCCTCAAAGTCTTTGGTTGTCCTACATGACCCCTCTACTCCATATGTGAGTTTGGTCGGCAATATATTGTCAACCTGCATCCGTCAACTAATCATGTTAGCAATAATAATCAATCATCATAACATCTGATCATATGTACATATGTCACATCAACAATATTCAACCCAACAGTCCACTCCCTGACTCGATCCAGAGTCCAAGGGGTTTCATCAATGCCTCTGCATCCTCAAGGTCCAAAGTCATGCACACTCAAGAGAACCCAATCAATAACACATGTCTATGTAAATACAACAAAATAACATATCATCATATCCATAATATCGCATAATAATAATCAAACAACCAATAGTATAATAATCCTGATCACTTGCAAGCAATTGTCCTCAAAGAATAAGTTTTCTTAGTGAGCATAAGATCGAAATGTTACATACACCCCCTTTTAGTTTAAACTTCATCCCGAAGTTTCTCAGTATATAGGTGCTAAAATGAAGTGTATTACAGTATCATAAGTCTATCTATCAAACAAAAATGAAAACTCTTGGCGCATATCATATGCGTCCTCCTAGGTCACCGAGTGCGGATTATAGTTGTCCCACTAGACCTTGACCTGATATATTGTTCAATCCCGTAGCTTTCAAATGCGATGGTCCAAGATGAATATTGGCTTAGTCATGAGAGCTCCCTCGTCATATACCTACAAGGAACTCATGTCAATAACATGTGTAGGATCACTAATATAGTGTCTCAAAACAAATACATGAAAAACATCGTCCATACACCTCAAAGAATCAGGCAAGGCTAGTCGATAGGCCATGGGCCTCTTCCTTTCCACAATCTCAAAAGGTCCTATGAACCTAGGAGAGAGTTTAACATGATTTCCAAACTTGATCAAACTCTTATGTGGTTTCTCCCGGAAGAAGACTCGATCGCCAACTTCGTAACTACGGTCGACACGATGCACATCAACATAACTCTTCTATCGATCCTGCATTTCCTTGATAATTTGTCTTGTTTTTTGCATTTGATATTCCATTTTTTGGATTTCTTATAGCCCCACCAGGACCCTATCCTCAATCCGATCCCAACTCAAAGGCGTTCGACATGGTCACCTGCAAAGAAACTCGAAAGGCGCCATATTAATGGTTCTTTGATAACTGTTGTTATATGCGAATTCTACCAGTGGAAATAATTCTTCCCAATGATTATGTTGGTCCATCACGTACATATGCAACATGTCCTCCAAGATTTGGTTTGTTCGTTTGGTCTTCCCATCTGTCTCCGGGTAATACATAGTACTAAAGTTGAGTTGGGTCCCCGAGACCTCTTGGAAACTAGTCCAAAATCATCCAGTAAACATCGATCCTCGATCGGATATGATCCTATTAGGCACACCATGCAGTCTCACAATCTCACTGATGAAGAATATAGCTATGTTAGGTTCTTGATACATCATACATATAGGAATAAAATGAGTATTCTTCGTCAGAGTGTTGACTACCACAAAAATCGAGTTGTGTCTCCTTGCCGTCAGTGGCGATCCAACAATGAAATCCATCGAAATGACCTCCCATTTCGATTCTGGAATAGCATGTGCCTACAGTAATCCTACCTGATGTCTATGTTTAGCCTTCACCTATTGACATTCTAGACATATTGCTAGTTGACTATGTCTTCCTTCATTCCTTTCCAAACGAATAAGGGTTTAAGGCCTGCCCTCATCTTCATGACTCCAGTATGATCCAGATACACTTCTCTATGAGCCTCGTTTAGGATCAGACTCCTCAAATCGTCATTGGGAGGTACGTAAATTTGATTTTTAAATCTCAATAATCCGTCATAATCCAACGTAAATCCTTCAAATCGTGTTACCATCATTGTGTTTTGTATAATAAAATCCTTGGCCTCCTTGTACCAGTCATCATTGCACTATAAAGTTAGAATATTTTCACGTAGATTCGTCTGAAGAGACATCACCAAAAATATGTGTGGTCACTGAATCAACACATTCGCCACTCTGTTCATTGTTCCCTTTATGTAAGAAATATCGAAATCGTACTCGCTAAGCAATTCCAACCAACATCGTTGTCGTGCATTCAAGTCGCTTTTCATAAAGATGTGTTGTAGTCTATAGTGGTTCATTTTTAGCTCGAAGTTCCATCCAATCAGGTAATGTCTCCAAACTCTCAAGGCATAAAAAACGGCTAACAACTACAAATCATGTGTCGCGTAGTTCTCCTCATGCCTTCTCAACTTCCTCGAGATGTAAGTGATCACTCGACCATATTGCATCAAGACTCTGCCTAATACGTTTTTGGATGCGTCAATGCATACCAAGAAGTCTGTTTCCATGTAAGGGACCTTCAGTATTGGTGTCGTTTTCAACAACTCCTTGAGAATCCAAAATGCTTCCATACATTTCTTGGTCCAAACAAACTTCTTTTTCTTCTTCTTCAATTCCGTGATCATATTTTCTATCTTTGAAAAACCCTCGATGAATCATCAATAGTATCCCACTAAATCCATGAAGCTACACACTTCTGGGACATTCACCGACGCAGTCCATTCCATAATAACCTCATCCTTTTCTATATCCATTAAGATACCTTCATCAGAGATGACATGCCCTAAGTAGTGAGTCTTAGATTGATAAAATGAGCATTTAGACAATTTCCCATACAATTTGTTCTCTCGCAGACACTATAGTACCAAGCACAAGTGCTCTTCATTCTCTTCCAATGTCCGAGAGCAAATCAAAATATCATTAATGAATACTTGGACGAACTTGTCCAAGTACTCACAGAATACCCTATTCATCAAAATCATAAATACCCCAGGGGCGTTCCTCAGTCCAAAAGGTAAAACAATAAACTCACAATGTCCAAACCTCATCTTAAAGTTGGTCTTAGGGATGTCGTCTTCCTTGATCTGTAGTTGGTGATACCCTGATATCAAGTCGATCTTTGAACACACCGTCATCATGCAGGGATGATTTTAGGGGATAAATTTCGCTCATGGGTTAATTTTCCATGGTTTTTCCAAAAACAAGATTTGTTATTTCAAAAATCATTCACCCAAATTCTATAGGATAAAATTATTTTACCTTAAAAATCGCCAAAATTTTATAAAAACTATATAAAATCCTTAGAAATTTGAATATTTTTACAAAAATAGCGCCAGTCATTTATAGTTGGTGTTAGCACTCTGTAATTTTGCCCAAGGCTGAAAGGCAATCACAGAGGCAACATCAGAACCGCTTTTAAAGCTGGGATCTAGCCCTTCCAGCTTCAGAGAGGGATCTCTCTATATGATTTAACTTTGTTTTGACTTCAGATTTTAGGCTAGTTAATGAGAACAATGAACTTTGTTGTAAAAAGGGTTTATAAAGTGGTTGAGACAGCTAACACATCCATTGGGCTATGGGGTCTGAAATTAATGAAATCTGAGATACAACCAGAAATGACAAAGAAAACCTTCACAAGGCAAGATAACACACTCACTGGATCTTCAATAGTTTAAATGATGATCAGAAGAAAAGATAAGGAAATAACTCCAACCAACAAG
>JZKD02S0836389.1:134125-153571 GCA_000966675.3 Picea glauca
GTATTTTATCATTTATACTTTTTTAATGTTTTTTATTGTTTTTAAATATTTTTAATTTTTTGTTTTATTAAATAGTTTCATTTAATTTAAACTAATCTAATGACTAACCAAGTTTCTTAACTAACTTAATAATTAATTAATTAACAATTAATTTATAATTAATCAATTATTAAATAGTCACTTATTAATCAAATTTAACCTAGACTAATCTTTATTAAAACTTTTGTTCATCCTAAGTCCATTTGTGCAGGGATGGAAAGGCGGGATAATGGAGGCTGATGAAAGACGAGGGGGAGAGGGTGCAGTGTGTATGAAGTATGTAGCAGGGTGATGGAGGGTCGAGTGAAAAGAATGGAGGGAGGAAAGCGGAATCACCTGAGCTATACTTCGTCACCCGGAGAGATGCCAAATAGATACATATTAGTCAGAAGACTGATTCCCATAATTTATGGGGTGATAACAGTTGGCATATGAAGGATTAGTAAGATTCGTCAAGGTTTCTAAATTTTAAAATAAATTCCCATCCTTAAAATCATCCCTACCATCGTGCCTTTCATCTAATCAAACAAATCATCAATCCTTGGCAACATATATTGATTCTTGATCATTTCCTTGTTCAAATGACGGTAGTTAATGAAGAGTCTCCATGACCCATCCTCATTTCATATGAAAATAACAGGCGCACCCCATGGCAACACACTTGGACGTATAAGTCCTAGGTCCAGCAACTCCTTCAGTTTCATTATCAACTCCTGTAACTCTAGGGTCGACATCCAATAAGGAGTTTTTTCTATTAGTTTAGTTCCCAGTTTTAAGTCGATGGTAAATTGCAATTCCCTCTCTGGCGACATCCCAAGTAACTCCTCCGAGAAGACCTTCACAAACTCTCTCACGACCGGAAGGTGTTCTAGACCTTCCACTACTCTCTTCTCGTTTAATGAAAGGATCACATAAATCTTACATCCCTTGCACATGCTCTTCCATAGTTGTAAGGAAGAGATGAACATAAGGGAAACTCCCTACTTCTGACCTACAATCATGCATCTTTGTCCCTCATCATCGACCACGCTCAACCGTTTTGTCTTATAGTTGAGTATTGCCTCATGCGATTCCAACCAGTCCATACCGATCATGACATCATAAGATCCTAATATCGTGACGTACAGGTTGGTCCTAGTGAAAAATTCTCCCAGGTTAAGGCTATAGCCCGTAACCTTCCCTCCAACATTTTGTTTGGCTCCCGAAGCCATTTCTACAAAGTTAAACTCATCCTGTTTGACTGCCTTTACCTTAATTATTTTTAGCACTGTACCAGAAATGAAACTTTTTGTAGCACTTAGATCTATCAAAATACTAAGGATCTGGTCAATGAAGGTACTTGACATCTCAAGCACAATCGACTGGTGTTCTTCCTGGAGGTTATTCACCGCTGCATGAATACGATGTGCCCTGCCTAGATCTCCCACGATAGTGGGTCCGATTGATCCATATGCTCTAGTCCTCTCCATTGGGTAGTCATGCTGGTAATGTGGCTCCCCACATGTCCAACACCCTTTCTTCATTCCAGTACTCTTGGTACCCGAAGTAGAAGCTTGTGGCCCACTAGCCTAGAATCCTGGTCTGTTCTACTGAACATGCCTAAACTGTTGTTGCTGCCGTCAACGTTGCTACTGATGTTGTGGTCCTCGGTAAGGAGTTCGTTGTTGAGGCATTGGTCGCTGAGTTGTAGTGAAAGTGGATCCTCTATGGAAGCCAGGGTATTCTAGTGAATTCCTATCCGGCGTCTGATGCTGCTGCGCACCAGGTGACCCCTGCCCTACTGGTATCATTGGAGTCTGGCTCTCAACCCCACTGATAAGCTCCTCCTTTTATATGAGGTCCTTCTGGATGGAATCATCCAATATCTGAGGCATCATAATCCTAACCCGACGCAAACTCCCTACCTCTACCTCGACAGGGTCCGTTGACCTCCCAGTCAAGGATCGTTCTTCAATCTATTGAGTTGAATAAACTCTTTGATTCCCTGCTGGAATCCTGCTATCTAATCCATAGGTCCTTTTATGAAACTCTTCCTGCATGAATAAGCACCAAGTGTGAGCCTCACCTCCACACGACCATGGACTGTGACTGCATGCCTACACAAAAGGCGCTTCACATTTCGGGACCTCAGGTGTTCTTCATACAAGTCACCCAACTCTCTTGAGTCCCGATATCTCGATTTACGAATCCTCCTGGAGACCAAATTTGACGGTCCTGCTTTATCCTTGACCGATGGCTACGATCTTATCACAACTTCGCGTATCGGGGAAATGAACGTGAGTCAACTCCAACTCTCCATTCCCCAAAATCCCGATCTCTAGGTTAAGTGCTTAGCCTCCGCTAGATCCTCCCTTAAACTCCTATTCATGTGCCCCTTTCCTCTAACCTAGGGCCAATCCTCCGAGCGCCTCAGGAATCCATGACTTGCGAAATCAAAACTTACTCCAACGCTTTCTCCTCGAAATCCTGATCCCCTGAACTCCCAAAATTCTCTCGCGTTAGATCAACGGATCCTTACGCTCCAAGGTCCAATGGTTCAGATCTTCTCGCCCAAATTGGGACTTCTCATTTTGGGACTTTTGGAGGCAACTTCCTCCCTTCTCTCCCGATTCCCTATTCTCCTATGTGTGTGGATCTCTACCACCTATCTCCCTAGATCCAATAGTTTAGAATGATTTCGCGATTTCACCTTTCGTGAGTTTTCTCCTCTGCTCCTTGAAAATATCTTGATGTCTGATTCTACAAACACCCCAGATCTATTTCCACATGTTGCCTCTGATGATGGATGGTTCTGATCATTTCATAACTTTGGGACTTTGACGAGTCCACTCTCCTGCATACACAATGGTTAAGCCTCATGCATCTTCCTCCAGATCCAACGTATGTTGGTCCTCTGTGCTCATATCTGATGGCCCATATCTAATATCCTCCTGTGCATGTGCCTCCTATCTAGACTCTAATCAGATGGCCTAGATATTCCAATGTCGACCCAATGGTCATTGTCGCTCCTTCTCCTGAAATTCTTTTTCTTTCTTCCTGACTTGGAAGATTTCCAATGGTTCAAAGACTACGACCTTCGATTCTTCTGCGAGCCCTATAACTTTGGGTCTCGTTTGCATTCTGAAAATGCTATACCTCCTGAGATTTGGTAACGGAATTTGACCTCAGATCTAGCACGTACTTGTGCTATGAATGCAAACTTGCACTGTCTCTCTTAATCTTACGAACTTGGAACAAATTCACCTCTATGCACACTCATTTTTCTACCTCTTCTGAGATTTCAGCTGGCTTAATTTCTAGGGGACTCGACCCTTCTGCATATTTCAAAAATTCATCTAATTGTTGGCCTGGTGCAGTCCTTGCACATGTCTTCCTCCAAAGTATTCAAAAAATCTATCACTTTCTCTCCTTGAAAGGATGTAAGTCCCCTCCTGGCAACTTCTGCTCAAGCACGCCTGACTGAGCCTACAGAGTATCCAGTAACTCTATAAGTGTATTATCCTCGATACTTCTCTTTTCTTTGAAATCGAAACAAAGTCCTACTATTCACTCCTTTCACTCGCTCGATGCCCACCTGGCAGAGCTTTACAGAATACTCAATGATTTTTTCTTCTCTTTGTGCCCTCCTCTACATAGTCCTTCCTACAAGGTATTCAGTAACCTTAAGGATCTCCTTTGAGTTTATGATTTCTCTGGTGCACCCTCCTGACACGTCTTCATCTAAATTCTGCAGAACTCATATGTGCACTCTTACACAGGCCCACAGAGTCCTCAGTACTCTGTCATGCAACCTCTTTCTTGAAGCCACAAAGAACCCAAACTGAAATCAAAGAAACTCATAGACATTAAATTCTATCTATCCCTGCAGATGGAACCTAACATACATCTACATCATAACACATTAAATCATAAAATACATTCATTCACAAACACATAAACAAACACATAATCCTATGCAGGAAAAGTTTCTCTTTTGTATTAATCTGAATGTCTCTATAGTGGTTACAAATACTGGACTGCAACAGAGTCTCGACTCTCTCCTTTTTCTCTCATATTCCTTTCTAACCTTTTTTTCTCTAAAAAAAAGAATAATAAGATACAAAGATATTTTACAAAAGAAGGGATCCTCGAGCCTTCCCTCCAATCTACCTAATCTCATTAATTTACATTGAATTACATTCAATGGTTGTCTAGTCCAGATCAGATCTAGATCTTCAGCCTTACAAACATTTAAATCAAGATCTAAATTTTTAAATGAGGTCTGACGCCTCTCTCCTCCATTGAATGTTTGTTGAATGTGTTGGCTAGCTAGGGCATTGCTGACGTGGAGCGATGCTCCTTCATCATACTCCACTGATGCGGAAAATTCATGAGCTCTTGCTCATGTTCTCCCTAGTTATGTTGAAATCTACCTGGATCCCAAATTGTTCGTTGGAGTTGTCCATCTGCTCCACTGCTTTGTTGTTGTTGTTGCTTCCCTTCTTCTCTAGTAGGCTTCCCTCTGTTCATCTTCTCCCTGCTGACAGATTCTTGTGGTGACCTCAACATCATCTTTCTGATTTCCTTAATTACCTTCTCCAACTTCTCCAATGGATGGTTTTCCTTATGAAGTCTTCTTGGCTGCACTTCCTCCTTGTCAATGGGTAGATCAACTCGACCCCCCTTGCTATTTTCTTCATCTCTTGTGGCATTAGCTTTTCACCCTCCTACAAACTTCAGTTCTATAGTCTTACAATGAGTTTCTCCTCATCCTCTCCTTCTAATAGCTTAGCTTCGGCCAATTCCCCTGATGGCATATCTCCATCTTCCTCTAGCTGCTCCTTGGGTTGGTATGCTCCATCTTTCTCCAACCTGATCTGTTGGATGTGTTGACTTTGCACCATTACCCTTCTCTCTAGGGAATCCAACTCTTCACATAGATTATAAAAATCTATGTTGTCTTCTTCTTCCTCTTCTGCTTCTTCTTCTGCAACCTCCAGTACTGCAATTATCCCTTGTTCAGCTTCTTGGCTGAAAATTTTGAGAAATTCTACTGAATGCTCTTCTTCCTCTGTTAGGGAAAAAATTAGTTTCAGTTTCTTTTCTTCTTCCTCCATGATAGTCATTGTTGGTTTTCCTTCTTCTGTTGTCTCCTCTGCAACACAATCTCTGGCCTTAACTAGGCTATCTGGCAGTAATACCTCAATTCCTCCAATGATCATAATGTATTTCTGACCCTCCTCTGCTAGCTCCTCTTGCTGATATGAACTCACCTCTGAGTTCATGGGAGTATCAAATAGTCTCTTCTCTTCTCCCTTGCCCACCTGGAAATATGGTATTTATGTCCTACCCTCCTAGCAGTCTATGAGATCCTCCAATTATCTCATCTCGTTTCCCACCTAGCAGTCTTTGAGATCAACCAATGACCTCTTCTCATTGCCCACCTGGCAACTTGAAAGTTCCTCACTGCCCACTTGACAGTTTCTGAGATCCTTCTCTGATCTCTTCTCCTCATCATCATTGAGACTCTTCCCAGCTTTTGGCTCACAGATGTGAACCACTTCCTCTTCACCTCTAAGGTTTTCAACATACCTCATCCAAATTCTCAACATCCTTCACTATCCTCTGGAAAATAGTATCTGAATGGGACACTTCACCTTATTCTTCACGGGCCACTCATACACCCAATGCATCTTTGCATCCTGCTGCATTTTAAATGAAATATTCTCCATTTGCGCTCTCGTCTCGCTGAGTTATCTGTCTATCTAAGCCTTTCTTTTATCCTGGAGGTATTCTCTTGGACCATGTTCATGACCTTCAACAACCATCTTCTTCCTTCTACTTTCTACCTGCCCTCCTGGAAATTATGATGCTCACTCTCCAACCGATAGAATCTCTGAATTCTCCTACACTCACTTGGCTTTCAAATCTCTGTCACTTGCTTTCAAAGAGATATCCATGCACAGAGCATCAATACTCTATCTTCCTTCACCTGTTGCATACAGATGAACCTATGATACCACTGATGGTATAGAAATGTCCCCTTATTTACGTTTCCTCCCTCTGCCTGAAATCTACAGATAGAAAGTGAGCTCTGATACCACTTGATGGTATTGAATTATCTCTCTTTATCTCCTCTCTGCTATAGAAATTAAAAATCTGAGCTCTGATACTACATGGTGCATACCCCCTACCTCTGCCTTGGCAGGGTTTTTTGACCTCCCAGTCAAGGATCATTCTTCAATCTATCAAGATGAAGAAGCTCTTCGATTCCATACTGGAATCCTGCTATCTAACCCATAGGTCCTTTTGTGAAATTTCGCCTGTGTGACTAAGCGCCAATCGCGAGCCTCACCTCCACACGACCACAAACTATGACCACATGCCTACAAAAAAGGTGCTTCACATTTCGATACCTCGAGTGTTATACATACAAGTCACCCAACTCTCTTGAGTCTCAATATATCGATTTTCGAATCCTCCTGGAGACCAAATCTGACAATCCTACTTTCTCCTCGACCGACGGCTATGATCGTATCTCGAATTTGCGTATCGGGGAAATGAGCGTGAATTGATTCTAACTCCCCATTCCTTGAAATCTCAATCTTCGGGTTAAGAACTTAGCCTCTGTTAGCTCCTCCCTTAAACTCCTGTTCATGTGCCCCTTTCCTATGATCTAGGGCCCATCCTTCGAGCGTGCTGATACTTTGCGACTTGTGAAATTGAAACTTAGTCCAATGCTTTGTCCTTGAAAGACCAATCCCTCGAAATCTCTAAATTATCCCATGTCATATCAATGGCTCCTGACGCTCCAAGGTCTGACGGTTCATATCTTCTCGCTTGAATCAAAATTTCACATTTTGGGACTTTTGGAGGCATCTTCCTCCCTTCTCTCTCGATTCTTGTTTCTCCGATGTGTGTGGATCTCTGCCACTTGTCTCCACAGATCCAATGGTCCAGAATGATTTTTTGATTTCACCTTTCATGAGTTTTCTCCTTTGCTCCTTGCAAATCTCCCGATGTTCGATTCCATGAACACCCCATATCTTTTTCCACCCGTCGCTTCTGACGATGGACGATTTCGATCGTTTTGGAACTTTGGGACTTTGACGAGCCCACTCTCCTGCATACACAAGGGTTAAGCCTCATGCATATTCCTCCGTATCTAATGGTTGTTGGTCCTTTTCTCTCATATATGACGGCCCAGATATAATATCCTCCTATGCACATGCCTCCTGTCTAGACTCTGATCAGACGACCCAGATCTTCCAATGCCAACCCAATTGTCATTGTTGCTCCTTCTCCTGGACTTCTTTTTATTTCTTCCTGACTTGAAATATTTCCAATGGTTTGAAGACTACGACCTTTGATTCTTCTGCAATCCCTATAACTTTGGGTCTCATCTTCATTCTGGAAATGCTATCCCTCCTGAGCTTTGGTAATGGAATTTGACCTCGGCTCTAGTGCATACTTGCGCTCTGCGTGCAAACTTTCACTATCTCTCCTAAGCTTATGAACTTGGAACCAGTTCACCTCTATGCACACTCTTTGTGCTACCACTTCTGAGCTTTCAGCTAGGTTAGTTTCAAAGGGAATCATCCCTTCTACTTCTTTCAACACTTCATCTGAGTGTTGGCATGGTGTACTCCTTGCACAGGTCTTCCTCCAGAGTATTCAACAACTCTGTCCCTTTCTCTCCTTGAAAGGATGTAAGTTCCCTCTTGGAAAATTATGCTTAAGCACGCCTGGGTGAGACTACAGAGTATTCAGTAACTCTGTAAGTGTCTTCTCCTTGACACTTATCTTTTCTCTGAAATCGAAACAGAGTCCTACTGTGCACTCCTTGCACTCACTCAATGCCCACCTGACATAGTTTTAGAGAATACTCAGCTATTATGTCTTCTCTATGTGCCCTCCTCTATACAATCCTTCCTCCAAGGTATTCAGTAACCTTGAGGCTCTCTTTTGAGTTTATGATTCCTCTGGTGTGCCCTCCTGGAACATCTTCGTCTGAATTCCACAAAACTCAGATGTGCACTCTTGCACAGGCTCATAGAGTCCTCAATACTCTGTCATGCAACCTCTTTCTTGAAGCCACAAAGAACCTAGACTGAAAACAAAGAAACTCACAGACAATAAATTATGTCTATCCCTGCAGATGGAACCTAAAATACATCTACATCATAACACATAAAATCATAAAAGAAATTCATTCACAAACACATAAACACACACTGAATCTTATGCAGGAAAAACTTCTCTTTTGTATTAATCTGAATGTCTGTACAATGTTTACAAATACTGGACTACAACAAAGTCTTGACTCTCTCCTTTTTCTCTCATATACCTTTCTAAACTTTTTTTCTCTAAAAAAAATAATAATAAGATACAAATATCTTTTACAAAAGAGGGCCTCCTCGAGCCTTCCCTCCAAGCTACCTACTCTCATTAATTTACATTGAATTACATTCAATGGCTATCTAGTCTGGATCGGATCTAGATCTTCATCCTTACAAACATTTAAATCAAAATTCAAATTTTTAAATGAGGTCTGACACCTCTCTCCTCCATTGAATGCGCGTTGAATGTGTTGTCTAGCTAGAGCGTTGCTGACGTGGAGTGTCTTCCACCGTAGAAGAGCGCTCCCCTTCAATTGAAAGACCGCCATGCGGACCTTCGTGTTGGAGGTATATTCACGAAGTGCAAAGAACATCGCCATATTCGCCAACCATGCCTAGGCGGCTACACCGTCCAAGGCACCAAAGAACTCGGGAAATTTGACCTTCTCAAGTTCACGATGAATGCTACCGATACTGACCAGAGTGCACAGTGGACCCTCAGGGTGTGCCGACGCCCTGGCCTCATCTCTATCCAAATGGATGATTAGTGCCTTAGACATCCGCTGAAAGGACCTTATCATCCCAACCAAAACACCCACAACTATATGTTCCTTCCCGACAACTTGTTCATCTCCTTGGGGGTTAGACCCCTCAAGCATGGATGTTACTGGTGGCATCGCGCCTCCTCCCCTAGCACCTTGTCGTATGCATCTACGATGTCCTCTAACCATGATTACCTGCACTAATACAGATCAGTTTAATTAGAAACATTATAATCAATATCAAATCAATGAAAGTCATAGTGATCCCATGTCACGGGTCATACCTCACTCTGATAACATATGTAACGACCCCATCGTGACGACTACAAGTGACGCAATCAAGTGAATTTTTTTGTTTGTTTATTTGAAGCATGAAGGCAACAACGACAACAGTTAAACAACACAACTTGACAACAAGCATAATGCACGCATATCAGGCAATAGAAAACAACGACTTAGGACACTAGAAAATTATGCAACTGGACGAAACACGTGATAATCAATACACAGATATAAATGTCTACCCGCCCGACACAAGAAAGAAAATGCCTACAAGATAAAGGACAACATCAACCACCTGAAACAGTGGCTTCGACGACCAGGAACTAGAAACCTCTACACGCGCAAAACCCAACGCCTTAAGGAGTTACAAAACCAAGTACCAACAACCATTATAGTGAACAAACACCCACATCAGGAAGCACAGACTCAGGCCATGTTATCATTTGCCTATATCCATCATGGCACACAATGATCCCCTCATCAAGAATCATGCCATCACAAGGCGATATGTGTGACGGTAACCCTTGCGCAGCATAACACATCTAGACCAATAACCCAAGAAAAATTCAATGTGCTAGGAGACTGAATTAACCAACAAGAAGACTATACCCACGCACCCAAGCAACAAGTCGACAAGACGCAAGATAACATCACTCAAATTAAATTGTGCAAGCTATTAAATGACTTCGCCAACAAACCATCACCCATTATCCATTAAGCATGATGTCTAAGTGTGAAGGAGTGAACTAGTATAAATGTTATCATTATCATAAATGTTATCATAAAGGTGAACTAATATATGCTCTTAACAAAATAAAAATACGTTTGTCAACAAATATACACTGTCCATTAAAATAAGTGAACTACTTAACATTAAAATGTGATCTACGTTGCTTATTAAATATTCGACATTGTTGACTATATTATTGTTGCCTAAATTATTGTTGTCTAAGTATGCGATATTTCTATCTAATATATTGCTATATTATTTTTGTCTATATTAACAAGTCTCTAAATGATTCTATTGATAAAATATTAATAATTATAATTATATCGTTGGGTAAATAACCATAATTATTTCATAAATAAATATCGCTATGTAATATCATTTACTGTCAACAATAACTAAAACACTATCCATGATATTAAATCTCTATCCATGATACTATCAATCATTACAACACAACAATTACAGAGTCACGAACGTGGCCATTACACAGTCATAATGCAACTATAAATTCGTTGTCAATCAAATAAATTCGGTGCCTACTAAAAATGATATTGTATCTAAATGAAAAATGTGGCCAAGACATCCATATGTTGTTTACAAAATGGGTAACTAGCTGTGTAACCTGGGCGAAATCGATGTCAAGATTTGTGTGTTTAGATCATGTCTAAATCATTGTCAGGCATTTGTATGGGGTTTAAAGTTTTCTATGTTTTAGCATTAAAAAAAACGCAGAGGTTTTTACCATTAATGAATCTATAAAATACATGATTTGCTATCAGAAATATATAAGGTCGTTGTCTATGCGATGCATGGTAACGTTGTCCATTAATACCTGATTTGCAATTTATAAAATATGATAATAATCGAACGTTTTCTATCTAAAAATAGGATATATATTCAAGCGATGACAATGTATCAAAACGAAGTCAAAATAAATGTAATTCGCAGAGTAAATAAATGATAAAGTTGGCATAAATATATGTAAATCGCAGAGTTTAATAACTCTGTCATTTAACTCTATTTTTCAATACATGGAATAAAAGTTGTCACTTAACTCGGGAATACATGGAATAAAATCAATCAAGGAATACATTTAAATTAAATTAATTGAAATCCATGTTGTTGTCATTAATTACTTGGAATCACAGAGCCAATAAATGTTTAACGCTGTCAAAAATATATATAAAATCATAGAGGTAAAATCGCCAGAATTCTTGGTGAAAATTCAGTGTAGTGTGGCATGAAAATCTATTGTGTCAAATGCCATGAATACTTAGGGTGAATGTTGTGAAAGGTGCCACGAAATCGTAGCGTGAATGTTGTAAATAAAAGAGAATCGCATAGTAACATCTTGGGGATGACGCAGAGATTCTACCAATCCAAGCGATGGAGTGTATCATTAAAAATGCAGAGAATAAAATGCCATCCAAAACGTAGAGTAATAAGGCTAATCATTGGGAGAAATAAATAAACAATATGAAGAGATGTTTTCAATCAAGCACTTGGTAAATCGTGAAATAAAAACTGTGTAGAAATTTGTTGTGTAATTGGAGAGGAGCCAAGATGAGAGAATATTAATCAATTCAAAGACGCATAGCACGAGCCTTCAAAAATCATAGGTTATCAATCCAAAATGTAGAGATTCACCAAAGTTTAAGCAATTAAAAAAAATGTTGAGAAAAACGGAGTTTTAATCAATCAAGAGGCAAGGATACTCATTCACAAGATGGCGCGAGGATTAGAGATTAATCATAAGAGAAGAATGCAGATATAGTCAAGGGATAGATGGATGGACGAATTTATCCTTCACTTATTATCCATTCATAGGAAAGTAGGGCATTTGAATCTATAGGTTTTTAAACACCATAGTGATAACCGTCGATTCGTCTCCTAGCCGACTTCTTAGGAACAGACTAATAAGTAAAGGGATAAGGGACAAAAGATAAAAACTTATTTTTTCTTCGCATTAACAAAAAAAAACGCAGAGAAGTCATTGCAATCATAGGTTGGGTTCGCCACAGGAAATCAATTCATAATACAACAAGCAAAGGGATTACAAATACAATAGGAAATCAAGTGCAAGAAAACTCATGGAAATGAAATCTTCAACCGAGCACAAAAGAATAACATGTGTAAATTAAATTTCATTGCAAGTAACAACTTTAACAGGCGTACCTTAGCCCAACGCAGTTGCTCCGAAGTTGGTGTCTTGTGTGTGCTCCATCCAGCTCCCTCTTTCCAACCGATGTGACCTCACTGATACCGCCTAGCCAATGCTAGGGGTACTCTTCTTCCCTATGATCTCCCCGAGCCGCAAAGGGGCCATGCACACAATACCAGAGAACTGCTAGCACCCATCTCGTCTCGCAAGGTCGAGCTACCACTCATTACCCAAGCTGGGTATCTCAACTCCCACAAGAGAAGTTCAGTCAAGATAAAAATTCAACAGCATAACGTTACGCAAAAATATCAGATCCATACTCCTCCTCCTCCCTCCTTTTTATAGAGTTTTCAAGTAATTAGTTTCCCAAATTCTCATTAAATTAATTTTTCATTTAATTAATTAGGAAACACCTCCCCTGTACACATGTCGACCGATCCCCTAGTTGCACTAGAAAATTAATTTTATTAATTAATTATTTATTCCTATTTCCCTCACCCACCTAAAATCATTCCTAAAAACGCTCATCGGTGTCCCAAAATTCCATTACACTTCTTAAATGACTTACGCCTTAATTAATTCCTAGTTGAGGTCATAATTAGAAAGTTCCAAAGGCAAGATTTCTTACTTAGTTATACGTTCAACTTTTTATTTACATTCCCCTTTTTCTTAAGTTCCCCCCTTTTTCTTTAAGTTGCCTATTTCTTTTAAGTTTCCCACTTTTTCCGTTTTAACTAAAAATCAATTTAGCAAGTGTAGATAAAACAACCATTTACCCTTTTTATTCTTTAATTAAAAATTAAATTAGCAAGTGTAGATGAAACAACCATTTACCCTCTTTTCTTTTTATCTAAAATTAAATTAACAAAAATAGACAAAAACAACCATTTCCGTTTGTAAATTTTAATCCTCCATTATAATTTTGACTTTAATAAATAAATTTGAATTTCTTACCCCCCTTCTTGTTACATGTTTATTTATTATTATTATTATTATTATGACCACATGTTCTACTGAGACCTAGATTTTAATTTCACTAGGCTAGTCGACATTTTTATTAGGGAAAATTGTTTTTAAATCTTACTTATCACATCAGTCATTTTAATGCCAACTAGGTTTATTCACTTACCAGCCAAAATCGCGATGTGCCCTTCAGGACGCACTAGGTGCTCCAAGGGTGCCACTTTCCTCTTTTCGTTTTCTTTGTGTGACGTGCCCTTCAAGATGCACTACGTGCTCCAAGGGTGCTACTCACCTCTTGGCTGACTTGGTAGACATCAAACCCCTGGAGTCAATACTCCGCCAGGTGATCTTATGGGAGACTAGGTGCCTCTAAGGAATAATTCCCCTTCCTTATTGCGCGCCCCTTAGAATCATCATGAGCGATTGCCACAGTCTTCCATCAAGTCACCGTGGGTCTTCTCGAACTAGGTAATCGTTAACTTACAGTTTGAGCCATGGCGGGAGTGATAGTAGGTTGTGGCAGGGTTGTTGCCACACCTCTCCCTCAAAGTCTCTAGTTGTCCTGGATAACCCTTCTACTCCATATGTGAGTTTGGTCGGAAAACTATCGTCAGCCTGCATCCATCAACGAATCATGTCAACAATAATAATCAATCATCACAACATCTAATCATATGTACATATGTCACATCAACAATATTCAACCCAACAGTCCACTCCCTGACTTGATCCGAATTCCAAGGGGTTTCATCGATTCCTCCGCATCCTCGAGGTCCAAAGTCGTACACACTCAGGAGAACCCAATCAATAGAACCTATCTATGTAAATACAACAAAATAAAATATCATCATATCCATAATATCTCATAATCATAATCAAACGGCCAATAGTATAACAATCTTGATCACTTGCAAGAAAGTGTCCTCAAAGAATAAGTTTTCTCAATGCGTGCAAGAGTAGGATGTTACAATGTTGTTTCATGAAAATTTATTCAAATAGGTTTCCATGAAGATAGACACTCTTCACATACATCTTGTGGAACTTCCATCCAAAATGAGTACCAAGGGAAAGAATCAGTTGAATACATTTCATCTTCACAATACGAGAAAAGGTCTCAGTGTAGTTAATTCCTTCTTGTTGAGAAAAACACTTTGCAACAAAGTTAGCTTTAAGACACTCAAAAACCCCTTCAGAGGTAAATTTTGTCTTGTATACCAATCGACACTTCACAATGTTCTTCCTTTGAGGTCGGGGAACTAAATACCAAGTTTGATTCTTCAACAAAGAATCCATAACTTTCTCCCATTCAAGTTGTCCTTGTGCATATGAGTAGGTAATGGGATCATAGGTTTCAAGAAAATGAATCATTAAATAAATGTTGGAACACTTCTTTTGACTGTGAGTTTGTTAGCCCAAGGAAACATCATTGAAACTGGGACCAAAAATTCAATTGTCTTGGTAGACCATCTGGATAGAAAATAAAGTGGTGAACTGTTATGCACTGCAGAAGTTCGATCATAATTTGAAATAGTTTCATTTGAAAGAGATGATAGACCAATCAAAACATAAATTGACTAACCAGCTGAATCGTAGGTCGATGGTCTAGTTGAAACAGGAACGAAATTTGAATGTACAGTGGAATGACTGAAAAATGGAATAGGAGAACCAGAGTCAGAAACGACATCAAAGTGATCATCCTGTAATAATCCAAATGAGACATTCAAGAAATTGATTCCAAAATAATTCTCATCAAACCATACATTTATTCTCATAACGATATGTCATTTGATAGAGTCAAACAATCCATATTATTTTGACTCTTAAGAGTGTCCAATAATTATGCAAGCATGACTCTTTTCATTGAATTTATTTATGAAATCATTAGAAATTTGATCCCAGAAACACATCTAAACACACAGAGGTGGTTGACTAAGGGATTTCTTCCACACCATCGTTCGATTAGAGTCATTGAAGGAAAAACTCGAGTAAAGATGTGATTGAATAGATAGTTTTTACAATAAATCACTTTTTTTACCCTTGGATATGAAAGGAAGCTAACATTAAGGAGGAAAGGTGAAGTGTTAATTACATGGAAGACACATAAACCAAGGAAGGGTCGAAGTGGGAAAAGAAGAAGAAAATAAGGAGAAAAAGAAGGAAAAGCTAGTCGTTGGAAGAGAATATCAAGGAAGATAAAGTAGTAAGGAAGACTCATTGTGGAAAAACTAACAAGCGGAAGAAGACATCAACGAGTGCTTTGGAGCACCTCACAGAAAAGAAGGAAGGACAGGTTGGTGAATCCCTTAAATCACGGGTCAAGTTGACCTAGGGTTTTGGACCTAGGGTTTTGGATCTAGGGTTTTTACACCTAGATGTTGGCGATGTAATTTATAAATAAAGGTCTAGGAGAGTCGAGAGGGTTTCTCAATAGTTGGTTCATTGACACTATGATTGTGATTGTTCATTTTTGAGTGTTGTTGTTGAGGAAGATATTGAGTATGTGTTGTAATATATTCATCTAGGTGCGAAGATTAACCCTGCAGTTGGGTGCGCAGGGAGGGAAGGGAGAAAAACAGACAAAGAGAGACAAATCTACAGCTAAGTGCACATATAGAACTGTATGTTTTCACATAATATATCAAGAAACACAGTTATGTGGACGTATCACTAGGGAGAGGGTGAACCACCTATATCTTGTTTTTATGTGTGATTGATGTTGTGTTATTTTCCATTTGTTATATTGTTATTGGGTTGTTTTGTTAGATATGAGATACAACTTGCGAAGTATGATTAGCGAGATAAAGAATGACTAGATTTTTGTGTGTTGTTTTACTTGATCCACTTTGCATTTAGTCTAGTTGTAGACACATGTGTCCTGCAACCCCCTATTGCTACTTCTGGTGAGATTTCATCTGCTTCRCAGGTGTTGCTGAAAGGGCCAGTAGTTAGGGCTTGTTGGTACGCTGCTAGAGTTGAACCCTGAGTCTTCCCCTCTGCCAACAAATTGTTTTATTGACGAGACCAGGATATTTTTTTATTGAATGTCAATGTGGTTCCCATCGAAGACAAAAATTCAAAAGTGGATAGAAGAACAAGAAAAGGAATTCGCTGAAGCCCAGAACAAGAACCCTAATATTAGTGCARAAGACTTTTTGGGAAGGTACATATTCACCGACATACATGATATTTTGTTTGGAGGAATTCATAAAGAGTTATATGAGTGGTTAGCCAGATTAGAAGATACCYAGTTTGAGATCAGATCTAGAACACCTGTGGTTTGGACAACACTGTTGATCAAGAAGGTCAAGAGAGTTGATAACACTGTGTCTAGTGCGATGGATTTCTAGTTTGATAGCACTATTGGAGGGTACATTACTGAGTTTTCTATTGACAGAGTTGAATCATATAGACAATCAGAGAGGTACTTCTTTAAGGGACCTAGAGGAAAGTTCCTACACTTTTTGAAGCTGAGGATTAAGATGTTATTGCATGAGAATAATATCCTGAAGATACAATGAAGCTAATGTTCAAGAATTCAAAAAACGACAATGACACATAGGTTGGAAACATGCATAGTGGGAGGCCATTCAGAGAGGTTCCTCTTGCGAACCTATTTAAGAAAAAATACAAAGACGAGGGATTATACAGTGGAGAAGAATCAGATCTAATAGACGAAGAACATTCAAAATCCACAACAAAAAAGGAAGTACAGACCGAAGAACCTTGTCGAGGAGAACCTGAAACTTCAGGCATTGCACCTACTGTCGAAGTAATTAATATCACTCCTCTTGTTTTTTTAGAAGAATTAAGTAACCAGAGTAACTGGAGTAACCAGAGTAGTTAGAGAAATCAAAGTACTATTAGAAGAAGTTTAGTAAATACTCAGTCGAGAAGCCAAGGAAGATCTATGGAAGATGAAATGAGGTTATCGATGAGGTTAGGGGATATGGATCTGAAGATCCTGATCAGAAATGGTTCTTATGTGAAGCTATATGGGGCATCAAGAAAGTCACCGACAAAGATGTTAAGAGAACCCAGTTCAGTACTACCTTGAGGGATCGCGCTCTGAACTGGTATATGAAGTTTGTTTCAGGGCCTCGACACCCTAAACTGTTGAATACTATCAAGACTGTGTTGAGTAAAGAATTCAAGAAACATAAATCAGAGTCACATTGCATTATAGAGTTGAAAGAGATCAAACAGAAGGTCACTGAACCTTTTTTGGAGTTTGATCATAGGTTTAAGACTCTGACAGGTCAGTTGAATTTTCAGATTCCAGACAAACATAATAAAGAATGGTTCATTTATTCTCTGTTACCACATATAAGAGTCCCTCTGATGCAACAGAAGGTCGCTTCACAGGATGAAGCATTGGATATCGCCATGAAAATAGAAGCGTCCCCTGTAGGAGAAGCCATCCCAGGTATGAGTCAAGTTTTGAGTCAGCTGACTAGCTTATCTCTGCAGGTTGAAGATATGAAGAAAGAAAAGGGAAAAGAGAAAAGAGACAATATTTGGTGTATTAGATGTAAATCATAGAACCATGAAAAAGAACATTGTCCCTTGTTTCATGAATACTTGGCCTCTGGAGCACCTAGTCCTTTGAAGCAGGTTTGTGTACCCTAGTGCGAGGTATGTAGAACGAGACATAGCCTTGGTGAATGTTCTTATATGCAAAAATATGTCTAGAAACCTACCAATATTTACTGCACTTTCTGTAAGTCCGTGCGACATGATGAGAAGGATTGTAGGGCTTATTATCTCCTACATGAAATATCAAGGGATACATATAGGATTCAAGGAGAAACACAGTAAGAAGGAAACATTGCACAGGTCAACTCCCCAGGAAGAGTAAAATTCAACCCTCGTGGTGGATTCAGATGAAGAGGACGAGGAGGAGGTATGGGTCGAGGTAGAGGAAAGATCATTTTTTATAACTATGCACAACTAGGACACTTGGAAAGGGATTGTCAGAACCCTTGTACCACTTGAAACTATTGTAACTTGTTTGATCATGTCATTGAATATTATCCAGTATTGTTGGCAAAAATCCAAGAGAGATGCGGAGGAAACCAACAAGTGCAATTAATATCAGCGGAACCACACGGTGAAGACTCTCGAGTTGTTGTTATTACTAGAGGAGGCACTATTACAGGAGAAGACAGAGTGACACTAGGAAACAATGCAGAAGGATCAGGAATCAGAAAATCTGCAGAGAAGGCACAATTGTTTGATCCAAGTAGAGAGAGGCATATTTTTGAGGAATCAAGGACAAGATTCTTCATCTAATTCACAAACAGAAGTAAGGGAATGTGGAATTCCATTGGCATTTAATTAGCTTGCTAGGCAAGGAAAAGAGGGAAGCAAGCTTATGGAATTATTATGTACTTGTATTAATTTGATAAAGGATGAAAGAGCTATACAAGAGATCCAATACTTGATGAGACAATATGAGATAGGAAGGTTTGATCCTCTGCTGAATAAAGTAGTACATTAGGTATGTAGAAAGAGAAGGACAAACAAGGAATTACACCTTAGTGCTCAGATTGGAGACTATGATGCGGACTATGTGGTCCTCGACCTGGGATCAGAAGTCAATGTGATGATGAAGCAGACTTGGGAAATGACGGGAAAACCTAGACTGATTTACTCCCCTATCAGGCTAAGGATGACCAATCAATAGGCGGTGAGGCCCTTTGGAAGACTAGAGCATGTCTTTGTAGACATTGATGGGATAAGGACATTTGCAGACTTTGAAGTAATTGATATTGTTGATGATAGTTGTCCTTATCCCGTGCTATTAGGAATTGATTGGGATTTCAACAATTCAACTGTTTTTGACTTAAAGAAGAGAAGAATGACCTTTTAGGTTAATGTACTTAAAGTCATCACACCTTTGGACCCGGATGAAGGTTGCAAATACACAAAACATATCAGGGAAGAAGACCACACATATGAGCTGGAGAACATTTACAAGCTGACAACAAGACAACATGATTACATTAATCCAACAACAGATGGAAATCTCAACTAGCAAAGTGAGAGTGCATGTTCATCATATTCAGAAGAGGCATTAGAGAATCAACAAAACAATATGTATGAAGTATCCACATGATGATGTGCCAGGATGACCAGAGAAGTTCACTGGATCGGCACAAAGGTAAGTAATCTTTCAACATTTGATGTTTTAAATCACTTAGAGACATTTCTAGATGAATTTGAGAAAATTGTACCAGTACAACAGAGGATTTTGGCACTGGATGAGGCATTGAAAGCCACACCAGCTATATGGTGGGTGTAACATCCCGCTCTGGCGCACTGACAAAACTTATCCTTGAGGACACTTGCTCGCAAGTGATCTGGATTTTTATGATGATGAACCACTTAACCTTGATGATGATGCGTCATGAT
>JZKD02S0836389.1:155143-182533 GCA_000966675.3 Picea glauca
TTGCATTGATATGAATTAGGTGATGTTGTTAATTTCTTATTTGTTAAAAAGAAAAAAAAGAAATTTTTCCTATTGTACTTCGCTATTCATAGACATAACGAAGGGGTCGTTACATTGGGGAGAACATAAGAAGAACATCGTGGAGTGGACACAGTGTCACACCTTATTGACAATGTGCTTTTCAGAACAAGCTGAAGGATGCAAAGTTCGATACACAGGTCAGAGTTGTCCGAAGGACCATGTGCGAAGTTGTGAGGAGGCCTGGGGCAACATTTCTAAATAAAATTGGGTGCATAAGTTCATTAAAACCTTGGATACTATGCCTATCAACTGTTATCTGCATGCATAATTGCACCTCATCACTACAGACTGGTATGAAAATACTCAGAACTTTATAGTTACCTTTTTATTTGAAATTCAGTACCCTATAGTAGATCAAGCTCTACAAATTGTAAGACAAAAGGTCTTTAAGGAGGTGCCTAACCTCCCTTTTACCCAAGAAGGAGATGAATGGATTATGCCTCTTCAGCAGTTATAGGATTTCTACAATATTAGTGCTGATGAGGATGATGACCCTAAAGATGTAAAAATTGCAGAAATTGAAGGTCAAAAAGACGTACAAGGACCTGGGATTGAATTACCCTTTGTTGGACATCCCAGTAAAATCAAGAAAGTTAATATTGTAACAGACCAAGCACCTAAACTAGAAAATGTGGGAGACTATTTTGATGATGCTACTATCAACAAGATTACACAGCTATTACATGAACATTGGGACTTGTTTCCAACCAAGTTCACAGACATGAAGGGCATTAAAGGGCCCATGGGAGAAATGAAGATCCCCTTGAGACCATATGCAAGACCTATTAAGAAGATACCTTACAGACTGAATTCCAAATATAAGCATAAAGTTAGGATTGAATTGGACAGAATGCTGGAAGCAAGAATCATATAACTTGTTGAAGAATCTGAATGGAATAGCCCTATGGTGGTCCAATATAAGAAGACAAGAGAAATCAGGATTTGTGTAGATCTAAGGAAACTAAATGATGCATGCCTACATGACCCCTTCCCTACACCCTTTACTGATGAAGTTCTAGATAATGTATAAGGATAGGAGGTCTACTCATTCACATGCGTATTTTCAGGTTATCATCGGATCAAAATTCCTGAGGAAGACCGACACAAGACCACATTTGCGACAAAATGGGGGTCATTCTAGTATACTATGATGCCTTTTGGCCTAAAGAATGCACCAACCATATTTTTGAGGGTGGTAGTTGGAGCATTTAAGGACTTTCTAGATAAGTTATTGGAATCTTATTTTGATGATTGGACTGTCTTTAGCTTACTGAAAGACCATATTTAATGTTTAAGATTAATGCTAGATAAGTGTAAGCAATCTCAAATTTCCCCGAATCTAAAAAAATGTATTTTATTTTCACCCTTTGGAGTGCTTCTAGGGAATATTGTGTGTAAGTGGGGATTGTTGGTAGATCCTTCCAATATTGCCATCATTTCTAATCTACCTCCCCCTACTTTAGTCAAACAGTTGTGCACTGCATTGGGGCACACTGGGCAATAAAAAAAGTTCATTAAGGGTTATGCATAGATAACTGCACCTATGGAGAAGCTATTAAAGAAATACAACAAGTTCTAATGGATAGAAGAATGCCAACAGATCTTTGACACATTAAAGAAGAAAATGGTCACTGCGCCAATCATGGTTTTTCCAGATTGGAGTAAGGAGTTCAATGTTCATGTCGATGCTTCGTCCATTGCATTAGGAGTAGTTTTAGCACAATCGGGTTCAAGAGACATCGACCACCCTATAGCCTTTTCTAGCAGGAAGATTTCTATAGCTAAGAGGAACAACACTACAACTGAAAGAGAAGTCTTGGCTATGGTCTATGCACTGCAGAAATTTAGACACTATTTGTAGGGAGAACATTTTTAGATGTCCGTTGATCACTCACATTGAAATAATTAGTAAATAAGCTAGTGTTGGGGGGGAGAATATGTAGATGGATACTTCTATTCTAGGAATATGACTTTGATATTGTGGTTAATCCAGGGAGAATGAATAAGGGACCTGACCACTTGTCAAGGTTAGAACATGGATAATGGAAAGAAGGTTTGGTAAATGGGAGCTGGTTGAAATTGTATTATGACAACAAGATGCCTCACAGCTCTTAGTAAAAACAAAGGAAGAAGGTTATAGGTACTAGGTACAGTTGAAACTGGGTACCAGACACATAAAAGACAGGTTGTACAAAGTAGGGAGGGACCGAGCAAAAATCACAGGCTGCTCCATGCAGTCTGAAGTCGAAGTAAAACAAAAGATTTATTTTTGCAGTGACTCGAGACGAGTCACATGTGAGTGTTCAGGGCCTATTGGACCTTGGATATTAAAGGAAGCAAATATTAAGGAGTAAAGGTGAAGTGAAAACTACACAGAAGACACATAAACTGAGGAAGGGTCGAAGTGGGAAAACAAGCAAAAAAGAAGGAGAAAAAGAAGGAAAAGCTAGCTGTTGGAAGAGAAGATCAAGGAAGGTAAAGTAGTAAGGAAGACACATTATAGACAGCTCGAATAGAATAAGACATCAATGAGTGCTTTGGAGCACCTCATGGAAAACAAGGAAGGAGAGGCTATCGAAGGCCTTAAAGCATGGGTCAAGTTGACCTAGGTTTCTAGATCTAGGGTTTCAACACCTAGACATTGGCCATGTAATGTAGAAATAAAAGTCTAGGAGATTCGAGAGGTTTTCTCAATAGTTGGTTCGTTGGCACTATGATTGTGGTTTTTCATTGTTGAGTGTTGTTGTTGAGGATGATATTGAGTCTATATTGTAAGATATTCAGTTGGGTGCGAAGATTAACCCTGCAGTTGGGTGCACAAGGAGGGAAGGGAGAAAGCAAGACAAAGAGAGAGAAATTTGTGGCTAAGTGCACAGATAGAACTGTATGTTTTCACATAATATATCAAGAAACACAGTTCTGTGGACGTAGCCCTAGGGAGAGGGTGAACCACGTATATCTTGTTATTATGTGTGATTGTTGTTGTGTTATTTTCCATCTGTTATATTGTTAAATTGCATTGTTGTGTTATATCTGAGATATAACTTGCGAAGTAGGCTTAGTGAGATAAAGAATGACTATATTTTTGTGTGTTGTTGTACTGAATCCACTTTGCATTTCCTCTGGTTGTAGACACCTGTGTCCTGCAACCCCCTATTGCTACTTCGGGTGAGACTGCATCTGCTTCCCAGGTGTTTATGAAAGGGCCAGTAGTTAGGTCTTGTTGGTGCGTTGCTAGAGTTGAACCTTGGGTCTTCCCCTATACCAACACACTTCAAAACATAAGTGAGGAGGAAAATATTTGGCCTACAAAACACATCTAGCCATTTCAACTAACATTTAATATTTTTGTTCATAAATTCCATTCTCCCGAGGGGTATGGGGAACCAACCACTTCTAGTCAATACCATATCAAACTAGGTATTCTTCAAAAGTTTGATTCACATACTCACCACCATTTTCTTATCTGAAGCACTTGATGGGTCCACCACATTTCTTTGCAACAAAGGCCCTAAATTATTTGAACTTTTCAAGGAAACGATTCTTGTTTTCCAGGACACAAACCTGAGTGAAATGAGAGATATCATCAATGAAAATAAAAATATACCTTGCACCTACTAAGGATGGTATATTTATTAAAACAATATCACTCTAAAATTTATCCAAGAGGTTCTGTGTTTTCCACGCTTTCCCAAAGTTGAAGGGTGCTTGATGATGCTTTCCCAACACACATCCTCTATAGAGTCCATCAAGGGGGTAAAATTTAGGTATATCAACAACCATACTTTGAGTTTCTATCAACTTCAAACTTCAAAAATTTAGGTTTCAAAGTCATTCATGCTAAGTTTGAATTCGTTCGCCAACGTGATAAATAAGAAAAATCAATTTAGATTTGGATCGAGTCATGTCATAAAGGTCATGAAACCCTCTGGAGAAAATTGATCAACCTTTCTTCAAATATTGAACAAAGAACCAATGTGGCCAAAACTCCACAATATTACTTGTCTGTGTTAATTGAGAAATTTAAAACAAATTTGAAATGAGGTTCCATACATGATAGTCATCTACAATTCTACCATGTGAATAGCGAAACATCACCATGGCCAACAATGTTGAGAGAAAAGTCATCAACAACATGGATATTTCTCTCCATAGATTTATCTAAGGATGTGAAAAAGGAAGTATCCTTATCCATATGATGGGTGAATCTAAAATCGACTACCCATTCATTCTACGCAGAATGAGAAAGAAATGCTTGAGAAGTTCTTACTTGGAAGGTGAAATTATCATCGGGTCGATGAACAATTAACACATCTCCTTCAAGGTCCTTAAAATTATCCTCTTGGTAATCTCTCTTCTTATAACATACTTTTTCCATATGTACATTCTTTCCACAATACCAACATGTCTTATTCTTTCGATTCTAATGGGGTGTTGTTATAGTACAATTTTTCACACCTATGCATTTGTGACATGGCCTTACCATTTTCCTTAGCTTGCTAAGTAAAATCCCAAACTTCACTCATCAATTCATCAAAAAAAAAATTGACATTTGTGTATATATGCGGGTTTCCTTTATGCCACACGCAGAGATCTACTCCTTGCAAGCTTGCAACCCACAAACGCCCTAAAAATTATGAAAATGTACCAACCCCTCTTTTACTTCATATAAGTAATTGAGAACAGTAATAGATATTTTTTTGAAACATTAACAAAACATCATTCGAACAAGTGAAATAAGATATTAACATACTTCAACAATACACATTGTATTTTAGTCATCTCATTGCACAACTAGATTTAGATACAACTTCAATGTATTTAGGATCTGCCAAATCACATAACATCACATATACTTTTATACCCACCCAAGCTATCCTACAAGGTTAGGACCTCCAAGACACATAATAAACGCTCAATTCTAGGACTCATCTGATTGATTTTGACCACTTAAGGTATCAAGACTGGCAACTGTTATGAGGAACAAGGAAGCATCCAATTCCTGAATCTAATTCAAATCTAGACTCAAGATTAATTATCAGTAAAGCAAAAAATCATAACACAATTTAAATCATTAAATTCCCAAAATAATAGTCAATTTCTCCTTCCTTTAAATGTTATAATAACCATAAGTAACCATATTCTAGATAATGTGCCATATTCTTATGAAATCCACCATATAGTTACTACTCACCATTAACAAATATCTCTCTTTTCCCAAGGAAATACAAGCATCAATCATTAATTAAAATTGAAACAGCCTTCCAACGCACAATTAAAGTAAGAAAACATTATGAGTTAGCATAATCTATATATGTATAAATTGAAAGAGAAAAGAAGAGAAGAGAGAAGCTCTCTAACATCAAGAGGAGGTTGTAAACCTTCTGTGTACTTTCTGAACCAAACGATACTAAGGTAAGTAAAATTCGTGTATGTGGTTGTTTGTTTCTGAAAAAAGAGAAACTAAATTTGTTTTTCGGATCCAAATTCTCTTCTGAGATTCACAGAACAAGGTCTTCCCAGTTCCAAAGTAAGAGGTGCGTAGAAGGACCTTTTGAAGTACAAATATCAGGAGAAACAACATTAGGATAACACAGAGACCAATCAAGGTACACAGGGGGTCTTAACTTCTCAAGAATGAAGATTAGGAGAGATAGTGCAACTACATAGTGAAAACAAAGTATGTGCACAAGGGACCTCTTAAAGTCTAGAGCTCAAGAGGAAAACAAACCGTGTGCACCAACGATTGAGTCATCTAAGTGACGAATATATGTGATGGATAACGAGGGTAATTATCTAGGGGAGAATTCCTTTGTTTTAGGTTTGAGTGGAAGAGATCTAATTGGGACAATTCAAAATCCCATAACTATTAGATCAGGCAAGAGATGCGCACTAGCTAAACCCTAAAACATTCAGACTTTGTTACTTCGGAAAACTAGAGTTGTTTGCAATAAGGGAGCTCCGAAAATCGAAGTCGTGGAGTGAATCCATACTGTAGATTGATGAGTGGATGAGGGTCATTGGATTCTCAAGGGTTCAGATTTTCGGTAAGTTTGGTTCATAACAGTATAAGAGTTAAGAAAACCCTAAAGCTATGAAGTCCTGGAGTGAAGGGTTGTCATAGATCTGTCGATCGATCATAGGTCATTAGATTTGCGAGCCTTTGTTCTTTGGAGGTTTGGTAATTTGACACTTTGGCAGAATTAGAGTCATGAAATTAAAGGTTAAGGAACTCCCAAAGTCCTGAAGTTCGGAGTAAATCTTGTCTGTTAGTTGATGAAAGGATGTGGGTTGTATATCTCTAAGTTATTCGGGAATCGACTCTCCATCTAGGTTAATGTTGTTGGGGAAAATCACCCTACGGACTAGCAAATAGAGTTCAGACTTTGCATGCAGATATGACCAAATAGAAAGTACTTTCTACCTTCATCCCTAGATTTAAATCCCCTTTTCTTAGTAAATGCATGGAAATATCAACCTACCTTGTTCTCGGCATTTGATGTCGATCCTCCGTCATGCTCGATCACTTGTTCGCAATACTCCTTCCAAAGCTGACCTGCATCCAGGACAAGCAACAACTATGCATGCATACTACTTATATACTAACGGGTTAGAAATCCAAACATATACTGATCAAACTATAAACAATTCATGAATTGGGATGGAAAAAACATTTTCTTTATTACTTAGAATGAGTCAACTTACAAAAGTTGAGACTGGCCACCGCTCCTCGAACTCGATCCTGGGCTCCTCTTAAGAGCTGTTATAATTTGTTGAAGGTGAACCATTCCAGATTGGTTATCAATTGGTATCAGAGCACACAACATCTAGGAGGGATAGTTGCAGATGGCATTCAGAATATGAGGAGGATGAGGTCGAGATCGAGGAATATCTATTTCCAATGTTGAAGTCATTAAACAATTGAGAAACCTTCAGGAAAGGTTGGAAGCAATGGAATTTGGCCAATGAAGAGGTGTTGAAATTGGAGATATCATTGAAGAAGAATAAGTTGTATAAGATGAAGGAGGATTAGAGCTTGAAGAAGGAAGAGTTGAAGAAATACTAGTTAGAGCTATCATGGGAGTTAGCTCTAGACCAAGAATGGTGGTGCCATTGTATGAAGGAAACTTTAATATAGATGAATTAATGGACTGGATGAGTACGATGGACAAGTAATTTGAATATGAAAATGTCCCTGATGAGAAAAAGGTAAATTTTTTGTGACAAGGATGAAAGGACATGCATTTCTCTGGTGGGATGGAGTACAAGTGTAGAGGCAGAACAAAGGCAAGTCAAGAATTAAAATTTGGGACATGATAGTTGCAAAATTGAAAGGTAAGTTTATGTCTCATGATTATCAGCTCAATTCGTTTAGGAAAATGCATAATTTGAAACAAAGAGGTATGTCAATCAAAGAATACACTGAAGAGTTTTATAATTTGAACATAAGAGTTGGTCATATAGAAGAGAATCCTAAGAAATATTCTAGATATATTAATGGGTTAATATATAAGATTCAAGATGAAATTGGCATATTATTTCCTAACATTGTTGAAGAGGAATATTAGTTTTATCTTAAGGAAGAAGAAAAACTAGCAAGGAAGCAGAACCAAAGGAACAAAGGTTGTGGTCTAGTAAGAGGCAGAGGGAAACAAAGTAACAGAGGAATATCTTCAATTCCAAAAGAGGAAGTCAACAACTCACATCAACAACAACAATCACCAAGAGGTGGTAATTTCATCAGGAGAAGTCCTTATCAAAGAGGTAGGGGATATTCTATCAGATGTTTTAGATACAATAAGTTTGGACATAGACCATTTGAATGTCCAGAAAATGCTTCTACCAACAAAGGGAATGAAAATATTGTTCAAGAAGAAGAAGAAAGTGTGGTATTTACATATCATGTTATGTTATGTTAACATGTAATTCCATTTAATTGTGTTGATGAAAGGCTATGTCTTTGATGGTGTGTACTTATGTTCTATTCTGATATTTTAAGAATTTGGAACATAACATAAAGATGTGTCGATGTTATATTTCTTATGATAGTATCTCCTAATATGATGACATGATATAATTACATGGAATAATTTTATGATATGATGTTTGATGATGTCATGCGTGAGCATGTGGTGATGACAATAATGTTGTATGCTCATGATGAGATGCGAGAGTTAGCATGTGGATTATTGCAGGTTGTGAGGTGGTGATTGTTAGGTTATCCACCAGTGGACCAAGAGGGCCAATTTATTTGATGATCTTGTGGGATCCCATACCTACGAAGGAGGATATATACAAAATAACACCTTATAGGTTGGGGACAAACTCGATCAACTAATGCTAATCATTCTTTTGCTATGTATAACTCTTGATGGGAAATGGGACCATCCTGAGTAGTTCTTGATATTGGAGTTATGATGTCAAAGATCAGGAGAAGGGTTGGAGTGTTTCTCACTAGTGATGTTGTGGGATTGAACTTTGATGCTCAAGAATGTGTACCCGAGGGAGTATAAGGAGGGAGTTTAGGTCTATCCTTTCAAGGTGTTTAATGTACATGAATATTGATCCATATGATTGGTGTACATGATTATTGATTCAGATGACTGGTGTACGTGAGTATTTATCTATATGTTTTCTTGGGTAGATGAGGTATCGACCCTTAGGGATTTGAACAAACCAAGAAGCTTTAAGCCTGGTTCTGAAAGTCGAGAAGAAAATATAGAGTGTAATCTTGCTTCCCTGGTGTTGTGATGTGTACTTTTGATGCCTGTTGAGGTCACTTGGGTAGCTTTAAACTAGTCCAGTAGAGGGTGTTGTGGCTTATACGGGGAGAAAATTAAAAAACTATAAGTAACATAATTACCACTAAATTTGGGATGAAGTTCCTTGAAGGGGGAAGTATGGAATGTCCCATATTATCAAATAAATAATAATAATAATAAATAAATAAATATTTAAATGGTATGAAATAGAAATAAAAATAAATAATAAATAAAGTAATATAAATAAATAAATAAAATGAATTATTTTATTAATAGAATAAAGGGGAAAATACGAAAAAATAAATTAATAAAAAACTAAACAAATGAAATGCTAAAAAATGCATGATTAATTATTAATGAAAAGTGTAACTTATGCATGGAACTTCTTTCATGAATGGGTAAGAAATATTATATATAATAAAGGTGGAAAAGAAAGTTAGAGATCTTTTGGCTTGACAATTCGAGGAAAAGGCTTGGTTGACATAAGTAGTTGATCAAGGAATTAAAGGCTCTTAGTCATGATGAGGGTTGGTTGGTAGAAGAATTGTCCTCCACTCTCTATTGTGTCATCCTAAAATAAATATTGGAGTGCATCGGTTTGAAATTCATATTGTTTAAGTAAATTGATTCCTTCAACTTTCAGGTAACCTTTTCACCACTCGCTCCTTATACAATATGTAATCATGAGCCATTTATATTTACTTTTATCAGTTAATGGTTGAAAATTGTGGCGTTTATCTAAGTATTTTATCTTTATTAGAATTTGGACCATTACATAATTAGATTTATATATGTAACCAAGTTGGAGGTTTCTAAAAAACTATAGTTGGATATAACCTCTCACACATAATATTCATTCTAGAAACATTGCTAGGTCAAAGATTGAAATTTACCTTTGGTAGTTCTTCCATGTAGTGTCTTTATTTTTTCTTTAGACTTTTGAATATAATGAATGCATCATTATAGATAAATTAAGATGTTTTCTATTGAAAACAAGTCAAGCAAAAACTAGTAAGCATTTGAAAGCCTTGAAGCAAAATAGAGAAAATTTAAATACTATTTAGAATAATATTCTATAGTAAGTTCAACCAACATACAACAATTTTTTGGAGATTCTAATGGAAGACAAGGGTGGTTATTTTCTACAAGAATAACCATACATTTTTTCCATTCCCAAATAAGGATTATACCTATAGAAGGATGTTCGACAAAACAAATATTCCAACAAAGGATGAACAACTTTAGTAAACACTCACACAACCATATCAAAGATCAATACACCGATTTTTTGATGTGGTAAAACCCCAATGGGGAAATATCCATGGCCCCAACCAACGTGGCCACTTGGAGCAGTTTATTAATGCAAAAGAAAAATATTATAGAGAGAATTTACAAGAGAGTTTCTCACAACCAATCATTGACAAATGACCCTCCATTGTTATCGGACAAATCGGTAAGTGTTGACACAAACTAATTTCCCTAACTTCAACAACAAATTAGAACAAAACATATAATAATACAAGCATCTCCTTAAATTTCATTGTAATGTAAACTAGTTCAATGAGGAACAAATGGCATACTGTTTAAATGTGTTTGATCCTCGCTAGTATCATACTTTCTCCATCTTTGGATTTGTGAGATATTGAAAATGTTAAGAGGAACAAACCAACAAAGAGAGAGAACAATGATATATATATTCCAATGAAACCTATGCCTAAGATCAAGGAGTTATACAATAAAAATGGAGACACTTTTATAGAGAAGAAATGTATCACTACATTATATTAATGAAAGTGGAGAATACAAACTATGCCTTGATGTTGCAAGGTCTCTTCTAATGGCCCTTTTCTTCAACACACACACCTTTTCTCCAATGCTTTTAATGAAGAGTATTCACAACCTGACTTGGAAAGCTAAAGCAAAGATAACAAAAGTACAATCTTGAACAAAATTCTTCATGCATAAGTCAACCTAATGTTTCCCATGAGATATCCCTCTTTATATAGAGTGAAGAGGGATGGATCAAGAGATTATCATAATCCCACTAAAATAGAGAAGCGAGTGAGATCCAAACCGATCAAAGGCGACCTCATCCTTCTAAAGATTCCATTCTAGAACCTTCGAGAATTTCACCTTTTTCCTTTCCTTGAGCATCATCGCATCCTAAACAAAAGCATCCTACAATGACACTGCAATCCACTATGGCACAACATGCGATGATCAGGGATCGTCACACCCTTATCATTTGGCAAGGTGCGACGATCTTTTTTGGTAGGGTTTTTAAGAAATGAGAGATGATTCTATTTCCCAGGGAGAAAGTATTATTATTTCAGTAGCTTCAGGGAACAAAGCAGTAAGCAACACATATCATCGGTGATCATGGGGATGACCAAAATAATGTGTAACAGAATTCCCCCAAAAGTATGAAGTTGGAACATGTGACAACTGAAATACTTTGTAGAATGTGTGTGTCAAGAACAAGGAGCACATCGGTCGGAAACCTACAAACAATCAATTATTTGTATAATAATATACCATTTACTCAGGTAGGCATTCCCATACTTAGACTACAAGTGACTCTAAGCATACATGTCAAGTGAGTCATGGCCACCAATCATACAATGTGGATCCATGTCATCATGATTCAACATAGCCATGAGAAATACACTTTGGATCTATGCTATAATGACTCAAATTTGGACATAGCCATGACAAATACACGATGGATCTATGTGTCAGTACATACTTATGATTAATCCATCGCAATCTCGATCTATGTGACAATATCCAGGTTCTTCATTTCCATCATCTTGAAGTACGAATCTATCCATGTGATTATAGGTGTCGAAGTCGAACATGGTATAAACCACTTGATTACCGGTCACTAATGGATATCATTAACAAGTGAGAGGGAAATCACCATTGATGTCAATGACCCCCAAGGTACTCTAGTACAATCCAACGAATGTGAGTTAATGATATGAAGTCGAACACTCGATGGAATTTTCCAATCAAGGGCCAATGATGTGAACTCACTGTTGAAAACGAGAAAACCTACCATTAAGGCATGCAGGTTCCAAGGTACTAAATGATTTCTAATTGTAATTCCTGGATAATGAGCGGAATTCGACAGGAAAAGACTCGTCATAGGAGGTACTTAATGTATCCCCCATCAATGGCACGAAATATGTAACAGATTTGAAGTAGATCATAGTATGAATTGATTCAAAACTGACTCAGGGAAGGATGACATGGTAAGAATTTGAGGATTGCACATAGTCGACTCGATAGAAGGCTTGTTTAGGTTGAACTTTTCTTGAACATATGAATGACACAACAATTTTATTGGCAACATTGACTCAGGGAGGAGCCAACATACATACTTGTAGATGATCAAACGAGAGACAAATGGATTTCCCAACCAAGATAGAGTAATGAAGATCGATGTCATGTTCAAGAGCAACTTACTGCCACTAACAAAGATACATATATACATTTCTTTCCCAATTTCCCCCCACCATTTATGGCGAGTACCTATTTATTTTTACACAAGCTTGAGGAGGATAACATATTCTTGAAATGTAAGCTCATCCTTCGGATGAGTCCGTCAGAGTATGTTTAACAAACCCTAGGAAGCATTAGTTTGGTCCCATATGGGCCTTTCGATGCTTGTTTTACGAGTCCAAAGAAATAAAAATCAAGGGTTTTTCATGTTTAGAGAGTCTGAAAAACACTTAAAGAAAACTCCAAAATGTATTTTTTTGTAAATTAGTCCGACGAGACCAAAAAAGAGATAATATACCGCTCATTAGATGTTTTCTTTAAATACTTTTACGAGGGTGAATAGAACAAGATCGCTTGGTTATATTTTCATGTTTAGGGAGTTTGAAAAGAGCTTAAAGGGGACTCCACGGGGGGTTCCTTTTTTCGTATTGTTATTACGATTCTAAAAAAGTGATAAAATTTTACTCTATTACATTCGCATAGTTTTACGATCGTGAGAAAGAATAAAGACCATGCTCAACATTTTTTACTGAAAAAACCTAAAAGCATATATACATCATATGAGTTTGCAAAAACACGCAAAAACGACCAAAAAAGCCAGATCTCTATCTTGTAAAATTCACACTTTGAAAAGTTCATTAGGTTTTTAACATAGGTGTAAAATATTAAAAAATAATTTTTTTTAAGTTAAAAATGGTAAAAATAGGTTAAATAGGTCAAAACAAGTTCATTTTACCATTTCATTTGTATTTTTACGAAACTAGTGTCAAAACCCCTCATTTTCCTCTGATCTTCAAGTGACGATTCTGGAGTGCTCCATGGATGATTTCTCAAGTCGTTTCTGTGAGGTACGTGCTCTTCCTCACCTCTCTCTTTCTATAGAAAAGTTTTATGTTTTAATGATTAATTTTTGAGTTTATGGGCGAATTTCCAAAGGAGAGAGCACCTCCAAATTGTCGCAAGCTCTCCATATCGAGAACTGCGATGATATAGGATCGTCACAGGGGGTTCATTGTTGGGGTGTGGAGATTCTGCACTATGGTAAACTTGGCCCCTGTGACGACTGCAATTCAAAAAAAAAGGAGATAAATAACTAGGGAAACTCCCAATTTTGGATTTTTGATGAACTAATTCATCTTTAATTGTTGTTTGGCAGACTTTCCACAGTTCATCATGCTTGAATGGTGGGAAAGAGAGCATGAAGAGGAATATTACATTGTCGGGAATGATCCCAACACCGTCATGGCACTCCGAGAGTGAGGCTTGCTTAAGATTTTTAAAGTGAAGGGCATGAGGGCCCAATTGGTTCTACTATAGCACTTAGTCTGAATGTGGGACATAAAAAGACAAGCCTTTCATGCCGAGGTTCATACACTCACTCTATAAATTTATGACATCTATTTTTTGATTGGATTATCTCGTCGTGGGTTTCGTGTGTCACTATAGGGAAGTAGAGGAGGAGGTGAACCAATGGATTATTATGTAGCACATAACTGTGTAGCTGGTATAGAGAAACATAGTGGCAAGGTTTCCATAAAGGATGTTGAGGATTTATCTTTGAGGACCATTCTCTATACCATTACTCATTTTGCAGGGAGCACAACTCCACACATGGATTTGTAGAGCCATTTTCAGTATGCTATCGAGTGCATCGAACCTTGAGTTTTCAACTGGTGTGAGGGACTCCTCAAAAGTATGAAGAAACAATTAACAAAGTGTAGGACCAATCGATGGAAACAATTTGGATATGGATCGATTTTGGTATACTTTTTCTTAGAGAGGGTCCCAGTTTTTCACCTACAACCTATGGATTAGGGTGTACCCTCTCCACAAGATTCTCGGATGAAGATATGGGTAGACTTGATGGCACGCCATGGTGGTGTTCCAACCGTTACATATGGTCCAGTCTTCTTCCATTGGCTAAGAGATCAACTCGTCATGATCAAGGACTATGCATATTTCGGGACGCATTTTCGTGGTGATCCGGACTTGGCACTACCTGATGGTTCACAATGGGGAGAGATAGGTAAAAAGGAATTTTTCATTATATGTTGTTTTTGGTATTTTAATTATGAAATTTTTATGTTATGTAAATTAGTCTGACGAGACCAAAAAAGAGATAATCTACCGCTCATCAGACGTTTTCTTTAAATACTTTTATGAGTGTGAAAAGAACAAGGTCTCTCAGTTATATTTTCATGTTTAGAGAGTTTGAAAAGAGCTTAAAGGGGACTCCAGGGGGTGTTCCTTTTTTCGTATTGTTATTACGATTCTGAAAAAGTGATAAAAGTTTACTCTATTACATTCTCATAGTTTTACGATCGTGAGAAAGAATAAAGACCATGCTCAACATTTTTTACTGTAAAAACCTAAAAGCATATATACATCATATGAGTTTGCAAAAACACGCAAAAATGACCAAAAAAGGGGTGATCCATATCAAAATTTCTAGTCACCAGACCTCTATCTTGTAAAATTCACACTTTGAAAAGTTCATTAGGTTTTTAACATAGGTGCAAAATATTAAAAAATATTTTCTTTTAAGTTAAAAATGGTAAAAATAGGTTAAATAGGTCAAAACAAGTTCATTTTACCATTTCATTTGTATTTTCACCAAACTAGTGTCAAAAACCATCATTTTCCTTTGATCTTCAAGTGACGATTCTAGAGCACTCCGTGGATGATTTCTCGAGCCATTTCCGTGAGGTAGGTGCTATTCCTCGCCTCTCTCTTTCTATAGAAAAGTTTTAAGTTTTAATGATTAATTTTTTAGTTTATGGGCGAATTTCCAAAGGAGAGAGTGCCTCCAAATCGTCGCAAGCTCTCCATATCGAGAACTACGATGATCTAGTATCGTCACAGGGGGTTCATTGTTGGGGTGTGGAGATTCCGCACTATGGTAAACTTGGCCCCTGTGACGACTACAATTCAAAAAACAAAAAAAAGAGAAATAACTAGGGAAACTCCAAATTTTGGATTTTTGATGAACTAATTCATCTTTAATTGTTGTTTGGCAGACTTTCCATAGTTCATCATGCTTGAATGGTGGGAAAGAGAGTATGAAGAGGAATATTACATTGCCAGGAATGATCCCGACACCATCATGGCACTCCGAGAGTGCGGCTTGCTTAAGTTTTTTAAAGTGCAGGGCATGAGGGCCCAATTGGTTCTACTAGAGCACTTAGTCTGAATGTGGGAAGTAAACAAACAAGCCTTTCATGCCGAGGTTCATACACTCACTCTAAAAATTGATAAAATCTATTTTTTGATTGGATTATCTCGTCGTGGGTTTCATGTGTCACTATAGGGAAGTAGAGGAGGAGGTGAACCAATGGATTATTATGTAGCACATAACTGCGTAGCTGGTATAGAGAAACATAGTGGCAAGGTTTCCATAAAGGATTTTGACGATTTATCTTTGAGGACCATTCTCTATACCATTACTCATTTTGCAGGGAGCGCAGCTCCACACATGGATTTGTAGAGCCATTTTCAGTATGCTATCGAGTGCATCAAGCCTCGAGTTTTCAACTGGTGTGAGGGACTCCTAAAAAATATGAAGAAACAATTAACAAAGTGCAGGACCGGTCGATTGAAACAATTCGGATATGGATCGATTTTGGTATCCTTTTTCTTAGAGAGAGTCCCAGTTTTGCACCTACAACCTGTGGATTGGGGTGTACCCTCTCCACAAGATCCTCGGATGAAGGGATGGGTAGACTTGATGACATGCCATGGTGGTTTTCCAAGCATTGCATATGGTCCAGTCTTCTTCCATTGGCTAAGATATCAGCTTGTCATGATCAAGGACTATGCATATTTCAGGACAGATTTTCGTGGTAATCCGAACTTGGCACTACTCGATGGTTCACAATGGGGAGAGATAGGTAAAAAGGAATTTTTCATTATATGTTGTTTTTGGTATTTTAATTATGAAATTTTTATGTTATGTATCTGAGACTAATCAAGAGCTCTCAAAATGAAGATGTGGCACCTTTCAGGCCTCCAGGATCATCTCTTAGCTAGAGACATGGAGATATACGCATAATGGCATATCGAGGAGTAGCAATTGAAGATATTTAGGAGATCGAACACAACCTCGAGGGGTTGACTATGGATATCCCTGACATCACTATGGATGAGTTAGCTCGACGTTACCAATGCCATAATGTTGTCGTTTCAACATCCATTGATCGACTCATCCATCCTGTAGCACGGGCAGTGGTTTGTTATCATGAGAAGTATCCATGATGCATATGTATATGAATCCATGTGCTTCAACATTTTGGTCTCAGGACACACGTTTTTGTAACTTTTGACGTTATAATACAAAACTTCTACTGACTTATTTGTCTTTATGTATGTGTGTTTGGATTTATAAATGGCACAAATGTCTATCTAAAACATAATGGCTAATGCATTTGTTAATGTGTTTAGATATCTAGGAATGTGTTGATATTCATTGTAATCAAAATTAGAGGCGAAATCTCAAGTATACTCATAATAGTGTAGGACTTCAGATGGAATAAACATTGCTTAATTGCATCACCACGAGTTGAGAATCAAAACGTACAATTAGATGACGGATTCCAAATGAAATGGCATCAGTTAATAACTCAATTATTGCACTATATTCCACAATGTTATTAGTTTCACAATCAAGGAAAATACCATGTAGATTGATCAACTTGTTCATAGGTGCATAGATTTCGCATGCATCAGACGCTAGATTTTGAGTACTACGACTAGCACCATTAGCAAAGCCAATATAGGGTAGCAAGAACGCTGACATTTGGAAACCAAGAACAAGGCAAGGTAAGCAGTTTGAGGGAAGAAAAAGAAACAACAAAAAGCATACTAGAGTACGATACATTAAAGTACAAAGCACTCATGCAAAAATATTTTAAGCGTAGTACTTCTTTGGGTAAATCCCATTTTTGGGTTCACCCAAAGGAATTCTATCGTAATCAACCACCTCATAAGCCCCTTTATCTAACACTCATTTAACTATATAAGGGCCATGCCACATGGGCTCGAATTGAACTACCCCAACAAATCATGACCTTGGTCATACAGAAGAACCAAATCACCTTTAGAAAAAACATGAGGTTTAACATGTTTGTCGTATGGAGCCTTGACGCATTTCTTTTGGGTTTATATTACTAACGTAGTATCACGAAGAGTCTCGTCTAATTGTATTAAATACAAGAGACGCTCTTCTTCGGCTGTGGTGTTGGGGAGAAGTTCGATAGCTAGTTTCAGAGACGGGATTTCATATTCAATCGACAAAACGACTTCAATACCATACACTAATCGAAAATGCATGAACCCCGGAGTAGATTTAACTGACGTCTGATAGGCCCATAATGTCGAAAAAATCATTGTGTTCAAGCTTGACTTGTGAATCCCTATCATCCGTCGAAGCATAGTAGTTAAAAATTTGTTGATCGATTCAACTTTGCCATTGTCCTGTGGATAACAAGGGGTTGAGTTTTCATGTTGTAAACCCAACTTATCGGTAAGCTCATACATCATAAAATTGTGAAAATGGGTGTCATGGTTAGTGACGATGGATTGAGGGACACCAAACCTAGTGATGATATGATTGAATATGAACATTGTTGCAGTTTTCCCAGTGTTATCAAACGTAGGAATCGCCTTGACCCATTTAGTGAAATAATCCAATGCTACAATGATGTATCCATGCCCCCTGGCCGAGCGAGGGTTACATCTCATGAAGTCAATACCCCATTTATCAAATGGACCAATGAAAACTATAGAATAGAGAGGAGGAGGATGAGATTGAATCTTATTATTATAGGTTTGACAAGCATGGCATTTCTGAACTACGAGAATGCAATCTTTGAAAAGTGAAGGCCAAAAGTAACCAACTCGTAGGATCTTTTGGGCAGTGGCATACCCATACATATGACCGCCACATGCACCATAATGACATTCATTTATTTCTTTCTCAGCTTCATCATATGTCAGACATCATCGAAACATGGAGTCAATACCACGACAATAAAGGGTATCACCAAGAATAATATATTGATGGTATTTATACCTAATACGATGACGATCTACATGAGATATATCGGGCCAAAAATTTTGGGTTTGGAGGTAAATGATAATGTCTCCATACCAAATATCATCTCAACTAATTAGAAAGAGAGATTCATCAATAAAAGAATCTTATACCACATTTTTTGGATCAACGGAGCTAAGATCACATATCAATTCAACAAAGACCAAAGATTTATTTGACTTGGCTCGCTCAAAATCCAAATCAAACTACTAGAGAATCACAATCCATTTGAATTATTTTCCCCCTAGCAATTCTCATGTAAGAATATGTTGCATAGGGTTGCAATCATAAATAATCATGGTTTTGCGTAATAAGATATAGTGACGAAAACGTTGGACAACTTGAGCAACCACCAAGGCTAATTTCTACACATGCATGTATTTGATTTCGGTGTTCGTAAGACTCCAACTTAAATAGTCAATTACATGTTCATCGTGCGAATCATCCTCTTGGACTAGAACCATGGCGATGGTATGATCCGAAGCAGCCAAATATAAGAAATAATCTTGACTATAATCGGGGGAAAATAATAGTGGTGTGTGGTTTAATGAAAGTTTCAAAGCTTCAAATGATTTGTTGGCAGTTTCATCCCACACAAAATCATTACCCTTCTCAAGAAGTCGAGTGAAACCTTTCGCTAGTTCAGCATAATTGGGAATGAATCATCATAGAAAATTTTCCTTCCCTTGTAAACTTTGGAGTTGGCGTAAGGCAGAAGGAAGAGGAAAATTGATAATGGCTTCAACCTTCAATGGATCCACCCTGATCCCATGTGTGGAAACAATAAAGCCTAGAATTCTTCTAGAATCCACACAAAAAACACATTTATGTGGATTCAATCATATGCGATAATATGGGCATCAGAGGAAAATGGCTCGTAAGTGTGTCGGGTGATCTTGAGGAAGTACTTAAATAGATAGATATATAAGAAATATGGAAATCTCCTTATTGCACTTGACGTCATAGATTAAGAGTATACTTAAATAAGAACTCGTATCTCTATTAAGGCAGGCCACCTTAGAAGCTCGTCTGACGTCGGTCACTAGCCAGGGAGATAAGTAAGTAGATAAAGAGAAATAATAACACCCTAAACATATTCTTCCCAAGTCTGGCACAAACGCACATTGAGTCCTGCAGGTTCCATAAAAGGCCTTTCATTCAGGGGTGACTTTACGAAGTTCAAATGCTCTCTTTGGTTCTACTACTGATGGCAGTGGGTCTCAATCCAGAACATCTGGCTCTTCCTTTTGATCACTCTCATGAGCATAATAATATTCTATATAAGGAACAATTGAAGAAGAGAGATATTCGAGGTTAGACGAACCCAGGATCTATCCAATGCTTAGGCTATATTATCTTTATGCTCCAGGACCTATCCATACAAAATGCAATGTCCAGAAACCATTCAATTCTCAAAAACCTACCCAACCTACTTAGTCGAGCAAAGAACACCTCCTGATCTCGACAACCTAATGTAGATTGATCAATAACAAAAAATAAATCCACGTAAACAAAGAAAATACTAACCACCTCACCACACCGACACATATAAGAAGCAATCGAACCAATGAATGAAACCAATTATCCAATCAAAATGTCACTTGACTAGGAGTAAGGATCATCTCCTAATAGAAATAGATGAGGGAATCTATGAAATAAATAAATGTCATCAATAAAGCCTGCATGTTATATATTAATTAGTTACAGGGGTATAATCACTAGTTTTGAGTAATCAAACCCGGCTAATTTCATAGTCTAGTTGTTGTAGGGGCGAAGGTTATGGCCCTCCCAAATATGGAGTAGGTTAGGCTAGGAAGAAAAATAAGGGTAAGTGTCCTAATAGTATGGGATGGGCCTCATTATATCTACACTTTTATAATGGATAATAAAAAAGGAATGGGCTTTAAGTAGCCAGGTTATGGAGGGGGTGTATCCCCCTGTGAGTTTTCACCTCTCGGATACATGTCCCGCACCATGGAATGCGTTGGTAAATCATCAAGGTAAGGTTGTAAAATATGTTTAATATAATGAAAGGAATAAGACATAGCGTGTTGAAAGGTCGCACCAACATTCTAGAGACCGAAAGGGAGTTTATGGTACACAAAGGTACGCCGAGGGAAAATAAAAACAGTCTTATGTTGATCCACAAGTAAAATATTGATTTGATTATAACCGGAAAATCAATCCATCAGAGAGACAATTTTAGTTATGGCACAATCATCAACGATTTGTTTGATGAAAGGGGTTGGATAATTATATTTAGGACAAGACTTGTTAATATCCCTATAATCAGGATAAGGACCAATCGGGTGTTAAGCCATGGATCAATGTAGCCATTAAGATCGAGGAGAATATGAACCATCAAATCACTCTATGTCGGGAACATATCATGATCATAATATTTCCTAACTACAAATGCATACTAATGCATACTAAAGAAACACACTTTTACCTAACGACACATTAGACCAAGTGGGATCTCAGGGATGATTTTAAGGATGGAAATTTATTTTAAAATGTAGAAACCTTGGCAAATCTTACTAATCCTTCATATGTCAACTATAAATGATTGGCGATATTTTTGTAAAAATATTCAAATTTCTGAGTATTTTATATAGTTTTTATAAAATTTTGGCGATTTTTAAGGTAAAATAATTTTATCCTATATAATTTAGGTGAATCATTTTTAAAATAACGAATCTTGCTTTTTGAAAAACCATGGAAAATTAGCCCATGAGAGAAATTTAGCCCCTAAAATCATCCTAGTGGATATTAACTAACTCCTAAGTGTCTAAATATCCTAACATCCCCCATTAAGAACAAATTGGGATAGGATTGAAGGATTTAAAAAAGTGACACAATAGAAAAAGGAAGAAGTCATTAGAGTTTATCCCCCCTTAATGGAAACTTCCTGAAATCCTAACATAGATTAAAGTTTGGAAAACTTCACTTCTGTAAGAGACTTTGTGAAAATTTCTACAACTTGATCTTCTATAGGGAAAACTAGCACTTCAATAACTCGACCATGAAAGAGATTTATGATGAAAATCATGTGTATCTCTATGTGTTTGATGCATTGATGATGAACTGGGTCTTTGGAGAGCTTGATGGCACTCTGATTGTGGCACCAAATTTTGGTCAGATGTTGCGGCTGTAATCAAAACTCTAAAAGGATATGTCGAAGCCACAATGCTTCCTGACTTTCATTTACCATTGCTCAATACTCTACTTTTGTTGAAAAAAGTGAAATAGCCTATTGTTTCTTACAGGCCCAAGTGACAGATCCTGAACCAAGGCTGAAGACATAACCTGCAGTAGGCTTCTAATTATCAGGGTCGTCGACCCAATTAGAATCAGTTAAACCAACCAATAAAGGAGTCCCCTTGAACTGTAATGTATCTCGAACTGAATTGTACCTCAGACATACTAAAGTATAATCTTAGCTTCTTTTTAATGGATTTCATAGGGTGTTTGCATATACTGGGAAACAAGACCAACAAAAAAGGAAAGATCAATATGGGTATGAGTCAAGTATAAGAGGTTACAGACTAACTGACGATACAAGGTGGAATCAATTTTGGGAGAATTATAGGTGGCATCAATATTTAATCCAGACTGGAAGGGAGAAGGGGTTGGTTTACAATCTTCAATGTGAAAGCGATGAAGAAGGTCACAAGCATACTTAGACTGGGAAAGAAAAATGCCTTCACTGGTTTGCAAAACTTGGTTTGTCATTTCAAATTTCTTCTTAAGGATGGTTTTCACATGGTTTAAAAGTTTTAAGTCACTACCAGTAAGGATAAGGTCATCAACATAAAGGAAAAGGATTATTATATGGATTCCTACTTTCTTGGTATAGACATTAGGATCAAAATGACATATAGAAAATCCAATGTCAATAATAAAGCTCTCCATTTTGCCACACCAAGCTTGGGCAGATTTCGTAAGACCATAAACAGATTTCTTAAGGTGAAAAACAAGGCTAGAGTCATTATGGACATAATCATGAGGTTGTTCCACGCATATTTCTTCTTGAAAATCACCATGCAATAAGGCATATTTAACATCCATCCGATGGACCTCCCATTTATATGAGGTAGCAAGGAACAGAACAAGGTGGATGGAATTAATTTTGGCTACTGGGGAAAAGGTTTCATTATAATCAATTCCTTCAACTTGGGAAAATCCTTTGGCAACTAACTGGGCCTTGTGCCTTTCAACACTTCCATCCGATGCATACTTAGTTCTATAGAACCATTTACATATGACAAGTTTTCTTCCTTTTGAAAGAGGTACAAGATCTCAAGTATCATTTTCCATTAAAGAACGATACTCTTCATTCATTGTTGTATCCTAATCTTGATGACCTAAAAATTCTAAAAATGACTTTGGATCATGAGTCTCTAAAACATGAGACAAAAGAGAAGAGGCTCGTTCGAACTAAGAATGTGTTCGACGTTGATCTAAAAGGTCACCAAAAATATCACCAAATACTTATTGTGTTGAATGAACCCATCTAGGAAGAGGTGGTGTTGGTGTTGCTTCAGGTTCAATGGACTCATTTGGAGGAAGACGAGTAGGTGGAGGTGTATTTTCATCCTCATTGTCATCATCTGAAGAAGAAACCAGAATAGGAACATAAGAAAGAACAAACATCGAAGATAATTCGTAGGTCGAAGAGGGAACAATCACTAAATTAGGCTCGCATGCCAAGAGATTTTCATAAAATTTAACATCTCTTCTAATAATAATTTAATTACAATCTAGTTGAAGAAGTCTATAACCTTTGACATCTTTAGAATAACCAACAAATATACACTTCTTACTTTTAGGTTGCAATGATTTTCTTTTCTCATCAGGAATGTCAGCCCATGCTATACAACCAAATACACAAAAGTGACTTACATCTGGTTTAATTTTAGTCTAAGCTTCTTCTGGTTTTATATTTTTAAGATCCTTTGTGGGAGTGTGATTTACTATGTAATTTTCACAGTTGATGGCTTCCTCCCAATACTTTAGACTTAATCCCTTAGATTGGATCATACAATTATCCATTTGTTTTAATGTGTGGTTCTTTTTCTCAACAACCCCATTTTGTTGTGGTGTTTATGGAACAATGCATTTCATTTGGATGCCCTATGTAGTGCAGTAACTTGTAAAATTATTTTTCGCATATTCTCCTCCATTATATGTTCTTAACCTTTGAATTTGATGTCCATATTGTTTTTCTACAAGGGCCTTGTAGGCCATAAACTTGTCAAAATATTCACTCTTAAGTTTTAAAAAGTAAAACCAAGCATGTCTAGAAAAGTCATTAATGAAAGTTAAGAAACACTTGCACCCAGAAAAAAAAGGAGAAGAAAGTGGACCACACAAGTCACTATGAACAAGTTGCAAAGGGCCTGAGGCATGCTAAGAGGCACGTTTGTCAAAATTTTCCCAATGAAGTTTGTTGAGAACACAACGAACACAAACACCATCTCTTCACGAAACAAGATGAAGACCAGTCACCATTTATTGATTACATAGTTGTTGCAATGAGCGATAGTTTAGATGACCAAACCACTCATGTCAAAGTTTTCTCTAGTCATCTCTATGAGAAACAAAAACTTATGGAAAAGATGATGAACCAAATTTGTCAAACTTATACAACCTGGTAATGTCATCAACAATTCCAGTTGCAAGAACATGTTGAGGATGTTTGAGATCCTTGATTACAACTTGGTGAGGTGAAAACTCTACAGTTTTTCCTTCACCTGAATGAGTGATTTTATATACTAATAAAAGGTTAGAGGAAAGACTTGGAACACATAATACATCATTGAAATGATCATTATCTACCTAAACTATTCCATATCCTACAACACTAAGAGATATGTCATCACCAACAATTATTTTCTTGGTGTTACATTCATTTAGAGTGGAAAATATGGCTTTCTCCTTAGCCATATGATAATATGGTCCATAGTCATTAAGCCACTCATCAGAAGAAGAAGTAGAAGTTTCATTGGAGGAGAAACCAAAAGTAGAAAGTGCATGTCCATCAGAAGAAGAAGAAGAAGTAGAATGAATATTGATTTTGTGATTCTTCATCGTTTCTTCTAAATCTTCCATCTTCTTGAAACATTTGGAATCATCATGACCATGTTTCCCACAAAAGTTGCAATGTCTATTAGTCTTCTTATTTTTAGATTTTTCTCCTTTGTCACCATTAGGAGTTGAATTTGTCTAAGTGGGTTTGGGACCCTTGTTTTTCTTGTTGTTGTGGCAAGGATGTTGCTTCTTGGGATTCTTTGGTTTATCTTTCTGTTGGGATACTGAGGCTCCATTGGAGGTACCTGCAATGTTGATCACTCCAAGTTGTACAAGCTTATCTTGCACTCTAATCAAAGCACAAAAAATGACTAAAGAGTGTTTTTTTGATAATATTTCCCTATATCCTCTCTCATGGCATAAAAGGTAGATACAAACATAGAATATGCACTACCTAGGTTACACAAAATAATATAGATGCAATGCTCTTCCTCCAAATTTATGTTACACTCTTTGCATAAAATTATAAGTGTTTTAAACTTAGATAGATAGTCTTCAATGCAATAAAATTCATTTGGAATTAAAGTCAATATCGGATTTTTTAACTGATGTGCTTGAATACTATTGTGTTTACCAAACATTGATTCAAAATTTTCGCAAGCTTCATCGGGGTCATCAATTTCTTCAAGGTGGAACCTTAAATTAGGAGAGACGAAAATTTTGATCATTCCATGTGCTTCGTCATTCCTATTAGCCCATTTGACTTTCTTTTTGTCATCAATGGGTTATTTTTCCTTTCCCAAGGTAATCCGGTATAGGCCTTCTTAATAAATCCTCCATGTGGGATTTCCATTGGAAGAAGTTGGTGCTAATAAGAAAAAGATCATTGGAAAAAGCCATATTAAATATGTAGATAATATGGTTTTAAAAACTGAAACTGATGATCTGAATGGAAAGATCTTGAAAAATTAGACGGTCTTAAAAAAATGACACTGAAAACTGACTTCGGATGTGAAAGTTATGCCCTCACTTTTACAAATGAGTTGCTTGATGAAGTGATCCACTTTTATAAAAAGAAGTGGGGATCACTTTTACAATGAAGTTAATTCTAAAAGAAAGTTTCATGAAAAATAAATAACTTTAAAATAAAAGATTAAAGCTACTTATACTGATTCACTTTTATACTTGGAATGAAATACACTTTACAATGGATGCATGAACTTTTTCAAAAAAAAGTAACAAAAAAGAGACTAGAACTAAAGACCTCTGACTTAATAAGGAAAATTTTAACCAAGTGAGCTAGAAAAACATATTTTATTGTTTATAAGGAGTGTTGGGGGTGTTGTTGTTGAATATGGCCTTGGAGAGCATGCTAAAAAAAAACTATTTTCAAACAAGGAAAAAATTTCGCTTCTCGATGACAACAAGGGTTAGATCTCAGTTAGCTTACCCGGAAAATGCACCTCTTCTCTTGTTTATTCTATTTCATACATTTATGGGCTAAGAGGACTATGTTTTCTACTCTGGAGTGCTCGTTTAATTCAGGAACACTTTTCGTTCACTCAAAAAGGTTTCCGTTTGCCCAAGATACGACCATTTCAATCAAATAAGAAGGTATTCCAATAGAGGATGAACACCTTTAGTAACCACTCACAAAACCAAATCATGGTAGAGGAAGGATAATATAAACTGATAATTTTTCAATTTTTTATTCAGGAAATAGAGGAAACAAGGATGAAAAATATTTCGATGCACTGATCAGAAAAGATCAACACTCACTCAATTTGAATATGATCTTTTAGAAAAACTTAAAAACTTGTATGTCAATATTACACTTCTTCAAAAAATCAAATATGTTCCGATATATAAAAGAATCACCAGAGAATTATGAACTATCCTCCCACTAATGATTTTTTATGACAATTTTCCGAACTCATGTTATAAAATATTTTTACTCCTAAATATACCAATCCAAGTAGCCTTGTAGTATATGTGTACATATTCAAGTTATTGATCGAAAACTCTTCCTAAATATACCAATCCAAGTAGCCTTGTATTATATGTGTACATATTCAAGTTATTGATCCAAAACTCTTTACTAGACCTAGGACAGGTAAACAATGTTACACCCAATGAGACCATGAGAAAATTAAATATTAGTGAATTTTGAGAACATACTATCCTTCAAGTATTATATAGGTCTATTATTAACATTGAAGAAATGCTTAACATGAATTTGTCTCAATATTCTCTCATTAACCTTGAAGTAATGCTTAAGATGAAATTGTCTCAATATACTCTCAAGAATATCCCAAAAAAACTTCATAATATTGGCAACTGAAGCTAAACTTATTAGATACCCTTTGATTCTAGGTAAACCTTGGTTAGCAACTAGATATGTCTATATTTGTAATGACCCTGCTTAAATAGATGTATAGGATTATTAATTGTAATTAATTTAATAATCTAACTATCCTAAAAGTTAGCTAAACAATAATTATTTATTAAATAACATTAACTAATTAATTATTATTAATTACTTGTTCATGACTGTCAATGATTAATTAATTATTAATTGACTCATTAATTAATTAAGTAAAGAATTAAAGGGGGTTAATAAATTATATTGTTAAATTAAAGCTTACRTATTCGGGAAGGGATAGGACATTAAATATAAGGATAAAATAATGATTAATGGGATAAGGGGCATTAACTACAAAAGGATAAGATAATTAATAAATGGATAAGGAAAGTAATGAAGGAGGGGGAAGTCGGTGAAGGGGAAATATGACGGGGAGAGCCTTACAGTGGAAGGCATTCTTTTACGGAGGAGGCATTACCATTCTAGGGGAATTTGAGGGGAGGTTTCTCTTGGATTGCACAGAGGAGAGTTGAGTTCTGTAGTCGGATTGGATCAGTACA
>JZKD02S0836389.1:196799-207306 GCA_000966675.3 Picea glauca
ATGGTCCAAAAAAATGGCTTATGTATAATCACAGTCATTAAGTATAATAATTTCACTTAACTAATATCATTAATTTATTCACTTAACAAACACATTAACTTTATTTATTTCACCTAATTAATATCATTAACTCTAATCATTCATTAAATTAATTATTATAGGAGGGTTTATATTTATAGATCGAATAAGCAAACATCATTAATTTAATATATGTGTAGATACTAGTGTACACGCATGAGGTATGTATGTGTAGATGACACACATATCTCGTGAGTGTACTAATGACAACCATCATCACATTTAATGTGATTCCATGTATGATTCCAATCCAATCAACAATGTAATCAACTTCATAATGAATAAATCAATCATTAACAATATTAGCAAAAGCCATCAATAAAGACAGTTTAACATGAATGCAACATTTTACTAGATAATTGTAATTTAGTTAAGAATTTACTATTAAAGAAGAGATAGTAAGTCACACACTTCTACTATAAGATTTAAAACCCCTCAACACTATCAACTACTTCTAACACCCTTCCTCCCTAACCTTTTCCCATATTCCTGACTCTATCCTTCCTCTATTGGAATATTCTGGAGTGCTAACTATACTGACCTAACTCTAGATAGAACCCATAAGTAGAAGTTTCAACTACCTTGACCAAGCTTCCCCGGTAGGAAATTGATAATCATCATCACACGTCTAAGGGAGCATGACTTAATATCGTTCTCCCACAACTTTGGGCTTCAGAGGATACATGATGTGAAATGTCTCCACCACTTTTAATAGAACTAGGTTCAACACCCTATCATGGACCACATGGTGTCACTATGTTCTAGGAATTTTGTCACTGAATATTCAGTTTAGATAGTCGCACTACCTAAAAAACCTACACTTACCCACATATCATAGAAATGTGGTTGAACCAATACAATTTAAGCTACAAATGATTCATATCATATTGTTTCTCGATCAATGTCCATGAAATTAACCACTTATTGTCACCATTATTTTTCTATTACATAGTCCATTAAATATGCAGGTTAGTTTATAACACGAACTCATGCATGACCATGCACTACTAACATGTAATTGTATTTAAACATATCATTAATTGGGTATTCACGTACCAATATATTTCAATTCAAAATTTCATGCTAGAAGTAGGTCACATAACATCCATCACTAATCACATAATGATTGACATTCATAGCATTTACATACACATAGGTCCACATGTCCAAAATTTCAAGTGCCAAAGTTAATAGTGTTCCATAGATAATAAGCAAATGAAAAAACAATTAAGCCATAAGTAGTTCTAGTTGTCTAATATATATATATATATATATATATAGATTGTGAATGGTAAAATTAATACAATGAAGAGTTAAGAGGTGTGGCACCAAGGAAAGTTGGTTTTCTCCTAGTTAAGGGTTTCCAACATAAATCTCAATGTACTATGTGTACAATCCATTGATTGACTTCTATTTTTATTAAGAATATGTATGCATTTCTTTACTTCATAGGTTTAAAACTTACAAGTGGTATCATATCACCTTTTTAGATTCAGGGGGGTGACTTTGTTGTTGAGGGTTTGTCTTGGTCTTGATAGATCAAGTTTATTTGGGGGCTGTGATAAACCTAGGTTCAATGGGATATTTTCAATGGTGATTCATGTGTTGAAAGAGAATGGAGAGTAGTTCTAGAATTGAGATTTAGATGTTCAATGGTCAAATATTTTAGCTATGGAAGCTCAATATGGAGGAGATTCTTGTAGAAAAAGAACAATGGATTGTTGTGGATCCTGCTACAAAATCTACTAGTACACAAACTACTACTACTCAATCTACTGGTATGTCAAAAGAATATTGGGATAAGTTGGATATAAGAGAAAGGAGTTTAATTCGACTCTTCCTGGCAAATTCAATGTTACTGAATGTGTTGGGAGAATCTATAGCTAGGGAACTATGGGAAACGTTAGGGAGTTTGTATCCATAAAAGTCTTTGGTAAACAAGTTGTTTCTTTGAAAGAAGTTGTATCATCTTAGGATGGAATATGGAGATTCTGTGACAGAGCATCTAAATTCTTCAATAGTTTGGTAAGTTAACTTATCTATGTTGATATTAATCTTTCTGAAGAAGATAAGTGTATTACCTTGTTATGTTATTTTTTGTAATCCAAGGATAATCTAGTTGTAGAAATTGGTAGTACCTATCAATATGCATTGAAGTATGAGGATGTAGTTTCATCCTTTTTATTGGAAGATATGAGGTGGAAAAACATTGATAGTCATAGCACATATGCTTTATTTTTAAGAATTCGTCCCTAGGATAGGAATAAAAATAAGTCTTCAGGGGGGAGATCTAAATATAGAGGTAGATCTAAATCTCCAGGAAAATATTTGAGGAAATTCTATAACTGTGGTAAAGTTGGGAATTATAAGAAAGATTGCACATCTAATAAGGTTGATAAAGAAAAGAGATCTTGTGATGCCTCTTCCACAAATTAAAAAACCTCCACAGAAGAAGGATGTGATGTTTACCTGACATCTACCGATACACATGAAGATCGTGGTGTATGGTTGATCGACTCAGGTGCATCATTTCATATAAATACTCATAGGGAGTGGTTCTGTGAATATTAAAAGTATGATAGTGGCGATGTATTCCTAGGAGATGGAATGATAGCCAAAATCATGGGATGTGGAAGAATTAAGTTGTTCTTGAAATGTGGATGGATAAAAAATCTCCCTCGAGTTCTACACATTCCAAATATATATAAGAGCATAATATATGTAAGTAATTTGGATGATGCAGGTGTGGATACTTTAATCATAAAGGGAACTTACAATATGGTAGGAGGAGAAATGGTGTTGATGAGGGGAATTTGATGTGTAACTCTATACAAGTTGTTGGGTACTTATATTGATGGGTGTGACGGTTCTATTGTCCCATAGTAGAGAAATAAAGAATATAGGATATGTATTGTCCTTGGAAAGAATACCATGATCTGGCATCAAATATTGGGACATATTGGAGAAAACGACCTTCAAACACTACACGATAAAGGTATGGTTGAAGGTATGTCTAATTGCACCCTAGATTTTGATTTTTGTGAATATTGCATATATGGTAAACATAATCAAGTAAGATTCCCATCTGGTGCTACAAGAGAAAAGGGGATCTTAGAGTTGATACACAATGATGTGTTTGGACCTATGCATGTTCGATCACTAGGTAAATATGTGTATTATGTTTCATTCACAAGTGTTTTCTCAAGGAACATGTGGATTTATTTTCTTAGGAAAAAATATGAGGTGTTTGATAAATTCAAAAATTTTAAGGCTCTCGTAGAAAATTAGATAGAGAATAAAATAAAGGTACTAAGTATGGATAATGGTGGAGAATTATGCGAGAATGAATTCAAAGAGTTTTGTAAGAAGTGTGGTATAGAAAGGTAGAATACTACTCTATACACACCTCAATAGAACATGATTGAAGAAAGGATGAACATGACGTTGATGGAAAAGGAAAGGAGCATGCTCAGTGGTGCTAGGTTAGGATAAGAGTTATCAACAAAGGAAGTGGGTATTGCATGTTACTTGGTAAATAGAACACCCTTGTCAATGTTAGTGGACAAAACTATGCATGAGGTATGCACTAGTAAGAAACCCTCTATTGAACATCTTAGAGTGTTTGGTTGTGATGCTTATCTATTGTTCCAAACAAAAATAGGAGTATTATGGATAATAAAGATTAAAAGTATATATTTGTTGTTTATAAAGATGGTATGAAAGGTTATAAGCTTCATAACCCAAAAACTAAGAAGACTATTTACATTTTAGAGGTTTTTTTTAGAGAGGTTAAAGATGTTCCCAAACAAGAATTCCTACCAAGGGAAGAAGAACCTGAGAAAATAGACTTTGAGTTGGATGATCCAAAATCTAACTCAAAAGTAGAAGAAGAAGCAAAAGAAGAAGAAGAACCTCATACCTTAATATTGAGGATATCACTGAGGGAAAGAGCCAATCAGAGAGGTATAGTCCACCTAATTTTCATGCCAATTTTGTTGTATCTAGAACTGTCATATGCAGGGGTGTAAACTAGTCAAGGTTCCTATTCATGTATGTGTAAAGTTGTCTAGAAGGAATGTCCCAATACACAAGAAGAGGAAATGTCCCATGTTTTGTATACTAGTGTGGTTGACAGTTTGATGTATGCAATGGACTATACTAGAAAGGACATTGCACATGTAGTGGGATTTTTGAGCATGTATATGTAAAAACCAGGGAAGGAGCATTGGACAACAATAAAGAGGGTTTCCAGGTATTTTCATGGAACTACTAGTTATCGATTGTGATACCAAGGAAGACGATGATTGGATAAAGTGTTGGACATACATCAGTTTGTTGGTGCAGACTGGGATGGAGATTTAGATCGCATAAGATCTACAAGTAGGTATTTTTGTAACCTATATGGAAGAGAAAACGGTTGGATGAGAAATAAATAGGTTGTAGTGGCACTCTGAACTACAGAAGCTAAACACATGACAAACACTCATGCAAGCAAGGAAGCAGTATGGTTACAGAGATTGTGTTTAGTTATTGGGTTGGTACAACAAGAATTAAGATTAGAATGTGACATTCATAGTGCAATATTCTTGGCAAAGAACCTAGCTTGTCATTCCAAGACAAAGCATATTTTTGTTCAGTATCAATTTTTGAGAGACATGGTTGAAGACAAGAAGATGTTTATAGAGAAGGTTGAGACTTTGAAGAATATTGTGGATTCATTGACAAAGGTTGTGAGCACCAAGAATTTATTATTGTGTAGAGAAAAAATGGGTATTGTTTCCCTGGATTGTTGACTATGAAATCCTATGACCCCCTATATGAAAAGAACACAACAAGTGAAAGAATTTTGGGTATGTGTTATATTATTTGCATGTGTGTGGGGGGCGTGCATCAGGTTTGACAATCCCATCCCTTGATGTTTCTAGTGTATGTGTGCACCATGTGATTTTATGAGGGGGGGTTGTAGGGAGGGATAGAATTGGCCGCCCAACTTAGGCGAAGCCTTCATGATGTAGGAGCATCGTTGGCAAGCATGCAGAGTAGGACCTCTTAGCGTCTAGAAATCTGTGCAGAATCTCAATGTTGGCAGTTATGACAGATATTTAGAAGTATTCCTTAACTCAACGCTAGAAAAATCTTTGAGGTACGCTTGAACGATCACGAGCGAAGTGGGAGTTTCCACTCCTGCTCTGGACTGTGACAAAATATGTTTCGGTTCCAAAGCTCAGAAGAGATAACATGAAACTTTCCCTTTTCTAGGAGTGCAGAGTGACTGCTACAAGGTGTGCACAGTCATCTGCAAGAAATCGAACCTGCGTAAGAATCTGTTGCAAAGTGTGCACAAAGAAAAAGGAGAATGCCAGGAGGGCGAGAGGAATTTCTCTTCGAGAAATCCTTCAGATCTGATTTATCAAAATCCATGAAACACAAGGAGTGCATGGGAAGTCGAAGTCTTCATGAGACCAAACTCAGAAGGGATAACACTTCTCTTAAGTGTGGAGGAGATCCAAAAAATGGACTTACAGTGAGGATAAAGGTTGAAGCCTTTGACTCCTTCGAAAATATCCTAAGCCTGGTGAAAGCGTAAGCTCAGGGGGAAAGATCTGGACCGTCTGATCTGCATCCAGACAATGAGGAGAAATCACAAAGGAGGAAAGATCTCAGTTGTTCGGCCAGAGCGCAAAAGAATCGTAACCACCCGATAAAGGTAAAGTGCACTAATGATAAGCTTTGAAAGTACACGGAACGAGCGGGTTACGAAATTTCAGAATCATTGGAATCATCCATCAAGGAGGACATGTGGCGAGTGATCAATATTTCACTGACTTGCAGAGAGGACGGGCCAAAGGGAAGGTTCGTGAGGATTCACGATGTGAAAACTCGCAAAAGGATCACAGTCGTTGATCGAAGGGAGAGCATGGACCGTTGATTCATTTCAAAGAAAGGAGATATTGGGAGTTTGGATATCAGGAGAAGGGAGGTGAGTGGTCCTCCAACTTCATGAAACGTGATGTCTCGATACGCAACATCCCGATACACGAAAAGGATATCAGGACGGTTAGATTGAGAGGATGGTGGATCGTTGATCTGACAAGCGGAACTCACAAGTTCGGGTTCCAGAGGGAGGAGCAAGTGGACTTCACAAACCGTGAAATTGCGAAGCGCTTGGAAGGTTTTGCCCCAGGTCATAGCAAAGGGTCACATCTGTGAAGGAGAATAGAGGGGCTAGCACACGCTAGGCTCCTGTCAGGATTCAGAGGTCGGTAGAGTCGGGGCGACTCACATGCAGAGACCCGATACGGGAAATCATGAAACACCTTTTGAGTTAAGTGAGTGGTCATAGTCTTTGTCGCAAGAAGGAAGGGGCTTATCCAAAGAAGATCTAGCGCCCAATTGGCGAAAGTTGAACGACACTCAGGAGGGAATCCGTGGGTCTCATACGACCTACGCATTTGGAGAAAGGACCCGTGTAAGTGGATTTTTGGTCTAGCAGAGACCCAAAGAGTTGGTCCAACTCAGTTTCTTGATCGATCCTAGACTGGGATGTCGAGCAACCCTTAGGAGAGAAGGGGGGGCTGTATCAAGTGGTATCAGAAAGAATTTTTTCTTGCAAACAATAGGAAAAAGAAAGGAGACAAAAGAACTCGAAGTTGTACTCTGTGTGTGAAAGACAGTCAACACAATTCCACCAAGGAGACGAGTGGAACCACCTCTAGCCAATCAGGTTGTAGAAAGGGAGATGCGAGAACGTCGTGAAAGATTAGAGGTGATGGAAGAAGCGCGGAGATGATCACCTAATGCTGGAGACATCAGAAATGTAGAGAGTGAAGCAGTAGAATTCGAAGAAGCTACAAGAGAGGATGTTGTCGAAGAACGTTTGTTGAGAGCAGTTGCTAGATTGGGAGGCAAAGCCAATATAGAGGTCCCAATTATGAAGGAAATTTAGATGCTAAAGAGTTGTTGGATTGGATAAGATCGATGGACAAAAATTTTGACTATGAAGATATCGATGAAGAGAGAAAGGTGAAACAAGTTGTCACCAGGCTAAAAGGACATGCAACATTGTGGTGGGATGAACTGCAGGCCGAGAGGAGAAGCAAGGGAAAACAAAAGATAAAGAATTCGGACAGAATGGTAGCCAAGCTTAAGTCTAAGTTCATGCCCAAAGATTATCTGATCAATCTGTTTAGGAAGATGTAGAACCTAAGACAGAAGGGGATGACATTTAAGGAGTACACAAAGGAGTTCTATAGGTTGAACATCAGAACTGGACAAAGAGAGAAATATGAAGAAAATTTTTCCAGATATATAAATGGCCTGATATATGAAATCTAGGATGATATCAACATGATGTCAGTAAGGACAGTGGAGGATGCTTATCATTTTTCACTGAAAGAAGAGGAAAAGTTGGCCAGAAAACAAAGCTAGCAAGGAAGAGGTAAAGGCCCAACCCCAAACAAGAGCAAGGGAGTTACCCATGACAAGGCACATAAATCTAATGACGAGACTGAGAAACCATATAATCACTTGGAAAGAGGAGGAAGTTCCCTAGGAATATAGGGTGGTGGAAGAAGTTCTTATCGAGGAAGAGGAAGAAGAGGAGGAGGAGAAATAAGATGCTATGTCTGTGGAAAGACAGGGCACATGTCTTGGGAATGTCCCGAGAAAATGAAATAAAGAGGAGTTGAAGATCACATTTAAAAAGCACAGAGAAGAGATGTTGAAGAAGAAGGAGAAGAGGATGGAATATCCCTGATGTTGAGGAAGGTTCTTTTGAAACTAGAGGAAGAATTTGAAAAGCCAGTACAAAGGAATAGTCTCTTCAGAACAACTTGCAATACTAAGACAAAGTATGCAAGGTGATAATCGATAGTGGGAGCACTGATAACTTAGTATCCACAAATATGGTGGAGAAATTGGAACTAGAGACAACTGCACATCCCAAGCCATACAAAGTCTCAAGGTTGCAGAAAGGACACCAGGTAATGGTTACTAAACAATGCTTGGTTGAATTTAAGATAGGAGGATATAGAGATGAAATTCTATGCGATGTAATTCCCATGGATGTATGACATATTTTTTTGGGAATACCATGGCAGTTTGACAGGAACATCATTCATGATGGGAGGAAGAATAAATACACCTTGGAGAAGAATGGTAGAACACACATGTTGCTTCCAATAGAGGAGAAGAAAGTGAAAGAGGAATCCAACACAAGCATACTTCTCATGAGTGGGAAGAAACTCCTGAAAAAAGTCAAGAATGAACATGAGATGCAGTTTGTTGTGGTGAGGAAACCCAAAGTTATCCTTACAAGCACTTCAATGGGTGATTTTCCTGAAGAATTTCAGGAATTGTTGGATAATTTTGCTGACATAGTGGTAGATGAGTTGCCTAACTCATTGCCACCCATCAAAAGTATCATCCACCATATTGACTTTATACCAGGAGCAAGTCTTTCGAACAAAGAAGCATACAGGTTGACACCTCGAGAGAATGAGGAAGTGAATAACCAAGTCCAGGAATTGTTAGACAAGGGTTTTGTCAAAGAGAGATTGAGCCCATGCAAAGTACCAACTGTGTTGAGACCAAAGAAGGATGGAGGATGGAGAATGTGTATAGACTCAAGATCCATTAAAAATATCACCATCAGGTATAGATTTCCTTTACCAAGAATGGATGATTTAATGGAATGTTTAAGTGGAGCAAGTTTCTTTTCTAAAATAGATTTGAAAAGTGGATATCACTAGATTAGAATGAGATAAGGTGATGAGTGGAAAACAACCTTTAAGACAAATTAAGGTTTGTATGCATGGCTTGTTATGCCGTTTGGCTTAACAAATGCCCCGAGTACTTTTATGAGGCTGACAAATGAAATACTGAAGAATTTCATTGGAAATTTTGTGGTTGTATATTTAGATGATATACTAATATTTAACAATACTAAAGAGGATCATTTGAGGCACCTGAATCTAGTGATGAGGAGACTACAACAGGAGAAGCTATTGATAAATCTGAAGAAGTCCTCTTTTATGAAGACATAACTCATTTAATTGGGTTTTGTGATCTCTTCAAATGAATTGAAGATGGATCCAAAGAAGGTGAAAGCAATCAAAGAATGGCCTTCACCGAAGAGTATGTTTGAGGTAAGCAGTTTCCTTGGATTAGCAAGTTTCTATAGGAAGTTCATTAGAGACTTCAGTGGAATTTGTGCGCCAATGATGGATACCATCAAGAAAAAGCACAAGTATTTTAAATGGACAAAGGAGGTTGAGAAGAGCTTCAATATACTGAAGGGTAAAATAGCAAAACAACGAATTCTGGTCTTGCCGAATTTTGAAAAGACATTTCAGGTGAGAGGTGATGCAAGTGGAGTTACAATTGGATAAGTTTTGATCCAGGATAATAGAACTGTTGTCTATTTTAGTGAGAAGTTGAATGACACCAAGAGAAAATACTCCATGTATGATAAAGAGTTTTATGCCATAATTCAAGCCTTGAAGAACTGGATACATTACCTTGTCCCACATGAATTTGTCTTGTATAGCGATAATTGGGTTTACAATTCATAACCAGACAGGAAAAATTGAATCAGAGGCATGCAAAATGGGTTGAGTTTCTGAAAAATTTTACTTTTTTCAAAAAACATATTGCTGGGAATACTTGTTGGAAAATGTTTAACAAGTAGCATATGCTTGTCATTGATGGAAAGTACAGCAATGAAGATGGCATGGGTGCAGGAAGAATGTACAAAGGATTGTTGGCATGTTTTACAGGCAGCATAGACTTGTCATTGATGGCAAGTACAGTAGTGGAGATGGTAGGATAAGAAGGATAAAAATCCCTTGGGGATTCAGACGTGAAAGCTCAGGAGGAACAGCGTTGACGAAAACGCGCGCAGCAAAGGCAAAGCTCAAAGTACAGGAATTTGCAGAAGAGAAGGAAGACAAAGATCCACAACCATAGGATCTCATTCAAATTTCCCGAAATAATGAGGGTCGTCAGATCAGACAGAAGCTGTACGAGGTTTACCATCGGGAAAAGCCAAGGTGAAATCCCAACATAATCAGGACTGTCTATTTGGAAGGACGCGTGGCAGCGATCGGGCGCCACCGGGAGAAGCTCGATAGGAGGACAGGTCTCAGCCATCAGATCCGAGCGCAGGGACCCGACCACCATTGGATCAATGAGAACCTGCAATGTCTTTAAAGGGAGTGAAGGTTTGGCTACGGTCATGAGGATAATGGTCATATGGACCAGGAGCGTAGTCATCGGAGTTTCGAGGATCGCGAGTTGGATATGTCAAAGTTCCTGGACAACGAAAACCCCGAAATCACGATATGATCTCAACCGTTAAATCAAGAATTAGATCTGGTCCGTTGATTTCCTTCATCGGAGAATCGGGGATCGCGATTTCAATATGCAAAGA
>JZKD02S0836389.1:207316-217535 GCA_000966675.3 Picea glauca
ATTAGATCTAGCTTGCTTTATTTCATCTTTAGTCTCACTTCTTTCGGCAATTTTTTAAAGGCTAAAGATAGGTATTTTCCAAGAGTTTAATTTCCATATTTGAGCAAAGCTTACTATCTTTATATTTATGTTTTAGGACAGTGAAAAGAATAGTAAGAAAATGGATTTTTCTACTTAGTTTTAAATTCAAAAAATTACTAGTTTACCATAGAATTATACTTTGAAATTTTTTGGTTTTATAAAATAATAACCCAAAGCACTCTTAAAGTGTCATTGGTCATATTTGCATCTTGTTTGTTCACTGATTTTGTGCAGGTTGGTGCAAGGACAAGAGGAAATTCTACTGAAAAACCAAGAACTTGAAGTCTCTAAGACCCCCAAAGTGGTCCTACTTCCTTAAAAATTGTAAAAAAGTGAAATTTTTAAGTTTCACGATCCATATATAAGGATTCAATCCCACTTGAAGAGATCTAAAGACTCTTAAAAGAGCACTTGTAACCATGGTAATAAAATCAGTGAGCCAAGGGAGGCTTCACTTTGCTTTTCCCCCGGGGGGTGTGTTGTGCTTTAGGATCTTCCTCTTGATTGGTTTCTTGTCTTTTGTTGTTTCGAGCATTTCAATAGGTTCATTTCAGTTGTAAAATTAAAATCAAACAACAATCTAGATTAGATTTCCCTTTGCAAATTAGAACACTAATTGCTAGATTAACTTTACTTTCTTGCAATTTCAAGTTGGAAATAAACCATCCCCTCATCTCCTCGAAAGAGACCTGGTCAATGTGGATTAGTAGTTAGTCTCACATTTCATTTCATTATTTTATTTCCAGTTTAAAATAAGCAAATTCCCCTCAACTCACAGTGTGGTTCCTGACCCTTCTAGTTGCGAGCTAGTCTCGATCTACTAGAAGTAAGTTCATACATGATGTGCTGGTCAATGGTTGATAGTCTAATTAGGACAATCTCTAAAGTAGTTAGCTTAATTCACGGGAAAACGCCTTAAAGTGACCTGTGAAGTAAGGTGGGCCCTCTCGGGACCTAGCTTCCCACCCATTTTGGACATCCAACACTTTAAGTGAGTTTTACTGGTGAGACCATTGGGTTTTGGTAAAGCTCTATGCAAGTTTCCAAACAAAGAGCTAACCTCCAAGGAGGCCCAAACCATTTCACTAATTCAACATCAATTTATCCTAATAAAACACCCGAACTACATTGCCCACGATTCACTTTAAGGCACTAGTCTCATTTCACACTCAGCAAAGCCACGGGCTTCAATTTGGTTATCTATTGGAATTAATTTAAATATTACTTGCATCTAACAAATGTACCTAAGTATCCTTTTTTTATGCAAGTATATGCTTGATGTTATATCATGGATGAATGATTTGTTTATGTGTATTTCAATTCATGGTTGATTGTTGAATAAAAGTAATAAACTCCTAGATCTATATTTTTTTTTGTACTTAGCTTAGATCAAGCCATAATATATTTGTTAGGGACTAACCCCCTTGGCTTCGCTAGGATTTGGCCTAGACGGAGAATTTGAGGATTAGGTGACATCACCTTAACTCTCACTTGCCCCCAAGGACACACTGAGTGGATTGAAGATTTGTTCCACGTCTCCTAGGTGTGTATAAGGCGACAACATTTTTGGCGTCATTGCCGGGAAAGATCGTGGAACCATAGTTTGAAGAAGGAAAAGAGAAGGAACCTCATAATGTTGGAGCAATGGAGAAGTTCAAGGAAAATGGCATTAATTACAAAAATATCATTATGGACTCCGTCAAATATCACTTGATACCCTACATATCCAATCTTGACTCATCCAAGAAGATGTGTGATGCCCTAACTAACGTTTTTGCAGTCAGAAATATTGGATAAGTGATGATTTTGAAGAATGAGCTTTGTGACACAAATATGACTAAGGATGACACTGTAGCCTCATACTTTGTGAGGATTTCTTAGTTGAGATATCAACTACAAGATATTGAATAAGTTATTCTAGAAAATATGTTTGTGAATATTTCACTTAATGGTCTTTCTAGATCATGGGATGCATTTTCTGCAAGCATGAACACAAAAAAGGATTTTCCCATGTTTGAGTAACTTTGGACATGTTGCGCACAAGAAGAGACAAGGATCAACTCAAAGGGAATATCTCAAAAGGAAAAGGATGTTCAAGCCTATGCAACAAATTTCAAGAGACATGAAGGTAAGAAAAGATTTGGTTCAAGAAATAAATCCAATCGTAATAAAGACATGTAAAAGGTACAATGTTTTGGTTGTCATAAATATGGCCACTACGAACATAACTGTCCTGAATTAGAAAATAAAATAAAGGAAAAACACCATGCGTCAGTTGCTAATGATGAAGTACCTTCAAAGAAATCCAAGCATGAAGAAACATGTTTCTTCTACTAAACAAATCTTGTAGGATCTCTTGAAGAATCCATGTGACTAATCGATAGTGGAGCTTCTAGACATATGAAAGGTGACCATGAAAAAATCTCAAGCATGAATGAAAAGAGAATCTCTCATAGAGTGGAACTTGGAGACAAGAACTCTTATGAAGTCAAGGGAATTAGAAAATCCTCTATCGAATTGGAATTAGGTAACAATGTTCATCTTAGAAATGTTCTATATGTACCTAGTTTGAAAAAGAATTTAGTATCTATTTATTGTTTAGAAGAAAAATGGGATATAATAGCCTTTTTCGATGTAAAAGTACTTGTATGGTATAAATATTGAAAAAATGAAGATGCTAGAGTTATTGGTATTCATGAAGGAACATTGTATAAACTTCTAGGTCAAGATGTTCAAGCTCTCGTACATGGTGAACTCAATCCCGGTGATTTATGGCATAGAAGTTATGCTCACCTTCATTATCAATAATTTCCATATAAAAAACATATGGTTGTGTTAATACCAGAACTACAATAAGGACATGAAGGTGTTTGCAGAGGATGCACACTTGGAAAGAATATTAAGAAACCATTCCCAAGCAGTGAGAATAGATCCAAGGAGATCTTGGATCTGATACACTCATATGTATTTATTCCTATGTCAATGAAATATATAGGAGGTTGTCTCTATTACATAACATTCATCGATGACTTCTCACGAAAAAACTGGATGTACCTGTTGAAGACAAAGGATGAAGTATTTAGAAAATTCCAAGAATTCAAAACTGAAATGGAAAACCTGACAGACAAGAAGATCAAGACACTAAGATCTGATAATGGAGGAGAATACACCTCCAAGGAGCCCATTGCCTTTTTTAAAGTAGTCGGGATTAGGAGGGAACTAATTGTCACACATAATCTTCAATGGAATGGTGTTGCAAAAAGAAATAACCGGTCCATTGAAGAATTTGTTAAGGAAACGATGAATGACCAGAAACTATCCAATATTTCTATGGGGAGAAGCAACTATGACAGCCATATATGTTAAGAATATAAGTCATCATAATATATTGAAGAACATGACTCCAAAATAATATTTCTCTGGAAAGAATCCAAGTGTTGAACACTTGAGTATATTTGGTTATCAGTCAAGAAGAAAGAATGGAAGGATTCTATGATGGAAGAATATCAATCCATCATGAAAAATAATGTATGGGAAATTGTACCTAGACCTGGAGGAAAGTATGTAGTCACTTAAAAATGGGTTTACAAGATAAAGCATGTAGTATATGGGAGTATTGATAAATACAAGGTAAGATTCATGGCTAGAGGGATCTCCCAGTAGGAGGGAGAAGACTATGATGAGACATTTTCCCCAGTTGTCAGATACACCTCTATTAGAGCCATCATATCTCTTGAAGCATCCATGGGTTGGAGTTTACATTAGATGGATGTAAAGACCACTTTTATCAATGGAGTAATTGAGGAAGAAGTGTGCATACAGAAAACTCAATGCTTTGAGGTACACCTGAGAGAAAATCATGTATGTAGATTAAAGAAGGCCTTGTATGGATTCAAGCAAGCTCCAAGAGCTTGGTATGCATGAATTGATAATTACTTGATGAGACTTGGATTTTCCAAGAGCTATGCTGATCCAAAACTTTATTACAAGGTTGTGAATGATGCACTTGTGATCTTGCTACTATATGTTCATGATTTGTTTCTGACAAGTGCAGAGACTCTCATTATTCAATGTAAGAAGGATTTAGCCTCTCAATTCGATATGAAGGATCTTGGTCTCATGCATTATTATTTGGGACTAGAAGTATGGCAAAAGCATGGTGAAATATTCTTGGGGCAAGGGAAGTATGTTGTAAATATCCTTTGGAAGTTTGGGATGATGGACTGAAAATCCATGGAAAATCCCATGGTGACAAATCTAAAGAAGATGAGAGAATCTGATCCTGATCCAATAGACTCATCCTTGTACTGGCAGTTGATTGGATCATTGATGCATTTGGTTAATACCCGACCATAAATTTGATTTGATTTGAACACGTTGAGCCAGTTCCAGGTGGAACCTAGACATGAGCATTGGATAACTACAAAGAACATTTTTATATATCTTTGTGGGACACTAAATTATGGTTTGAGATATGCCTCAAATAGTGATGTATAGCTTGATGGATTTACTAATTCAGATTGGGTAGGAAGTGGAGATGACATAAAGGGTACTTATAGTATATGTTTCAGTTTGGGCTCTGCTATTATATCATGGACTAGTAGGAAACAAAAGTCTGTTGCACTCATCATTGCAAAAGCAGAGTATATTGCATATTGTGATGCTTGTGCGGAAGTAGTATGGCTCTATAAGTTGATTTCTAGACTATTTGATTAGGTGTTGGATTTGACTATGATATATTGTGATAATCATAGCTATGTGAATCTTTCAGAGAACCATGTGTTCCATGACAGGTTGAAGCACATTGATATCAAGTATTATTTTATCCATGATAAAGTCCATAAGGGAGAAGTGATTCTCCAGTACATCTCCACCGATGAGAAGACAATTGGTATTTTGACAAAACCTCTATCCAAGATAAAGTTTGCATACTTGAGGGACAAGTTGGAACTTGTAGAGATACCCTCACTTGGTTGAAATAGAGAAGATGACTTCCTCGGTTGGGAGGGAGTGTTGATATATGACATCATGGATAGTCAGTGTGTTGGTGAAAATACATTCTCTAGGTGGAGAATCATCCAAGAAGAACATATTGTTGATGTACCATGGAAAACTATTCTCCCGGGGCATTGTTCGAACAGGTACAATGGTCCACGACAACTATTCTCCTAGGGATTTTCCCAGACAGTTAGAATGGTCCATCTCCCTGAGTTAAAAATAGTGACTAGAGTGGGGATATTGGTACAGGACAAAGATTTTCCCTGAGTTCAAAGTAGTGGCTAGAGAGGGGAAAATGGTATAGGGCTATCATTCATCCTGATTTCATAGTAGTGACCAAAGTGGGAAGAATTGTCCTTGAATCCCATGGCATGGATTTCATCATCTGTTGGGACATTCATTCTTCCTGTNCCTTCCCACCCATGATCATTCCATTCCTCTAGTACCAAACAGTCTTCCTCCCAATGTTCTCCCTTATCATCATCCATTTTCCTAGAAAAATGAAATTGAGAAATTTTTTCAAGAATCATTAGAGGTGGGTATTATATATCCTAATACCAACCCCTATTCTTCTCTAGTATTCATGGTACTCAATAAAGAAGGAACTTTTCGCATGTTTCCTAATTTTCGTTCCCTCAACAAACTCACGATCAAAGACAAATTTATCATTCCTGTCATTGATGACCTTTTGGATGAATTAAGTGGTGTTCAATACTTTACCAAACTTGATCTCTATTTTGGCTACCACTAGATACATATGTAAGAGGAATGCATTCCCAAGACTTCCTTTAGAACTCATGAGGGTCACTATGAGTTATTGGTCATGCCCTTTGGCCTATGTAATGCCCCCTCCACTTTTCAAAGTTTCATGAATCAATATTCCATCCTAAGTTCCTCTGTCATTATTTTGAGTTTTGTTTGATGATATTCTCATAAATAGTAAAACTTAGCAAGCCCATCTCTCCCATGTGGATCAATTTCTCCATCTATTGTCTAAGCACAATTTTTTTCTCAAACTGTCTAAATGTGCTTTTGGAGCCTCTGAAGTTGAGTACTTGAGTCATATTGTCAACAAGGATGGTGTATAGGTTTATCCTAAGAAAATTGAAGTTATGAAGGATTGGCATCACCCTAAAAATATTAAAATATTGTGTGGTTTACTGGGTTTAGTGGGATATTACCACAAGTTTGTTCAAAATTATGGAAAAAGTGTAGCTCCTCTTATTTATCTCCTTAAAACGAATGTTTTCAGTTGAACTCCCACAACTAATCAATCATTCCAAGCCTTGAAACAATCCATGTGCATGAATCTTGTCCTAGCACTACCAGAATTCACCAAGACTTTTTTCCGGAAATGCGATGTGTTAGGGAAAGGAAATGGGGGAGTCCTCTTGCAAGATGACCAATCTTTTTCCTTCACTAGAAAACAACTATCGGGGTGAAATTTTGGACAATCGACTTATGAAAAGGAAATTTTGGGTATTCTGCATGCAATGGATCTCCAACGTCCTTATCCATTGGAGAAACACTTCCAAATCAAAATTGATCATCATAGCCTCAAGTATTTTCTAGAACAAAAAATTTCAACCTCGGAGCAACAAAAATGGGTGACCAAGCTGTTTGGATATGATTATAATATCATCTACAAGAAGGGAAAATAAAATGTGGTTGTTGATGCTCTTTCAAGGAAATATGAAGAAGAATGGTTTCTCTTTTCCCTCTCACTCATTGTAGAATATTGACTTCATGTCGTTTTCCATGAATGGTTGCAAGACCCCAAACTTTCTATCATGATCCAAAAATTGCAACTGGATTCTCAAGATACTCTAGGGTACTCTTGGCATAATGAAGAAATTTGCTATAAAGGTCACCTATATTTAAGAAAATAGTCAAACCTTAAATCCATGATTCTCTCTGATTTTCATGCTTCACCCATAGTTGCGCATTCAGGATTTACCAAAACCTATGAATGGGTCAAAAGTTGTTTTTTTCTGGGAAGGTATGAGATTGTACATTTTCACCTTTGTGGATGAATGTGATACCTGTTAACACAATAAGGCTGAAAATATCAAATATCCAAGAACACTCCAACCGCTCCCAATTCCACCTACTATTTGGACAAATATTTCTATGGATTTCACAGTTGGCTTACCTAAATCAGGTATTAAGTCAGTCATCATGGTGATAGTAGATAATGTTTCCAAAAATTCTCATTCATGTTCTCTTCAACACCTATTCACCGCATCCGTAGTGGATGATATTTTTATGGATAATATATTCAAACTCCATAGAATGCCTCATTCTATTATCTTTGACCATGATCCAACTTTCACCAGAAGTTTTTGGCAATAATTGTTCAAACTCCAAGGAACCCAATTTCATATTAGCACCTCTTATCATCCCTAGAATGATGGATAAACTGAAGTTGGCAACAAGTGTTTGGAAACATATTTGTCGTGTTTTGTGTCTATAGACAAAATCAATGGTATTAATGGTTACCCCTAGTTGAATGGTGGTACAACACATCTTACCATACTGGCATTTGCATGATGACTCCCCTTGAAGAATTCTATGGGAAAAATCCATCATCGGTTCTCTTATACATGCTAGGTGTCTCTAAGGTTCAGGAGGTTGAGAACAATATTACATTCCACATGGCCATTCCTTGTACCCTCAAATAAAATTTGGTCCTATTTCATAATTGCATGAAGAAACAAGTAGATAGGGGTAGTTATGAACGTCAATTCATTGAAGGGGACAAAGAGTTTCTTCGTATGCAAACTTATAAGAAGACTTCACTCAAAGATGAAAATTGTTAGAAACTCGCCCCAAAATTTTTTGTTCCTTATACAATTCTCAAGTGAGTGGGGCATGTGGCATAACATTTATCTCTTCCTAGTCACTCTAAGCTCCATCTTATTTTTCATGTCTCATGCTTAAATAAAGTGATTGGAACTAAAATCCAAAATAAAAGCAGTCTCCTTGATATCGATGAAGAAGGTTCCATTTGGTTGCATCCACATGTAGTATTGTACCAGCATGAGTGTCGTCTCCATCAACAAACCATCGAGGAAGTTTTATTTCAGTGGAAGGATACACCACCAAAAGATGCCACCTAGGAGATGACTACCAATTTGCAACAATTTTCTCTTCTCAATCCTTTAGGACAAGGTTTTTTTTCAAGGGGGAGGGCATGTTAGGAACCTAACCTACCTAAATCCTCATGTACAGAGAACAAAATATTTTTCATGTAATAAATGTTGACATTAGTAAATAAGGCCTATAATATAATGTAAACAATTCTAGTGTAAGAAGACCTAATAGAAGCTTTCACTTCTGGAAACTTCCTCTGTAATGTTCTTTAGAAGAAACAATTAGTATAAATATGAGGATAAGGCATGACAAATTATTTTCTTGAGAATTATTTTAATAGAGCTATACTATGTTGGAGGTTTCCCCCTCAAAGGGGCAAGTGAACATGGCTTTCTATCAATAAATGTATCATTGTTGATGTTGTTTCTCTCTCTATTTTTTTTGTTTCGTTTGGTACCTTACGCAAACCTTTGATAATAACCATCTAGTCCCTTTAATATTCTCACCTCATTAGCATTTTTCAGGACTAGCCAATCCATTATGGTCTTCACCTTTTCCAAGTCCATTGAAATTCCTTCTCCCAAAATAATATGACAGAATCTCTTTCTAAAAGAAAGAGAATTTCAACAACTTTCCATACAACTTTTTCTCTCTAAGGCATGAAAAATCAACTCACAAGTGTTCCTAATGTCCTCTTTCATTCCTGGAATAGATGAAAATATCATCTAGAAAGACCTGCACAAAGCAATCTAAGTAATTTCAGAATAAATTATTCATGAGGTTCATGAATATAGCTAGTTCATTGGTCAAAACAAAAGTCACTACTATGAACTCATAGTGTACAAACCGAGTTTGGAAGGAAGTTTTATAAATTTCTCCTTCCTTAATCCTTAACAGGTGATACACTGATCATAGATCAAATTTTGAGATAATTGTTGCTCCTTTCAGTTGATCAAAGAGATCATCTATTTGTGGTATTGGGAACCTATTATTCATTGTGTCTCAATTCAATTTCTTATAATCTACACACATTCATAAGGAACCATCCTTCTTCTTGAAAAATATTACAGGTGCACCCCAAGGTGAAACACTGAGCCTTATAATCCCCAAGTCTAGTAGTGCTTTCAACTGTAGATTCAAGTCACAAAGTTATAGATCCATCATCCTATATAGTTAATTGAAAATTGCATCTGCACCATATTTTATCTCAATTGTAAAATTATGCTTCCTCTTAAGAGGTAACCCTAGAAAATCTTTCGTAAAAACATCCTTGAATTATGAGAAAACTAAATACTGATGTAGAGAGGGTTGCTTCCCTTCATTTACTTCTTCCACTTCATATAATAGACACACTTTCCTCATGTAATTTTTAACCTTCATTTTTGCGATAAAAGGTAGATACACCTTCCTATTGATACCATGGATCTCAATTGACCTTCCTTCATCATCTACACAAAGCACCCTCTTCGCAAAAAAATCTACCAAAGCTCCATGAGCTTCTAGCCAATCCATGTCAATGATTATATCATATGTCCCTAGGGAAACAGTGTACACATTTAACCTAGTATTACATACTCACAAGTCTACAAAGCACTTCTCAACACTAGGTCCTACCACTTGATTTTTCCCCGAAGTCATATTGACTTGTTTAAAGTCATCATGGTCATAGGATGTCAACACATATTTTTATAATGAAAATGGTGAAATGAAACTATCTGTAGCACCAGAATAAAAAAAAAAAAAACCTTAATATGATTTAGCATACATGATGACTTCTCCATAGTGGAGTGACATTCTTCTTGGCGGTTATTAATTGTTGCATAAATCTAGTGGTTATTGCTTTCCCTTCCCATCGGGGCCTTGCCTTCTCTATGCATAGTGTTGGATTGTGAATTATGATAGTCACAATGGTAATGAGGCCCCCCACACCCTCAAAAATTAATGTGAGGTGAAATATACACACTACTATGTGGAGGCATCTTAAATGAGCTCCTACCTATGGAACCCATACCTCTACTTACATTCCTCCAATAATTTCACGAACTCG
>JZKD02S0836389.1:241443-252889 GCA_000966675.3 Picea glauca
GGGCTACCCTGCCAGTCCTTACAATCCCAGGATTGGGCCAATATTGTTTCCTGGATTGAAGTGTGGAACTTGTTCTAGAGAACTTATGGAGGCAATGTTTGGATCTTGAAGACCCTATGGTTGTGCTCCTTCCATACTTCCTAGATAAGAAAACTAGGTATGAGGTTCCATGCTCTGTTGATAATAGGGTTCTACGATATTGTTGATGGCCATTGTTCTATGGCATCCTTTATGGAGTTCATGTTGCAGCCTGAGCACCGAAAGAGGAGCACCTGGAAGGTCAAGGTATTTTTGGAGTAGGTGCATGTATTTAGGAGGTTCTCGACAATTTCCTCATGCATTTGGCATAGAGGACAACATGAGGGGCCATATTACCCCTGTTTTCAGATATTGTCCCAAGTGAGAGCTCTATTTAGGGCTATCATCCAAAGAAAGGTCGAGACTTTCGGCCAAAGGATTTGTTCCCAAATATTGAGCCATATTTGGGCTTGAGAATTGTTGTTGTGTTTGGAAGCTATCTCTTAGGCTTCTTTCATTGTAAAGGTTCCAAAAGAGATGTTTCCCCATCTAAGTCATTCTTGTTTTTCGGATCTACATATTTTCATTTTGTTGAGTTTCTCTAAGAATCCCTCTATGATATTGTTGTTTGTTTCTCTAGTCTAATCGTGGTAGGGTAGCCAATTCCTCCAGTGGATGGGGTTTTTTTCTTCTGTCAAGTATTGAACAACCTTGATCTTGTTTTGGGTGGTCATTTCAGCTTGGAGTCTGTGATGAAAAGGTTAGTCTACCAGTTTGGGGAGTTGTTTCCAATAATACTCCTAGAAAAGAGCATCCTTTCCATTGTTGATTTCCCAAAAGCATTTTTCTTGAACTAGGTGTCGATTTTTCCAAGGTAGGTTCTAGAGAATCGAGCCCGAAGAGGAATTGTTCATTCTAATGATCTACTTGGCTTGTTGATTTTGGGTGTATTTAAATTTCTAGAGGTTGGGCCATTGGGAATGAGGATAATTCAGCCAACACCACCATATCTTCACCCCTGGGGTTTGGCTAAGGGTTTCTTGATACCTCAAACCTAGGTCTCCTTTCATCTTTGGAAGACAGGCTATCTCCCGTGCCACTAGAGCCCATTTTTTCTTGTTTTTCGAGATGCCCCATAGGAAGTCTCTTTGGATGTTTCTCATCTCTATGAGAATATATTTTGGGGCTACTATAAATAAGAGATGGTAGAAAGGCATTTCTTAGAGGAATGATTTGATGAGGATACGTGTTGGTTGTGGATCCTGATTATCTTCCTGATTTAGAAGTCTTTTTTTTTAGTCGTGCTTATACCCCATGAATACTTTACACCCCAATAGAATATACACTCCTCCATGGGGGGGTTACCCCCCCTGCGAGGTCCAAAGGCAAGTAGTCTCCTGACAAGGGTTCGGGGGCGAAGCCCCCGAAGGAAAAATTGCCTTGTAAATGTATATTGTAATTTCATAGTAAATATGGATTGTTCATTATAAGGTCGCATATCTGACGTGTTAGCACTCTGTAATTTGCCCAAGGATGAGGAGGAAATCATTGAGGTAACATCAAACCACTTGGATTCCTGGATCTATCCCTCTAAGACTCAAATAGGGCTCTCTATGTCTGATATAGCTTTGTTTGAAGGGGATATTTGGCTAGTTATGAAGTATAAGGTTTTTTTTTGGATTTGGTATATTTAGAAGATTGAAAACTCCGTTTTACATTCGACCATGGGGTCTTCCTTTCTAAATATGGATCTATCTCAGGTTTTATAAGGTTGTCTTCATAGGGCAGGATAGTAAGACTACTGGATCTAATTTAATCAAATGAAAGTGAACGAGAGGAAAGAAGGGAAAGTCCATCAAGCAAAGGAGCAACTAAGAATTCATTTACTCAACTTCAGATGAAAACATGTAGATCATTAAAAAACCAGAGATAGAGTATGTGACATATATTTTGTTCTTAATATTTATTTTAATGATTAGATCAGGGAACACATGAAACGGATATAAAGAGTAATAAAATAGTTACCCAAAAAGGAAAAACATCACCAGGAAGTCTAACACAAGAATCTTGCACATAAAACCTCTTTATTTTTGGTAGATTCTCTGGAAAGTTAAAAAGTATCCCCTATGGGGCATCAATCAAATGATCAACAATAAACCACCCAATACTTCGAATTCAATAGTATTTATACAATTTATTTCCAAAGTCTGGCCATCAATGACCATGATATTACTCCAGAAAAATCTAAACTAACAGTATCTTTGACCACTGCTTGTGGATGTTTCTGAAGAATCCGTGCCCAAATATCTGGATATGATTGGGTGCATGTTTATTCTCATTTGATAGGTGTCTCATATCATCTAACATCTGGAGTGATGTTGAAATTGTTCCTATGAACTTTGCCACCTGTAAGTTCACTGCTTCCCAAAATCATGAAAAAATAGGGTCAACGAAAGTGTCCTTTTCTCCCACTATGAGATGATTGTCTAAACACGGGGGATATTTTTGTATATGAGACTTTTTTGAACAAAAAAATCTTTCGGTTTTTCCAAATTCATCTCCATCTCGCCGAAACAGCTCCCGCAAAATCATGACCAAAACAGGAAAAAATGGAAGCCTGAAAAATAGGGCTCAGAGATGGCTTCAACTCTCCCAACTGATCACACATGTGTAAATTCTGAGAGAGGTTTTTGTTCTCCCCATCTGTGTTGAACAAAAACCTCTCTCAGATTAGAAACATTCATTTCCATTTTCCCAAAATATCTCTCGGAAGACGAAGTGTTGAGTTGTGCCAAAAAATGGTTTTTATTTTTGGGAGGGAGGTTTTGGAGGAGGAAATGTGGTTTTCGGACCCCCTAGAGTGGTAAGTGGTATTGGGAGTGGGGGTCCAAGTTCACCATATGGTGACATGTTTCCTGGGTAAGCCACTTACTCGGGCCCCCCTTTTGGTTGAGTGACATAAGGGGGGGGGATCCGAGTTATGGGGGAAATATGGGTGGGTAGAACTTAGGATGTACTTTTGATTTTTTTAATTTGTTTTTCTTTTTTATTTTATTTTTTTTATTTTGTTTTTTAGTTTTGTTTATTATTATTTTTTATGTTTTTTTTATTATTTATTATATGTTTTGTTTAATTATTATTTTAATTTTAAATGTTTTTTAATTTATATGTATTTTTATTTGTTTTATTGTTTTATTTAATTTTTTAATTAATGTTTGATTAATAAGACACTAACCTAATTATTAACTAAAACAAAAAAAATTAATTACTAATTATTGATTAATTAGTAATTTATTTATTATTAACAAGTCTAACCTAGTTTTATTGATCTAACTATAATTAAATTAATCTTAACATTATTATGCTAATTAATGTTAAACAATGCCTCTAAAGATTTATTACTAACCTAATGTTTTTTATCCTAAGCTTATTTATGCATGTAGGGACGAAAAAAATGAAGGGGTGAAAAAATGGAGGTTGAGGGTATGAAGGGTGTGACAGGGTGATGAAGGATCGGGGAAAATGGATGGAGGGGGAAATGGAATCAACCAAGCCTAACAAGCCAGATGTATTCATCATGGGAGAAACACCAAATAAATAGCTGAAGAATAAATTTAACTATGATTATAGGACCCCAACATAGGCTCCACCTCAGGATGACAACTCTTTCGAGAGGTGACAAGAACCACTAAACTCTGATCACGTATACCAGTGCCTTATCCATTGGGATGATCCCAAAATATGCAACTTGTACATGTTCCAGACTTGACTAAATCTTCTATAACTGAAAATCAATTGATCACATGTTCCAAACTTGACTAAATCTTATAAGTGACACTGAAATTAAATGAAAAGCATGCTTGCCCAACAAGCTTATTTGCACGTAAATCTGATTATTTAAAGGATGATGATCTGATGATATTATTTATGTACATATATCCTATTCTATCCTTAGAATGCTTGACCTTAACCAATATGAAATATCCAATATAACGAATCAAATATTGGATTTGATACCTTAATTCTTTCACTATTTTTTACCAAACTCAGAATTGAATCTGTTAAGGGTACTTGAAAATGATTGTGAGCCTGGTCTTCATCATAGGGATCTTGGTAAACTTGAAAAACAACAGAAATGATGGAAATGGATTGTTGCTTTGTGATGAAAAATTTCTCCATATAGATATCTATAAGATGAATATAAGCTTGACCTATTTCTTGGTATTCCAATTTAACCAACTCAACTTCATGATTTGATGATGTATTTATGTTATTTACGTCCTCATGCACTTCCTGACATGGCTACAAATTTTCTAATGGGATTTGAAATGATACTTCTGCTGAATACAACGATGAAGTTGATTGTCCGATCATATCAAAATCATAAATGTTTTTCATCCCATGACTAGAAAATGAAATAGGGGTCTGTCTACATATTTCAACCAATACCTCTATTATTGGATCTTGTAGAAAATGAGGTGGTTTTTGCATTGGCTCTAGTGAAACTTTATAATCTTTCATGTACTCATCATTCAGAATGTGATCAAAATTCCCTTTCAAAATCTGAAATCAATTGGAGCATAATGGTATAGAATCAAAGTGGATCAATTCATCACGTGTTATTGACTCTGAGCATGCATATGATATTTGACATTCAAGATTACTCAAGGGCCACACCTCTAGATCTAAAACAGGTTCTTTATCATCCATGATTTCCTCATCTGACTGGTAAGATAGTTCTCCATTCCTAGTGTTGACAATTTTCTTATAATTTTCTCTCAGAATTGAGGCAAAATATAAGGGCAGGGATTTTGCATTTACTTGAAAACTTTTTGCACTATCTTCCTTTTTGTCATGATTAATATGCAAATGTTGATTTTCATCCTTGAGATGTAACTGAACTTATTCCTCCCAACCGTGTGCTACTGATTGCTTTGAACAGTTAACATCAATTTCAAATATATCCTCATCATACTAGGAAGAATTGTCTATGTAAGGAATGTCATAAAAAATATACATTAAATCAGCTAATTGCTCCTCTACAAGCTGATTTTGAGCTTCATCTTTGACCATATTATGAATCAATTACATGAAATAATCCTCTTTTGTTTTAGGATGCCAAGGATGAGCTACAGACTGTTTGAGAACAGTGAGATTTTTCTTTTCTGGAACTAATGAAACATGTGATCTTTGAACAGCAAGTTCATATTTTCTACTAATCTTTTGCATCATCTCTTTTACAGTGTTTGCCAAAACATCTTGTTTCACTTATGAATATTTCATTCGTTCCTTTTATGTTCTATCTTTCTCTTTTTCCCTTAGGTTGGAATTTTTTTTCAACAAATTATCTTCCACATCCACTGCAACGTTATACATTTCTTCAAGGGTTGCAGTGTCCCTTTCTCTCAATTGGAATGCCATCTCTGGATCAAATGCATCTGGGTAATGCAAAAGGGATAATCCCGGGGGTGGCCTTATATCAACAGGCATTTCATGATACACCTTATTGAGCCTGGATTAAATGTGTTGTACTGTCTCCCCTGACTATCTTTTTAAATGATCATATTCTTCTAATATGAGAAATACATTTCCCCTAATCACCCATCTATCCAGGAAAATTTTCACAAATTGATGAAAATTATCAATGCTTACAGTTGGTAGATTTATGAACCATTATTTAACTTTGCCTTGTAAATATAAAGCAAACAGCCTGATACAAACATCATCTTCTTCCACCTCAAACAGATCAAGAAAATCATCAAGACTTTGAATGTGATTTTCCGCAATGATCTTAGAATTTTCTCCATCAAACCTAGGAAGATTATCACTATAATTTGCAGGGAAGCCATGGAGAATAGGAGGTAAAACTAGAGGCTTGTATATGTCTGGGATTTTAACAAGAATAGGATATAAAGAACGAAGCTTGTGCCTAACTAGGATTTCTATGGGTGTATATGGAATGTGCACAAGTGTATGAGTATGTACGTGATCTACAACTTTGGGCTTAGTCTTTTGAGGCTTATCAATTTGTAAATGATCAATGTAAACTTCAGTAATGTACTCTTGACCAGTATCAGAATAAGAGAGAAAATAATTACAGAAAAAACCTATAACATATTGAATATAGTTAGAGCTTGAATACCTGATCTTCCCAGATTGCTTTGTCATGTCAGTTTCTTCCTCCATTGGAGTCTTTGAATTGGCACTGTCTTGGAGTTGGTTGGGGTCGCCAGGTAGATGACTCAGCCTTCTCATGTCTGATCACTATCTACCATAAGTAATCAGGTCTAGAACCTGATATGCTTTTATGAGGAAGATATAAATTCTTCCCCAGTATGGTCGCCACTATGTTAGCAATCTGTAATTTTCCCAAGGCTGAGGAGGAAATCATTGAGGTAACATCAAACCACTTGGAGTACTGGATCTATCCCTCCAAGACTTAGAGAGGCCTCTCTTTGTCTCATATAGCTTTGTTTGAAGGGGATGTTAGGCTAGTTATGGAGTATAAGGTTTGTTTTTGGATCTGGTATATTTGGAAGATTAAAAACTCATATTTACATTGGACCATGGGGTATGTCTTTATGAATATAGATCTATATCAGGTTTCATAAGGTTGTCTCCACAAGGAAGGATATTAAGAATACTAGATCTAATTGAATCAAATGAAAGTGAAGGAGAGGAAAGAAGATAAAGTCCATCAAGCAGAGGAGCAGCTAAGAATTCCTTTACTCAACTTCAGATGAAAACATGCAGATCATTAAAAAACCATAGACAGAGTATGTGACATATATTTTGTTCTTAATATTTCTTTTAATGATTATATCATGGAATACATGAAATGGATCTAAAGAGTAAGAAAATAGTTACCCAGAGAGGAAAAACATCACCAAGGAGTCTGACACAAGAATCCTGCAGATAAAACCACTTTATTTCTGGTAGATTATCTTGAAAGTTACAAAGTATCCCATGTGGGGCATGAATCAAAAGATCAACAATCAACCACCCAATACTTCGAATTTATTAGTATTTATACAATTTATTTCCAAATATCTAGTCATTAATGACCATCATATTACTCCAGAAAAACCTAAATTGACAGTATCTTTGACCATTGCTTGTGGATGTTTCTAAAAAATTTGTGCCCGACTATATGGATATGATTGGGTGCATTCTGATTCTCTTTTGATATGTTTCCCATATCATCTGACATCTGGAGTGATGTTGAAACTGTGCCTATGAACTCGGCCACCAGTAAATTCACTGCTTCACGAAATTCTAAAAACATAGGTTCAACGGAAGTGTCCTTTTCTCCCACTATGAGACATATTTGTAAAACTGGGGGGAGGATTTTTTATATGATATTGTTTTGAACAAAAACCTCTTTCTTTTTTTCCAAATTCATCTCTAGCACGCCGAAATACTTCCCACAAAATCATGACCACTACAGGAAAAAATGGAAGCATGAAAAATAGGGCTCGAAGATGGCTTCAATTATCCCAACTTATGACACCTGTATAAATTATGGGAGAGGTTTTTGTTCTTCATCTCGTTATTAACAAAAACCTCTTTCTTATTTTCAAAATTAATTCTTTTTTTCACGAAATATCTCTTGGAAGAAGAAGTGTTGAGCTGTGCCAAAAAATGGTTTTTATTTCTGGGAGGGTGGTTTTGGAGGAGGAAAGGTGGTTTTCAAACCCCCCATGGAGTGGTAAGTGGTATTGGGAGGGGGGGTTCGAGTTCACCATACGGTGAGATATGTCCTGGTTAAACCACTTACTTGGACCCCCCTTCTAGTTGAGGGACGTAAGGGGGGGGGGGTCTGAGTTATGGGGGAAATATGGGTGGGTAGAACTTAGGATATAGATTTAATTTTTTTAATTTGTTTTTCTTTTTTATTTTTGTTTTTTAAGTTTGTTTTTTAATTTTATTTATTATTTGTTTTATGTTTATTTTATTTTGTTTTATTTTATTATTTATTATATATTTTTTTAATTTTTTTTTTTAATTATTATTTTATTTTTAATTGATATGTATTTTTATTTGTTTTATTGTTTTATTTAATTTTTTAATTAATGTTTGATTAATAAAACACTAACCTAATTAATAACTAAAACAAAATAACTTAATTACTAATTATTAATTAATTTATTATTAACAAGTCTAACCTAGTTTTATTGATCTAACTACAGTAATTTAGTTAATCTTAACATTATTATGCTAATTAGTGTTAAAAAATGCCTCTAAACATTTATTACTAACCTAATGTTTTTTATCCTAATCTTATTTATGCATGTAGCGACGAAAACGGTGGAGGGGTGAAAAAATGGAGGGCGAAGGCATGAAGGGTGCGATAGGTTGATGAAGGATCGGGCAAAATGGATGGAGGGGGAAATGGAATCAACCGAGCCAAACACGCCTTCATCATGGAAGAAACACCAAATAAACCACTAAAGAATCAAGTTACCTATGATTATAGGACCCCAACATGACGATAGAAGTTATGTTAGGGTTTTTCCCTAGAAGTCAACCCTCTTTTATGACGAAAATGTATTGTGACTTTGTATTATTGCAAATATTGTATTCTAAGAGAGGAGACTGTGAGAGAAAGAAGAGGAAGTTACAATGGGTTTTTTGTAGGTTGTATATCTTTATTTGCTAGATAATAATAAAGGGAGGACCTGGCAATTTCTCTCTGGTGGACGTATCCCACATTGGGTGAACCACATAGATTTGTGTCTCTATTGTATTGTGTATCTTCTGTGTTTTATTTCCGCATTTATTTTATTTTATTGCTCTGCAATCCTATTTTTCTAACAATGAGTCTGTTGGTTATATTGAGAGAATGGAATGACCAATTGCCAAGTTTTTCCCCATCTTGTCTAGGAGATCCTCTCAGATTTTTTTTCTTTTGGGAGTTCTATTAGGGGAAATCCTAAGTAGTTGGACAGAAGCTTGTCTAGTTGGAACCCTAAGATACATGTTAGGTGACGCTGGATTAGTTGGGGAGTGTTGAAGAAGAATATATTAGATTTATCTTTGTTGATATGCATCACTGAGGCTACAAAGAAGTCATGGAGAAATGTTTTTATTGTTAGGGATTCCTTCAGATTTGGAGTGGCAATTAACATATTGCAATCCACAAATTGTTGATGTGAGGATGGGGATTCTTCACTATGGAGAGAAATCCCTTTCTAGTTTCCTAGCTCTACATCTACCTTGATAGGTCTTGCCAATCCTTTTGCCATCAAGATAAAGAGGAAGGGAGAGAGGGGGTCTCCCTGTCGAATACCCCTACAAGGGGAGAAGGTCAGAGAGGGAGATCCATTAACCAAGATAAAAAAAAAATCAAGGAAAGCAAAGAGTGCACCCATTGAATCCAAAGCCAAAAGTGGCCAGGATGTTGAGGATGTAGTTCCAATTTAGGATGTTGAATGATTTTGAGAGGTCTAATTTGATGAGCATTCTAGGATTCTTGGAGGAATGGAGAGAGTGGATAAGGTCATGTGTTAGGATGATATTGTCTAGGATTTGTCTTCCTTCCACAAGACTTGTATACTCAAGGGATATGAGGGAGGGGAGGAGGTGTTTTAGTATGTTTGCAATGAGTTTGGAAATGAGTTTATAGATAACATTGCAAAGAGATATAGGGAAAAAATTGTTTGGCATTTCAAAATTTTCCTCTTTAGGGATGAGAGTGAGGAAGTTGGCATTGAAAGCTCGGAGGACTTTTTTGAATTTCCTAGAGTCTTCCACAGCTTCCCAAACTTATCGGCCAGCCTAGGGATTTCCCTTTCAGCATCTCCCATATCATTTTCTCTACCTCTTCCATTATGATTGGCCTCATCAGGGATTCATTGTGAGTTTCATTTATCATTTTTTGAATATGTTGAGTGATCCTTTTGATTTCAGCCTTTCATTTTAGCTGAGGTTATTGCATAAGAGTTTTGTAGTATTTTAGAAGCTCTGATTGGATGTCCTAGTGATTTCTTAATTTTTTTCCTTGTTGATCTTTCAGTGAGATAATTATGTTCTGGTGTCTCCTCTGGATCATTTAGTTATGAAAAAATTTTGAGTTTTTCTCACCTTCCTAGAGCCATAGGATTCTTGATTTTTTTCTTTCTTTTCTCTATTTTCTATCTGGGCCATGAGAGAGACTTCTTCCTCTATAATATCCTCGGAGTTGCCTAAGGAAATCATTTGACGTTGGTTTTGTTTCATTTTTCTTGCAGTTGTTTTTTGTCTTGAAATATGTTGCCAAATTTTGATTTATTCCATTTATTGATTTGTTGTTTTAGGTTCTTAAATTGTTGTTGGAGTCTATACATCAGGGAGCCTAATTTAATAGATGTTTCCTTACACCATGAGGTAAATTTAGAGTGGAAGGATGGGTCTGTTAGCTAGAGGGATTCAAAGAAGAAGGGACAATTTTTGGGGGTAGTTGGGATGTCTACAAGGAGGTTGATGGGCCAATGGTCTGAGCCATGAAAGGGGAGAATGGTGGCTTATATGGTGAAGTTTAAAAGAAGAAGAGATTTTCAGATGAGGAAACAATCTAAATGGAAGGCCATATGGTACAGGCCAGCTCAGTGGTTGCTCCGGGTAAAGGATCTATTAGAAGTGTCCTACTATACCAAGCCCAAGTTGTTGATGGTGTATTTAAATATTTCAAAGTCTTGATCCAAATGATTTGAGCCTTCATTTTTCTCTAGGAGAGAGGTTATGATGTTGAAGTCTCCTCCTATGATCCAAGGATGGATTTCAAGGAGAGGAGAAATAAGGGAGAGGGAATTCAAGAAGGATAATTTATCTTGCATGAATTTAGGGCCATATACATTGGTGATATAGCCTAAAAGGCATGAACCTATTGGTTGGAATTTGGAAGTGATGGTGTGGCGCATGGTGAAGAAGGAGGAAAGGGATATTTTTCTGGGGGATATTTTTCTGGGGTTATAGAGGATGGAAAGGATGCATGAAGTGCCTTTGACATCTTGCTATGACATTGCAGTTTCTCCAGCATTGGATGGCTAGTTTTTCCATAGTAGAGGAAGTGCACTTGGTTTCTTGTATCATCATTATAGAATTTGTTTCCTCATATATCAAGGTATTTAATCATCTTTGCTTGCTTAGGCTATTGAGGCCTCTTAGATTCCAAGAGATGTGCTTCAGTGGGAAGGTTGGGGGTGTGAGAAAACTTTTTCCACCATACTCTTAATCCTTCCATAATTTAAAAGGAGTTCTCCTAGTTCTTCTAAAAGTTGCTTGTTGAATGGCCTTCCTCTTTTTTTTCATCTTTGGCAGCCTTAATATTTTTTGTGCTTGAAGTATTTTTTATTCCTAGAGAAGAAATTGCAGTGTTCTTACCTTTTTGGGTTGATGTTCCTTTATCTTTGTTCCTGGATTTGATTAAGGAACTTTGCAATAATATTAT
>JZKD02S0836390.1:0-14360 GCA_000966675.3 Picea glauca
TGAGAAACTTAGGAACCATACTAGATGATTTTCAAGCAAGAAAAAACGACAAAAGGGTCCAAAAAAATGGCAAAAAGGGCCAAAAAGTCTATAAATAGAAGCTGACAGCTCATTTGCACCATTACAAATTGAGAATTAACCAAAAAGATAAAAAGACCCCTTTGCTAAAATAGTTGATTCTGAGAGCTTCATAGGACGAAACAAACTTACGCTCGGACCAAGTAAGTACAAACTAACCCCTCTTGCATTTCCACACTTCCTTCCTACATTTCTTTTGGTTTTTTTGGGGGGGTGCCCTCCTAAAAAAGGGCGGTCCTACATGTACGTGGGTTTTCCAAGGAAAACCCGCGTATGCCTATGGGAAGAAAACAATTTGTTTGCGTGCATACGAAACTGTGTCCAAGACAACCTACGTACACCCTCAATAACATAGAAAAAATGAAAAACAAGAGTTAACTCTCCCTTTGAACTTGTCATGTGACAAGATGTATGTCCATTGGAGAGAGAGGGAGCACGAAGACATTGATGTTTTGGTCGATGAGGACCCTATTATTGTCGTCGCATTGAAACAATGTGGGTTATGGAAGTTCTCTCAATGCCCACTCATGAGGGGACAACCCAGACTGTTGAATGCCTTGGTGCGCTATTTGAACCCCGATGCAGAGGCTTTTATGCTCAAGGGGCAGTCGTTGACTCCAAAAACTGAGGAAATTTACTTTCTTATTGCCCTCTCGAGGAGAGGGGAACCATTCAACTTGCGTTCGTTTCCCCCAGGGCCTCATAACATCGTCGAGCTGATCAGACTACATTTTGAGGCCGACACTGAGAAGGTAGGTTCTCAGGTGCCAATCCACAAGATCACCAACCTATCAATGAAAGTGATATTTTTATTCATTGGGAAGATCATTGGATCTGTGGCCTTACATTAGGCCTCCCGGGCGCACATGTATTGTGCAGTGCAGTGCTCGAATGCACGAGTGTTCAATTGGAGCACAACCATGCTTGACTGCATGAAGAGACAGCTTACAGAGTGTCGTGGGTGAAGTAACAAAAACTTCGAGTTCAGTACCGTTTTGTGCTCGTTCATCTTTGAGAGGGTACCCAGCATGAGTCCATGAGAGCTAGTATGGGGGCATGTGGCCTCCTTCCCAATAGTGTGTAGGTGGGCGGCATTGTTGCCCCGACAGGGGGGAGGGAGGACCATAGNTGAGAAACTTAGGAACCATACTAGATGATTTTCAAGCAAGAAAAAACGACAAAAGGGTCCAAAAAAATGGCAAAAAGGGCCAAAAAGTCTATAAATAGAAGCTGACAGCTCATTTTCACCATTACAAATTGAGAATTAACCAAAAAGATAAAAAGACCCCTTTGCTAAAATAGTTGATTCTGAGAGCTTCATAGGACGAAACAAACTTACGCTTGGACCAAGTAAGTACAAACTAACCCCTCTTGCATTTCCACACTTCCTTCCTACATTTATTTTGGTTTTTTTTGGGGGGGTGCCCTCCTAAAAAAGGGCAGTCCTACATGTACGTGGGTTGTCCAAGGAAAACCCGCGTATGCCTATGGGAAGAAAACAATTTGTTTGCGTGCATACGAAACTGTGTCCAAGACAACCTGCGTACACCCTCAATAACATAGAAAAAATGAAAAACAAGAGTTAACTCTCCCTTTGAACTTGTCATGTGACAAGATGTATGTCCATTGGAGAGAGAGGGAGCATGAAGACATTGATGTTTTGGTCGAAGAGGACCCTATTATTGTCACCGCATTGAAACAATGTGGGTTATGGAAGTTCTCTCAGTGCCCACTCATGAGGGGACAACCCAGACTGTTGAATGCCTTGGTGCGCTATTGGAACCCCGATGCAGAGGCTTTTATGCTCAAGGGGCAGTCGTTGACTCCAACAACTGAGGAAATTTACTTTCTTACTGCCCTCTCGAGAAGAGGGGAACCAATCAACTTGCGTTCGTTTCCCCCAGGGCCTCATAACATCGTCGAGCTGATCAGACTACATTTCGAGGCCGACACTGAGAAGGTAGGTTCTCAGGTGCCAATCCACAAGATCACCAACCTATCAATGAAAGCGATATTTTTACTCATTGGGAAGATCACTGTATCTGTGGCCTTACATTAGGCCTCCCGGGCGCACATGTATTGTGCAGTGCAGTGCTCGAATGCACAAGTGTTCAATTGGAGCACAATCGTGCTTGACTGCATGAAGAGACAACTTACAGAGTGTCGTGGGTGAAGTAACAAAAACTTCGAGTTCAGTACCGTTTTGTGCTCGTTCATCTTTGAGAGGGTACCCAGCATGAGTCCATGAGAGCCAGTATGGGGGCATGTGGCCTCCTTCCCAACAGTGTGTAGGTGGGCGACATTGTTGCCCCGACAGGGGGGAGGGAGGACCATAGAGGCCTTCGATGATACCTTTTTTGACTGGTGGGCATGGCAGATTCAGGCTATAGAGGACTACCCCTATGTCGGAATCAACTTTTCCAGGGATCTGGATATGCCTGTACCTCCTGGGGAAGAGCGAGGAGAGATAGGTACGTTTGTTTTTAAAGTTATTTTATTTTTAATTTCTTTTTATATATATATCATTTTTATGTGAAACAGAGTATCTGAAAACTATGTATCTATTATGTACAGATGTGGGGCCGGTGCGTCCAGCGGACTTCTCGAGGAGTAGGTGGTGTCCTCGACCAAAGGCAGTACCAGCCGCAATCATCGGACCAGCAGCAGCAGCAGGGGGACCTCTAGTCGGAGAGGCAGAGAGAGTCTTGAGACGGGTGGAGCGGAACCTCACTGCACTCACTCGTGCAGTCCCCATGGACGAGATCGAGGATCTCCCACCATCGATGCAGCCTCACGTAGTTGGGGTTCCACGAAACTGGGTCCAACTCTTCCGGCATTTGGTGAACGTCGTTTTTCATTATGGCATGGCCAATAGGCCTCATGCTTAGCTTAGGATGGACCACTTATGTGTCGAGGTGACTCTTTGTATATTTTTGAGGGCATAAGCCCCGTGATGTGTACTGGACATATTATTTTTGAGGCATTCGCGCTCACCTATGTACTCTGACACTTTTGATATATATATGTGTATTTACATATTTATGTCTTATGGATCACATTTTTTACAAATGTATGTACATGTGTATGTGTGTTCTTTTTTTTATGTGTGTGCAATATGCCAATCTAATACTTGATTAGCTAGAGTATATGTCACTTGATTTAATCTCCTAGGAACATGGATATACTTAATGCAATCAAAGCAACGTTCTAAGAGACGTAGCCTAAGGAATTGTTGGTGTAGGGTAGGATCATAAACATGAAAAATCCCATTTAACTGGGACACAACCAGTTTTGCATCTAAGTAGACCCGGAGATGAGAGATACCATGTGACAGAGTGTCACGAAGCAACTCTATGACTGCGCTATATTCGTCGACATTGTTTGTGGCATCACCTAAAAATATACCTCCAGAACATAGAAACTAGCCTTGAGGCGTGAAAATCACCCAAGTTGCGGAAACAATCCTCTGAGTGTGTCAGCTAGTATCATCCACGAACCCAACAAACACCTCTGATTCACTTGACATCTACCATAGTGAAAAAGATGACATAAATAACGACACATCCATAAAACAAAAAGACAAAAATAAATGTATACAAACTAGACATATGTACAAGAATTCACCCAAGGCGACCCATCTATGAGTAAAACTTCTTGAGGTAAAGCCCATTTCTAGGCTCTACCAAAGCATTTCCTTCAAATTCAACTAGACGATAAGCGCCCTTCTTTAGTACCTCCTTCAAAATGAAAGGTCCAAACCACATGGGTTTGAACTTGCCTTCCCTAGGGGATCCTTATCTTGTTCGTAGAACAACACAAGGTTGCCTTCAGAGAAAATCCAAGGACGAACGGACCGATCATACTGACACTTGACTCATTTCTTGTGAGCCTCATTAGACAAGGATGCATCACGGAGTTGCTCAAGATATAATAAGCGTTCCTCAAGCAACAAAGTGTCTGGCAACAAATGTACTGCCAAATTTAGAGATGGGATCTGGAACTCTATAGGCAAGATTTTTTCCAACCCATAAACAAGTTGAAAAGGTTAGAAATCGGTGGCAGTCTTTACAGACATTCGGTAGGCCCATAATGTCGAGTACAACATCAAATGCCAATTTGACTTGGCAGAATTGATCGTTCACTGTAAAATCGTCTTGAAGGACTTATTCACAGCCTCGACCTGACCATTCGCTTGTGGGTAGCAAGGTGATGAATTATTTTTCCTCAAACCAAGATTTTATGTTAACGCGGACATCATTTTATTCTGAAAGTGACTACCATGGTCAGTGACAATCTCCTTCAGGATGTCGAACCTTGCTATTATCTGATTGAAAATAAAGAGAGTTGTTGTCTCACCATCATTATTGAATGTTGGCATAGCCTCGACCCACTTTTTGAAGTATTCTACTGCTACGATGATATATCGATGCCCCTTGGTTGAGGTCGGGTGGCATGTAGTAAAATATATCCCCCACTTGGTGAAGGGAACAACAGTAATGACAAGAAACATGGGAGAGAGGTGTGCACTTCTTTACCGATTCAACGCAATATTTGATTAACGTCGGCCAAAAGTAACCAGCTCGTAGAATATTTTGGGTTGTTGCCAACCCATATAAATGACCACCATAGGCTCCAGTGTGGCAGTCATTAAGAATGAGTTTCGCTTCTTCATGAGTGAGACATCGCCAGAGGATGCAATTTACACCTCGATGATACAAAGTGTCATCGAGTATGAGATATTTGTTTTCCTAATGGCATATACGTCGACGCTCATCACGAGAAGCAAAGGTGGGGCACTTCAAATTCTGGAGATAGACTAGTATATCTCCATACCAGGGGTCCGAAGATGAAATCAGAAAAATATCTCCTTTAATCGGTGATTCCTCCGGCGTAACATCACTTGACTTGACCGAAAGTTCCGAGATAAGTTCCGCAAAGACCAGTGACTTTTTGGATTTCTCGGAAACAAAATCCAAGTCAAATTCCTGGAGGATAACAATCCATCTACTGATTTTTCCGCCGATGACGCGTCGTGTCAACACATACTAAAATGGACTCACAGTGGCAACGACAGTGGTCTTACGAAGCATAATATAATGACAAAACCGTTGGACAACATGCACTGCTGCCAACACAAGTTTCTCAACATGGGAGTAATTGAGTTCTGGTCCAACCAGGCCTCGACTCAGGTAATAAATCACATGCTCTTTGAGCAAATATTCCTCTTGAACCAAGATCATACCGATGGTCGACTCTGTGGCGGCCAAGTACAATAAAAAATCTTTATTATAATTGGGAGGTCAGAGTAGAGGGGCGGACATGAGGGCACCTTTCAACGCTTCGAAAGAGAATTGAGCAGCTTTGTCCCAAAATAATGGGACTCCCTTATTCAGTAAATGCATGAACCCTTTAGTGATCTCGGCATAGTTTGCGATAAAACGCTGAAGAAAGTTCATTTTACCCTGTAATATTTGAAGCTAAGGGACTGTGCATGGGGGAGGAAATTGAAATATCGCCTCGACCTTTAGAGGATCGACCATGATCCCTGTTGTCGAAACTATGAAACCTAGAAGATGCCCAAATGTCACGCAGAAACTGCACTTGTTTGGATTCAAGTGAATCTAATAGTAGTGACATCACTCAAATATTAGTTGGAGGTGCATGGGATGATCAACTCTCTTACGAGATCATGATTCTAAATCATCAAGATAATCCTTGAATATATGTCTAAGGTCGTGGAAAGCAAAAGAAATGGCCCACTGAAAAGTGGCTCCAACATTCTTCAGGCCAAAATGCATCTTCCGATAAGAAAATGCACCCCATGGATAGATAAAAGTTGTTTTATGCTAGTCTTCAGGCTTAATCTGTATCTGGTTGTATCCCGAAAAACCATCCATGAAAAAAAATACCTCATAGCCTGCACATTCATTGACAATCTAATCAATGAATGGGGTGGGGAAATTATCCTTTCGCCAGGCCTTATTCAAATCACAGAATTCCATACACACGCGAATCGTTCCCTGCTTTTTGTTGACCAAAACAGGATTTGACACCCATTGAGTCAACTGAACGGGGTAGATGAAATCAGCTTTGAGCAGTTTCTCCACTTCAGCCTTAATAGCTGTCGCTTTTTGAGGATTAACCGGATGAAGCTTCTGTCAGATTGGCTTGGCGTCCGGAAAAGTTGTTATTTCATGCTCAACGATTCTTGGATCAATGCCTAGCATTTCCTCGTAAGACCAGGAAAAAAGGTCGTGGAATTCCTTAAATAAATTTGTATAGATCTGAGTCTCTTTGGGGGAGTAGTCCACTCCGATGAAAACATTCTCCATGGTGCCAGGGGTTTTGGAGATATCAATAGGTATTGTTTCAGCGATAGTTTCCATGTTACCCTCAACATAAACTGTGTGCATAGCCAGAGAATCAACAGGACAAGACCTATCTCCAGTCATAGTCAACACGAATTCTCCTGCCTCTATTCTTCTCAACTCTGGGAGGAAATATGATCTGTGATGGAGACCATCCCAGGGTCTTTCTGAACGAGTCAATTCCTCTATAATCACCTCGTCAGAGGGAAAGACCAAGTCTAAAGAATCAGCATTGACGAGGGAACCTTGAGCCCCAATAGGCTCGAGAATTGGATCTAACTCTTGTGCGGGAATTAGATTGGGGTCAGTCGAAGCTTGCTGGACAACACTGTACGCAACTTATGTTGCGGACAAGGGCATGGACATGCCAATATGCCTTGTCCCTTCCATCGAAGCTAATGGGGAAGGAAGATTCTATGGATCATTAAAGTAAGTTGTTTGGAATGACGACACTTGAAATATTTCAGCCTTAGGCTGGTCGGGGACAACCGATATCATCTTGACATCGCCAGAAGGAGACGAGTAATCGAAAGTACCCATCAAAGGTAGGCACAAACCAACCCCCACATTGATGACATTGGGTTGAGCGTTATCAATCATCGGGACCGTGGATGCCCCCGATGAAGGGTCAGGTCTAGAGAAGGACAACTGATCAATGGTTACGATTATGTCTCATGTGGAAACAATAAGAGACAAAAAATTGTGGCAACCATTGCATGCATTGCATAAGTCCAAATCCTCCCTAACAGGAGGTTGTATTCGAGAGGCGCATCGACCACTTCAACTTTGATGCACATGGTCTTCCCTCCCAACTGCATGGGGAAAGAAGGGATGATTCCATGTGGTCTGAAAGAATGACTGTCGAAAGTAGTCAGCAGAGTAGGTGACAGAGACAAACGGGTTGGCCAATGTCCTTCCAACATGCCAACAACATCATGTATGTTGAGGCACCCCCATCAACCACCATGCAGAAAATGTTCCCGGTAAAATATTTCGTGGGGTGAGCCACTACTATCTTAAATGCAACGTGGTATGGGAGATGAGGTTTCAAGTTGGTCGTATCAAGCATGATCATTCCTGGATTACAGGTCTCAGCGGAGCCCAAGGCAGCTAGTAGAGCCTTTCTTTACGAAGGGGAGCTCTAGAGGACCTCCAAACCAGACATCACGCAAGGGGTTTGTGACAAATCCTCCACCACAGAGTAGTTCTGGGTGGCCCTTGCATTCAGATTATGTGAAGCTTTCTTGAACACCCCTTTCGGGATGTATGTCATTGTTTTGACCATCGTCTTATCAATCTGTAGAGGAATTGAAGAGTTTTTAGCTTCTTTACCCTTTTTAGCAGTGTTTGGCATTATGTAATCATGTGCCCTAGTTGCTATGTGAGTGTCACCTTTCAACATATAAACGTTCGTGACCGAGGGGTTACTAGAAGATGGAGGGGGACCCTGACTACCCCCATCCGTGCTCGAAGAGGCTTGAGTCAAATTTTTCCCATGTGGAAATGCGTTCGTTAACACAACAGGTTGTTGTTGCACCAATAACTTCTGGGCCTCCCCAAGTCAAGGGCACAGGTGAGTCAGATGGTCTTCCATGAAAAGGTTACACGGATACTTCGTCTTTATTTTTTCTGTGTTTCCCCCACCATCATTGTTGGTGGGTTTCTTATCACCCTTACCCTTCTTGTTTCGATGTTTCTTCATTTCGTCAGGTTGTTGGTTGGCCTTCGGGTTTGTCGACTGCACACTGTGTACATCCAACGTTTCAGTAGGGGGAGAAACCGAACTAGAGGTTTGGTTGGCCACTATCTGTTGTATCGACAATTTTTTCAATTGATTTGACATTTGATCAATGGGTTTTGCTTGTGTTGAACCAACTATGCCATCGACATGTGGTCCAGACTTGTGTCTGGCCTTGTCAAGGATAGACCGTGGTGCATCTGGAAAAACCTCGTAGAGTAAACCAGACTGAGAGTATATCAGTTCAAGTTGTTGAGCTCTCATTATCACCTCTTCCTCAGAAAACACTCTCGATGTTGCAACATCCTTGGATAACTGAGGTACCAAAGACTTAATGAACCACTCTAGCAGGAAAGATGGTGGAACCGGTACTTTTATCAAACTCTTCTGGCACCGCCATTCTTAGATGTGATCCGAGATATGATCGGCCTTTGTCTGCTCAAAATTGGCCAACAATTCGGTGTCGGCATCATATCTCACAGGTATTTGGAAATGGTTGAGAAAAATCATTGCCAAATCGCTAAAGCAAGAGTATCTTGAGCGGTCGAGCTCGATGTACCATTTCATGGCACTCCTGATAAGAGTGCGTTGAAATAAACGCAACTAAACGGAGTTGTCTTGCAGAGAGTTTGACGAGTACCATAGGTGAAAGGTGGTCACGTGATCGCCTGGATCTTCGTTAGGCTTACCTTTGAACTTAAGAATGTCTGAGGGCCACTTTGTCGGCATGGGAGGCCAACACAGACCGTGACAGATTGGATCATTTAATAATCTTGACAAGTCTAGAAAATGTAACGTCGTCATAATCGACATTTTAGGTTGTTGACTATGTACAGGGAGAAAGGAGCCTGGAGTTTGACTGGCACCAGGTTGCTAGGAAAAGTTGGGTTGCAGATCAGGGTTCTGGTAAATACCATGGCCTTGGCCAACGAACAGATATTGTGTTTGTTGAGATGTAGTTGGACATTGAGGGTTGGCCGTGGATTTCTCCCTACGTCATGTTCGAAAGATTATGGAAAGGGTTTCCCCCTACAGATCCAACGGGCACAGGTACTGAGCCTTATCCGGGGCATGGAAGGGGTTTCCCCCAGTCGGCATCCTTGATTAGGGAACTACTCCTTGCCATGGATTCGAGAGTCCTTGTGAGGAAAATATTCTCATGTTTTCCCCCTGTGTAGGAATAGTACCCTGCACGGGATTTTGTTGTCCAAAACCAAGGTTGCCCCCGGTCGAGACGACGGCTGATGAGAAAGCGTCGAACAAAGAGAACAGCATTGAACCCACTGGCGTGGTGTAGGAAGAAGGTCCTTGACTACCTGCTCCAAACAAGTTGTAGTTCATGTTTGGCCTGACGGGTTGTTGGGAAGCACCACCGAGTGAGGGGGACGAAGGGGGTATATGACCCCCGCCGTAAGGGAAAGCGTTATAGGGGGATAAAGTGCCCCCCATGGACCCTTGCAAAGGAGAGTTTGAGCTCCCTACCCCCAAACCCATTGTCTGTAGGGTGGAGTAGGTGAGGATGGAATTCGTATCAAAGTTGGGGATCCCGTATGAAAATGGAGGACTCGTCGCACTTTGTGTGAATGGAGCAGTGATCGTCGCCATAGACGGAATCAGACCACTGCCTGAAGTAGAGGCGGTCGAGACCATCGTGGTCCGGACTTGAGAAGGTGAGTTAGGAGGCAGAACGCCCCCTATAGTGGCAGCCTTTGAGGGAGTGTGAGGACTCCCTGACAAAGTAGCAGCATTTGCTTCCATAGTTGCTTGCAAGACTTATGACGTTTGTGATGTGTTACCCTTGGGGGGGGAAGATGTATCAAAAGGCAGACAAGTCAGTGATCGGAGGGTTGAAATTCCTGAGAGCTTCCGCTCCAAGGTCGAAAATAGTCGGTTCCTCCGGATTTGAGTGTTCTCCTCTCGGGGATGGCTTGGGCATAGTTTCTTGTGGTCCGATCGCCTCAAATGACCCTTGCTGGTCAAGTCTTCGTTGTAATGGTGGCGATGGTGGCTCTAATGTAACCGGTGGTAGGCCCAAAAGCCTTCGCGACCGGCGGGGCTCTTGATCTTCTCACTGTGTGAGAACATCAACGACACAGTAAGGATTTTTCTAACACTGAAGACCAAGCACACACTAGAAAAGTTCCTATGAGACAAAGCAAGCAAACCACTAACTAGTTGGAAGAACAGTTACGTCGGCCAACACTAGAGAAACTTAATGGTGCAAGTGCAACTCGAACACGGAATCACCCTCCGGGTATACTCTACAAAGCATGGCCTTATGTCAGCCTTAAGTACCGTGGTATAACCCCGCAGTCACCTGTGTGAGTCCCTAAAATAAAGGCAACTGGGTTGCCAACTCGTGAACAGTCACCAGGTGGGTACATTCGGTAGTCGGGTGGACCATAATGAGCAGGGTAAAAAAGCCTGAAACCTATCGAGGGTATCGAAAGCAAGTGTTCTGGAAGACAACTGAGGATCCTGAACGGATTCAGGGTCCACGATGCTCCGTAGGAAAATGTAACCAACAGTATCCCATGACAAGTCCTCAATATGCGTTCCCCACTACGCTTGGTCTGACTTTGGAGGGGTTATCTCTGCTACCTTTCCGCACGTGACCTCATGTTTATCCCCTGTGTTAGAGGGGGGTCTCGGATAACTTTCACATTTTCTGGACTTTTTAAACTCCCTAGCACTAACTCCAATGTTTGTCTGTAAGACTTGAAGAGTTTCCTCTCCAACCTAATTCAAGGCTCTAGCCTAGACTAGTTGATTAACCCTACAAACATAAAGTCTAGTTGATTTTAATTTTAGCGTTAATTTTAAATGGCTTGTTTTAAGTCAAGGACACGGCAATGAAACTAGCGGTGTGTTTTAAGACACGAAAAAGAGGAAAAGTAAACGAAATGGAAAGAAAAATTACTTCTAGTTAATCAATAAAGATTTTGCAACTAACTCTTTAACCAACTTTTCGTAACTAACTTTTTCTAGGATATTTTAAAGGAAAACCTAAAACAAAATTTTGCTCGATTACGAGCTACTTAATGTTCTAAGAAATCAGTAAAGAACTTAAGAAAATAACTATTTTCCCTAACAAGAAAAGTAACTAACCCAACTACTTAATCAAACAAAGAAATGAAATATTTTTCTATTTTTTTATGCTTCAAACAAGAAACTTAAAATAAATTCTTTTTCTTTTTCTTTAAAGCAAGTGAAAGGGGAAAAAGTAAAAAACAAGACAAGACTGAAAACTTGACCTCTGGCCCACTGTGGATTGCAGGGGTCACTGAAGACACCAAACAGGTTGGTAAATACTCTAAGACTCACCCAAAACCATTCCAAACTAAACACAAGAAATCTTTAAAAACTGACATCAAACCCAGGCTTCGACTATAAAAACAGAGACATTGTACTTAATCAAGAAACCCTGAGAAGTTAGAATTCAATCAGGGAAGAGGTTAACTGCCTCTCCTTAAAGAAAAATATCTTGACACAGGCACGCAACTGATACTTCAGCAGCCTACATATGTACGTGGAATGTCTTAAAGCAGGACGTGTATGTACGTGTGTAGACACACTATAGGTCGCATACACCTCTGTAATTCCTCAACAAGAAGAAAAATAGGTAGACTAATAGGGCAGGGAGACCTGGTATGACACCAACAGGTGACCAGAATCCCTTAAAGACTCAGTACACTCAGAAAGAAACTCAAAAGGTAAAAACCAATAAAACACCCAAAAAAACCCCTAAAACCTTAGAGGTTTCCCTAGTATGGTCTCCAATTTTGCTATAGATGAAAACCCCCCTATGGAATACAATAGGGTTCAACATGTAGATAGATCTAACCATCTAAAAGTCTCCTACTCTTATAACTACCACGAATATACCCCAAATTAATACATGAAAGACAAAGTCAAAAGATCAGGTAACTTTACCTTTTACTCCACGTCCGGTGTGGATCCTCTTGTGTTCGATAGCTCCGCTAACTACAAGCCTCCTCCCAAGGCCGACCTGCATTTACAAATAGATAAACAGGACACCACAAACATGCATCTCATATATAAATCATGGGTTAGATGTTAGTATAAGACATAAATCGAATACAAATATTTGACACATCATATTTCGGGACAAAAAAAGTATTTCTTTTATTGATATCACAATGTTTACTTAAAACAAGGTCAGCGACTGCTACACGAACCTAGTCCGGGCTCCTCTTCACCAAGATCCAACTACGCTTCCACGTATCTTTCTCCTCTCACACTTATTCTAGGGAAATGGCATAGGCTTATGATGGAGAAAAAGGGCAAGAATGAGAAATTATGATGCAAATCTCACAAGGTGGCTGCAATTTTTGGGGCAAGGAGGGGATGTGAAAGGGTCAGAGTTTCACTATTCTAATGCTTGGCTTAGGAATGATACCCCAACACCTCCTTTTATCTGACAAAAGGATGGTTATCCGGTTGGGTGTCAGGCTATAGACGGTGGGACAATTGGGAAACTACCCAATAACTCGTAATCTCAACGAATTCCTTGCAACTTTTTAATTTTTGCAACTTTTGTGAGTATACGCGGGCTATAATGGTGCAACTAGCTTACGTACATGGGTTATAGTGGTACAACAAGCATGTGTACGCGGGAAGTAGTGGTGCAGGGCGCGTACATCTTCAAAAATAGTGTTTTTAAGAAGAGTTGCTCAGTGATGGCTTGGAAAAAATAGCAAGTAAGAGGGCAAAATGTCAGGTATGCATGTATGGAGCAATTTAGGGTTATAACAGATACCCGATACACTTTTCAAAATCGGGACTTTTTCAAGAGAGTCGATCCGAGAGCACCTTGGTAGGTTTTTCCTCGATCGTTGATCCTTGATACTTTTCGGCATCGACAAGATAGGATCGGGTTTTAGAACGTATAGCTTAAAGAAAGTCATGATTCTGATTAACACGAGTAAATGAAGACGTTGGTATCGAAGTGTCACGTGTCTTTATCACATAAGGGGGTCGTACGGCCTAGTTTTGTCCCGAGTCTTATTAAGGTTCCCTGGGTCCTAGTCACACCTCCTAGTCATCTTTTCCATGTCAGCTCTGTACAACAAGATCGATCGGTCTCAGAGATTTTGCAACAAGATAGCAACGAAAATTGTTCAAAGCAAAATCCTAACCCCGACTCACCAATTGGACTAGTGAAATGATGGGATGTTTTGGACATAAGATACGATCGAATTATGGCATTTAATAAACTAGTTAATGCTTCATCCTGCGTTTTTTTCTACCTCGTGCGTCGATTGAACAACAACAATTTGAAACCGCTGATAGGCCAAGTTACAACCCGCACCGTCAACCCGCGATGAATTTAATTTTAAATATCTTTGAAGATTTGGCAACAGATTTAATAAAACTGCACTCATAACCCAAATTGAATGGTTGATGCAACAATGTAAGTTCATCTCTGTTTAAATATCTAGAATGGTTTTGAACAATTTCATTATGTGCACTAGTTTGAATCCCAGAGCATCCGAAGAAGCAAGGCAAGTGTCTCGAGACTTTGTTGATCCCCAAATTATCAAAACTAGGTTAAACAAGTTATAGAGGTATGTGTTCAAGTTTTTGAATTCGACGGTTATGATTTATATATGCATCTGATTTCTTACACGGTCTCTAAACTATGTTCTAACTGCAGGTAAAATGTCATCGAGAAATCCAACCACCACACACTCTCCAAGAGAACCCAAGCTAAAGGAAGATGAGACGGGTGAAGGTCCTTCTCCTGGTGCGGCGAGGTAGCTGGAATACACTCCCAGGGAAGAACTGGTCATAAGAACCTCAAAAAAGAAAGCCTTTTTCCATCCTTTAGTCTTCGGTGATACAAAAGTAGGCACCAGATCCAAAGTAATGCTCCCACAGTGGGGGGACCTTTTCAACAGAATTATCCTAGAGGAATACTCAGAGTATATTCCACACAACGACCCATACGCAAGGGCGCTCGATGACTAGATGTTCCCAAACATTCGACAGTCTTATTTGCACATGGTAGCTAGCATAACCACAGTTTTCCCTTGCATAGAGGTTTTGAAGTGGTTAATCAACCATACAGACGCACATAAATGTTTAATCAACAATGAGAATGGTGGGTGTGTCAGATTTTTCCTCCTAACAGAAGTCCATAAATACTACAAGCT
>JZKD02S0836478.1:0-14360 GCA_000966675.3 Picea glauca
GGCTTAATAGCCCAACTCTAACGGGCCGGCCGGACTGGTTTCCTCCATGATGGGGCAGTCCGGTAACTGCGGCCTGTATGACTTGGCATTGTTGACCTGGTTTTTTTGGAAGCTCCTAATATAATACTACTTTTATTTACAAAAAAAAAACATGTACTATGTTGGATTATGTTGCATGGGGAGTAGCATAGAGATTGATTATTGCAACTTATGTTCCATGGAAAAAAAAAATTGCAAGGACGAGTTCAACATTCTTTTCTTTGATATGTATATGGTCCAAAATCGGTACATGTTTTTTCACCAGTATCATCACTCCATGTGTAATGTAAATTGATATGCAATTGTGATTTGGGAATTGTTTGTTCTGCATGCATAATGCCATGTGTATTTCTTGCAAGCACAGAATATTGGATTGCATTAAATCATAGTCATTCAGTATATCATCCATGTGTGCATTTAAGCTGTGTGTGGTAAGCGAGAGAATTGATAGAGATGAATTTGTTTGTATGGATTGGTAATCATAATGCAGTTGCCATTTTGCGGTATTCCTGAGTCGTTCCATCTCAATATCAACTTTATGTTTCACTTTGAAGTTATCTTTTGTGAGAGGACTTAGAAAATAAAGGAGTCTATGCTTTTGACATGGGATAATGCTGTGTATACAAGTCCATGTATCTGAATTCTAGCAGGCTGAAATGCAACATTATCAAGTGTTAGTCCTTGCGATCCGTGGATTGTACGCGCACATGAAAGTTTAATCAGAAACTATTTTTGAATCTTCAATAGACCTGTCTTTGCTAATGTTGATACTGGCTTCGATATTCGCAAAATAGGTGTCCAATTGCTTTCAGTGTTTGGATTATATAGATAACACAACTTGCTTGCTTGTTGCTTGCCTATATGCGGTTCATGGAAATTAATCCAAAGGACATCCACTTTTTTTGTCTTCGTATAGCCTTTCAGTATTCCATTTGCACCATTCACCAAGCCATCCTGTGATTCATAGTTACAAGTATATATTTCAACCAACATTTCTAATTTTAGTAGAAGTTGAAAAGGTAAAGTGACTGAATGTTCATGACATGGCACATTTCCATGGTTGTCTTCTTCCAGGTCAATCGAATTGATGATGATATCATCGTCAGGCATGAGTGACAACATGTGGCTTTTATGCTTTGCAACATCATTGTTTCTGTAAAATAGGTAAGGGAACATTGGGTTTGTTGGTGCAGGCCGTAAGCATCTCAAATTGATATAGGTCAAGTCATCATATGTTTGGTTGTTTGTGCACATTCTATTCAAAATTGCAATGAATGTTTCATATGTCTGGCGCATTGTAGTATGCAACTCAAAGAATTTAGTATTGTCTCTCCAGAAATCATGGGTGATTGTTTCCATGTTAACNATAGTTACAGGCATATATTTCAACCAACATTTCTAATTTCAGTAGAAGCTGCAAAGGTAAAGTGACTGAATGTTCATGACGTGGCACATTTCCATGGTTGTCTTCTTCCAGGTCAATCGAATCGATGATGATATCATCGACAGGCATGAGCGACAAAATGTGGTTGTTATGCTTTGCAACATCCTTGTTTCTGTAAAACAGGTAAGTGAACATTGGGTCTGTTGGTGCAGGTCGCAAGCATCTCAAATTGATATAGGTCAAGTCATCATATGTTTGGTTGTTTGTGCGCATTCTATTCAGAATTGCAATGAATGTTTCATCTGTCTAGCACATTGTAGTATGCAACTCAAAGCATTTAATATTGTCTCTCCAAAAGTCATGGGTGATTGTTTCCATGTTAACGGTAGGTTGTTCAAATATCAAAGAATCTTGGATGGGTTGTCCCCGGTAAAGATCCCCACATAATATCACGTCAATGTTTCCAAAGTATTTCGTCTGCACATGTTTTATGCTTCTTAGTCGATTGTCAATGGAATACAAGAACCGATTCCCAATTAAAGATGCTTCATCTATAAATACGAGTTGGATTTCCTCATAAAGCTTAGATAATGTATCCAACATTTCCTTGCTAAGTGGAAGAAACTACGACTTATTAAAAGGCATTAAAAATGCAGAGTGGACTATTGTTCCACCAACATTGTATGCAGCTTTTCATGTGTATGCAACTATTAGGCCCTTTGGTTTCATAGGATCAGAGGAATTGTTTGAATCATAGATTCGTATAAGCATTTGGAACAATGCTTTCGCTATGAATGTCTTGCATGTTCCTGCTCCGCCTGTAAGGAACACATTCACAGGGTTGTTCATGTTCAATCATTTTTTAAGAGCAATGTCATTTACAATTGTTTGTTGTTTGCGATTCAATAGACGTCTTATTCTGTGGTATTCATTATTTTCAATTAGGAAAGGATGTTTTGTAACTTGAAAACCAAGATTGATACGTTTTTCACTTCCAGCCGTTGTAGGGTGAGGCAAATCCGCTTGTAATTCATAGGACTCGGAAGGAGTTATGGTTGTTTTTGGCTTTCTCAATGTCTCATCGTGATCACCAAGGTTTTCTAGGTCATTAAGTGCAACTTGTAGATCGCCCCATGTTGGATTAACATTGTAGGTAAATCTAGCTTCATTGATGTGCACTATAGTCTTAAACGCAACATACACAACCTCCCATGTAGAGAAGTTATATATTAATGTCTCTTCATTTTCATCAAACAGAACATACAACAACAATTTTTCTCTACAATAGTTTCCATAGTCACAATGTTTATTGTATTTGACAAACCGTATGACAGAGGGTTTTTTTCTTTTTGATATGGGTGTACCATTTTTTTGTAATGCGATACGAATTTTTCTAAGCAGATATACCTAATAGGAGATGGACGTTGGACATAATAATCAATAATAGAGTGACATACGACGTCCTATGAATTGTCAGGCTCTTGTTGTAGCAAAACCGGTGGTTTAAGCACAAATGTGCGTTTTTCAAGTGGAGATGTGTTTATGAAGACACATTTTCTTGAACTACAAGTGAGGGGCAAGGAAAGGGCAATGTGAACTTCTTGCTGAGAAGACATTTGTTGAAGATTAAGCAATGTATTGCCAAGTGTGTGTATCATTTGTATAGCATCAATATGACTTCTTTCATGATTTTTGTGTATTCTTCTGAATGAACTTGTCATAGATTTGTCAATTTTTGTCATATATGAGGTACATTAGGATGCCGCAACATATGCATTCAACACGTACTGTGCATCTGTATTTGCATTCCACATAACTGACATGTCCTTGGAGAAATTGTTGTTCCAAATATGGGAGAGTTTTCATTTAAGGAAAAGTGTTGGTTGCCTAAGCGTACATTGTATGGCTTGGATGTACTCACCTTCTGACAGATTTACGTGTGTCAAGAAGGCATCAAAGCTCATCATTTCGTCAAATCTAAATCCTTGTTCTAGAAATGCGAACAAGGATTTAGATTTCTCGACAACAACATTTCCTCTAAACTAATTGGCTTTATGATTCTTGTAGCTCTCATTGGCAGCACGAGGAAGTTGTATCTGCAATGCAAGTTTTTCAGTTTTCTACAACTTCTTGTATGGTAATGTCTATGGACTTTCGCAAGTTCTGGATGCAAATGATTTGTGTTGCATGTTATGTATTTATCCACAAGTTGTTCGATGTCTGAATTGTTATCAGCTCCATAGATCAGTGCACCCTCTATCCACAAGAGTGTGTGGTCATGTTCATTTCCCCTATTCTGAAATTCAGTCACAAAAAAGTAGTCTGATATTTTTCCGAAAAACATTTCATCATGGCATATCAATTGTCTCAAAGCATTTATTCTATGTCTATAGTATCGAGTGCATGTCACCAGGTCTTTTCTTATGAGGTAGTCAATGTTGTTATTTTTCAGTGTATCTGTTTCTTTTTTACGTTTCTTGTTCCTATGCAGGTCAGATACGATAGCTACCAATGGATCCCAGCAATGCTCTGCACTCGTAAATGTGATGAAAAATGTTGGCGGGCCCAATTGTCGAATCATTGCAAAAATAATTTTTTTGTTTTGTTGCAAATAGTCAGAAGAGGTGCAGATGTTCTTGAAATCTATGTATCCAATATCAGATTTCAGAATTTTTCTAGGTTTACTTTATACTTCACATCCTTCACCAACAACTTTCTTCCTTGTAATTGGCCTTTCCTTATTCGGACCCACATACAGGACAAAACTTGTTTTATTATTATGCGCATTGTTTTGAAAAACAAATTTGTTATGTGACAGGAGAAGCAACCGCTTGAATGTAGCAGCTCCAATCACACTATTTTATGATAATTGAATCGTTCTGTAATGTCAGTGCCACGTGGATCACCGTAGAAGAGTGTTGGAAAGTTCATTTCCTCAGTGAATTTGTCCTTGACTATTCCAAGTGGATGTTGCCCCTCGCCAGGTGCAATTTCGACAATTTTGTCTTGCAAGTCACAAATGCACTGTGAATCAGTGAATCCATGCACCAATGTTTCAGCAGGTGTTTCATTCTCTGATTCATCACTTGTATCAAAATCAGTAGGATTTTCGAGAGTGTCTGCAGAGTTTCCATGTTCTTCTACGAGAACATTGTTCTAGTTGCCATTTATACAAATGTTCTATGCTTTGTACAGGGCCCTGGAACATAATTCCTTCAATGCTTTCATAACAGGATGCACACGCACTTTGCCTATCCGATACACATTTTTGTATTGCAAGCGTCTTTTCAGAGCGACAACGATTTTAATTGTATTGTTAATGAACTGTGGCAACGCTTTTTGCACAACATCTAGCTGAACAAGCACATTAATAATTGATCCTGTTAAGCCCATCTGGGGTCGTTTATAGCCCCAATGTATAATTTGAGCAAATTCAATTCTCAAAGACACAAGTCTCTCCTCAAGTTTCGTGAGTGCACTTACATCTGCTAGTGGTGTATCACATCTTATTCGGTCAGGGGTTGCAAACTGTGGTAGTTTTCCATTTTCAAGTGATCGTTTGCATGGAAGACAAACTTTCCCACTGGAAAATGGTTTATCGTGTGTTGTCAACCGGAGGTATTCTGCTTGCAAATCACGTGTAAAAGACTTACTATTTTTTGAAAAATTCAATTGTTCACAAATTGCACATATAATGGAAGGAGTGTCTTTCATTTGTTTCATGTAGGTCTGTCTTGCATTTTTCTTTCGCAGGAAAGTATGGGCAGAAACTGTTTCTTGGTTTTCATTGCTACTACTGCATGGTGTTGCTTGTAGACCACGAACTGGCACAGTTGCATGACCATTATGGGATATGCGATCGCACTTGTTTATGTTATGTTCTGCATGAACAAATTTATTTACATTGTGATATGTGAGTTTCTCTCTAAAAGGAAGTGTACCAATGTATTTTTTTCTCTTACGCATGACCTTTTTCAAGTTGTGGTAACTTACTCTACGTTTCTTGCCAAAGGGCACGATGAGCTAGTGGAAACTGAGATGAATTTCACTCTCACCCAGCTTCTCAGAAACTACTTTATGATTTTTGTTCAAGGCCTCTATGGGCTTATCACAAGTCGGACGAATTTGACGAATAATTTTTTTCAAATTGTGATAACTTACTCTACGTTTTTTGTTTAAGCCATCTATGGCCTCATCACAACTGTAGTGAATTTTATGCATGTTTTTTTTGTTCAGGCCTTGTCTACCCATATTCCAATCGGGAGGAGTCTCGTTTTCACTAAAAAGAATTTGACGCGTACGCAGATTTGATCCTGTTTGGGTGGCATGGACACTAAACCCTGAACTACTGACATGTCCAAGAAAAGGTTCATAATGGATAAGTGTTGTATCTGTTTTCAATGAGAGCATGTCAATTGTTTGATCATAATTTGAATTGGTAACCCAGGAATGGACAGTGCCATCTGGCAAGGGCGACCAGACCTGGATATTCACCCTGAATATCATAGACAGCCATTGCAAACAGAATTTGCAACCCTCCATATTCCCTTTTTCATATGGAAGCACCATGTTCATAAGGTATTCCTGCTAACTTCCAATTGACGACATATTTTCTATGAGATATGGGCAAAGGTGTTGATGCAAGAACATAAAATCCTGTAGGTTGTCGCCTATAATCGCATTGCAAAAGGACTACATAGTGTAAAGCCGCAGCAACTGAACATCGAACTCAGCTGCAACCAAACAACAAATTGCATTGAACAGAGTATCTCCACAAGTAGACACAACATTTCTTGCCAGGTGTAAACCATGGAAATCTATGCCATGCAAAATCTGTTTCAATTGCAATTGAAGGTCTTTGCAAACAACGGACAAGTAAATATGAGGACCTTCTATATTGCAGATGGACATTTTTTTGTACAACAGTGGTTCATAATGGCCACTGAGGGCATTGGCATCATGGAACGAGATGCAATATGGATTGTCAGATGCAGTTTTGTTGAATAGCAGGTATCTTGTTTTTCTTGTCAATGACCATATGTCAACTGATATATTCAACCAGTTAGACAACCACTGTATACAAAAGGTATCTCCCCAAAGTCCCCTTCTATGTGCAGGAAAAACTGGAGATGCAGACAACCACATCTTTGAAAAATACGTAGTGACATCATCTATTCCATGCAACTGCCGAAGAAAATCAGATTCCAGTTCGTATTCATAGGACTACAAAGCCTCAACATCGCCATTTTCAAAACAAGACAAGAAAAAATCTATCAATCCATTGCGCAGTTCGGTCGAGGAATACCGGAAATGCAATAGAACCTGGAATGTATCGAAAAGGAAATCCCCAACAGTATACAAGAATTCATCCAATCTAAAAAGCCCATTGCTATGCAAAACCACGTCAATGCTACCATGTATAATGGACTGTGTATCTATTTCATACGACTCAACATCTACTACTTCTTCCATCTTTTCAACTGTCATTTTCAATTTGTTTGCTACATACTTTCAGTTTCTATCAAAACAGAGGAAAAAAAATAAAAGGTAGCAAAAAAAAAAAAAAAAAGCAAAATAACACATCAATCCCCGTATGTATCTTTCAACCTTCTTCTTCTCAACTTTAATTCCCCCTAGTCCCCATAGCAGATGAGAAGAAAATAGACTGAAACTGGGAACTGAACCAAATAGAATAAAGAATGCAAATAAATCAAACCATAACTTTACTTAGCAGAAAGAGAATAAGTAGACGCAGTTTTCCGACCCATAGAATAAAAGCATACCCTGTGTCTACACCCCACCCGATGGTTCCCTCTTTTGATAGCTCCCAACTACGTTTCGTAAAAGCCTCTGCATTGCAATTGTCAGAAAACCTATGCACGCGACAGCCAGGATATGAAGAGGCATGGTTTCCAGGAACATAAACTAAGAGCACAGACAAAGATGGTATGCAACAGAATTTGGAGGCAGGAACTCTCACCATTGAAAAATAGCAAGAACAGGGAAACTTACCCGTCAACAAAGAATGAGAAAAGCTCAGCCCCAAAAAAACTGCAAACCGCAACAACAGGTCCAACAACTTGCAAAGTTGAAGAACAACAAACCAGTGAACAACCACGAAGAGCTCGAACTGAAGTCCATGACCTCAACTTGGAAAATTTGAATCAAAGAATAACTAGAATCATGGAACGAAGCAACGAACAAGGATGGAGCCCTCGAGCAGTGATTTCGACCATGAACGAAACTATATTGCAACGCATCTATACAATAAACATTCAAGACTGCCAGAGTTGTTAGGTGAACAGTTAAGACTGTTAGGACCGTCGAACGACGTGGGCCTGTGCAAGCATTTAAGAAAATATGCAATGTGGCAGGCCTGTTCTCTCGAAGCACACANAAATATTGTCACCCAACCATAGGCCAAAGCCACCCCCGCGCACCTTAACCTTGACAGATAGAATAATTCCAGAAGCAAACCCTTATAACCGCCTCCAGGGAGGCTCATCTCATATGTCATAGTCTTGTCATATAATATGTTCTTCTAGGAGAACAACACTTGCGAGGTCTGCATTGGTCAGGAGAAGTTATTTAACATTAAATTGGGTAATGAAATTGAAAATTGGATGCAGATGCTGGAAATTCAAAATTAAACTAGATAGGTGATAATAAACTGGATGGATGTGTATGGTGTAGACATATAGTCTCCTATGCAATGCCAAAAAACATCATACTGTGCAAATGAACAAAACAACACACTTGGCAATGAAAACCCACGAAGCTAGAGTATCTCACTGTGTTTATTTTAAGGAAACAATCTAAGTGAGTTTATCAATGCTTTTATTTTTGTGTCAGTGCTATTTATTGTTTTATTTGTGTTGGTAACATGAAAATTAATAAAACAAAGTCTCCACAACTCATATTTTATTATATCATGATTATAGTTTGTTAGATTTTGGCAGTGCCCCGCAACAAGGTTTCAAATTCATGGTGAATCCATTGCAATATCAAGAGAAAAACCTTGTTTTATTATATGCCAAAAATGGATAACAACTTGAGTTACCAGAATAACTTCCTTGTATAGACAGTTATTTTTCATTTGTGAATGCTTGCTAAGACCATGCTGGATATAAATCTGAGTTTATAATAGATAATTAGTGCTTGTGCAACAGAGTTGAGGTTAGGCCTTACCCAAGGATTAGCTCGTCCTTCCATCAACTCCAAGACAATAAATTTGCAGTGGTATCGGGGATAAGAAAGCTAATAACAACGCCCCTTATAATGATCTCAATAATATGAGATATAAGAGGCAGGCTAACTTTTGAAGATTACATACCTATTTTGAAGCTTCTAGGAAAGCCAATAACTCATGTGCAATGATAATATATTGTATTTATAGTTATAGCTAGATTGAATCATGGTTAGTATATTATGATAAAGTTGCGACAAAGTGAGGAATAATTTGAGAGGGTGAATCTAGAATGCTTTACATGGAATGCACTAAATGTCTATTCTTGTATGTTTTGAGGTGAAATCCCCTCTAATCCTTTTTGTATGGGTCCTCATATGGAATCCTTGTTTTGAGGCTAAGGAAACATTGGAGTATGCTTCCATATTTTCTAGTAAATGTTGAAGTGAGAATTTCTACAAGCTAACAATCATGAACAACTCAAATGTTCTATAAGAGCTTCTCCTGCACTTTGAACTGTAATGCTCATTCAATACATAAGACACAGTTTTTGAAATGTACATTAATATGAGGTCTTCTACAAGAAGAAATGTGTCCTTGCATGGAAAATGGTACCACAGTTTTGAAGCTCAATAAATTATTATATTGTTCTAACTTGAACATTGTTGCAAAGAAATACAAGGCATAACTGAATTGCACCAAATCAATTAAGATCAATTGATTTAGAGTTTACCTCAACTTAAATGTGAAGATATTAAGCATACTAACATCCTAGATTGTTGCGAGTGAATCGCAGGAACATCTATGGAACATTACAAGAGGAGGCGTGGCAAAGAGACCATTAGTGAAGCTAGGTTAGACAAAGGAGGGGAAAGCCCCATTTAAAACGACATTGCTTGCATCGTGGAAAACGATGTGGCATATCAATGGGGAGAAATTTACCAGATGTTCCATCGAGATTCCTATCCCGAGGTATCAAATGATGATCAAGATTTGGGTGTCTACCATGCTCTAAAAAGGTCTCGACTTTATCATATAGTTGTACATCCCGAAGTGTTCCTGTGTGCAGATGCTATTTCTTGGACCATCCATCGAACTAACATTGACAATAGGCTGAGAAAAGATACTGAAGGGAAAGCTATTGCATCGTTCCAGGCCTCAACTATACATGCATGCTATAAGCTTCCTACTGAAGAGATTCAACTCACAGATGAATGGATGTTGAAATGTCCTCTAGATTGCAGAGAAACAATTAAGAATTAGTGGGTTCCAAGTGTAAGTTTTAGATCAAGATCCGGAGATTATCCCACGAAAATGCCCAGAGCCCCTTACAGATATGTTGTAGCCCTTATGTGCAGGCTTTATGGAGAAGCAGACACTTCAACATTCAAGGAATCTTGGGTTCCCTTGCTACACACTTTCACAACTACTGGTCATATATTTAACTAGGCGGCTATCTTCTCAGCCAACCTTGAAAAGTTCATATCAGTAGTAAAACATGCAGTGTCGAGGACACATCTACATTTCCACATGTCATCCTACTTGTTGGATATGGTTTGCCAAGCACATGCTTACCCAAGAATGGGTTGGAGATGGAAAAAGATTGACTTCCCTATTCATGTCTATTGTCAGGACTCGTGAGAGCATAAATATCGAGTGCACTATCAAAAGATTTGTGACTAGTTCTTAATTCCATTTTTTCAATTTTTATTATGCGCCCGAGCACCATGCATGTCAGAGAAAGAAATGGAAGCTATCAGCGAAATCGACAATTGGTTTGTACTTGAGAATGAGACTTATATCAGGATCTACGGATCAACCAAACCTCCACACGTACTTCCCAAATGTGTGCCTGACAAACTGGTGTTGCAGGAGGTAGCATACCACACCCTTGTACATGGGGTTGGGGCATCCCTTTCCAAATATAAGAAATTGTCGTGGCCACCACTACCATTCTATGTGGGATCCTACAGTTTCAAGAACTCAAAGGAGACACATTCTGAGGCAGAGGCTTTGACAACATTCCATTTCGAAGAAGAAATATTCCATAGATATGATCCCCGGAAGGTTGTTAGCCAACACTGTAAACTCTGCAAGAATAAGCGACCTTATGAATCTGAAACATGGAGAGATGAGTATATATACAAAAAGGCACATAATTATGATGAGGTTATCTTAAGAAGGGGAGGCAGCTCTACGAATAAAGAAAACTCAAAGGCCGAGCAAGAAAATGAAGCTAAAGAAGCAGAAGCCAAAGCAAAAGATGAAGAAGAAGCTGCAGCTAAAGAAACAACAGAAAAAGAAAGATTGGAGAAGGATCATGAAGCACTCCAGAAAAAGAAAGATGAAGAAGAAGTTGTAGTTAAAGAAGTAGCAGAAAAAGAAAGGTTGGAGAAGGAGCCTGAAGCACTTCGTCATAAGAAATCTAAAGAAGAAGCTGCAACTAAAGCAGCAACTGAAAAAGAAAGGTTGGAGAAGGAGGTTGAAACACTTCAGCATAAGGAAGCAGCAGAAGAAGCAATTGCAATAGGAGAAGCAGAGAAAAAAAGGAAGGGAGAAGAGGAACAAGAGCAAAGGAGACTCTGAGCAGAACAAGAAGAAGAAGAAAGGAAAAAGAAAGAGGAGGAAAATAAAGCACAAGAGGAAATCAATGACACTGATCCCATGGATACTGACCCACCTGAGGCTTCTAGCATACCATTGACTGGAGGCCATTTCCCTCTGGGAGAACTAGGGTTGGGGGGGTTAACGTCCTTCAAAGCTAGCAGAGTGGCAGACCTAGACTCTTTCATATTTGACAGGGCCCAGGGAAAGATTATACAACGAACTATAAGAACATTTCCCATTTCAGGTGTTCAACCAGTTATAGTAACCACAAAAAGAACAATAGTCACAGACACTAGCGAGGATCCTATAGCTATGGCCTCTGCTAGTGTAGCATTTACAATGGCCACGGAGAAAAATATCAGACTATATCAAATAAATAGGAGAATACAAGGCTCGAAACACAACCCAGGAGGAAGAAAATAGATGCTATAAACAGGAAAGGAACAGTGTCATGGAGCACAAAGCATATGCTAATGAAGTACAAAAAGAATTTTGTGATATGACAAAGCAAATATATCCCTGTCTACAGGATTTCCAAGACATAGCTGCTCGAATTTTGTCATTATCTGATTAGGTTAAGAAGAAAAACATCGAGCTGACAGGAGTGCACATCGCTATCAATGATCTAAATAGGTGGCCACAAGAACATCCAGATGCACCCCCAGAATTCCCAAGGATGATCAAAGAGGAACATTGAATGAACTATACAGCCATTGCAAGGGCCCAAAGCACTGGAATTAAGTTGGAGCAAGACATAGAATACTCCATTGACACCTGCAAACAGATTTACTTGTTGGCAGATAAATTGATTGAAAAATGCAGGCTGCCCAAAATCGGGGATTTGGGATATCCAAGGCCAACAGAGCAAGTCTTTGCAGAATTATAAGAGGCCATGAATGCTAGGGAAACCTCCATAAGCATAACTCAAAGAGTAACCCAAGGAACTTTAAAAGAACATATTGTTGAGCCAGCAAGAGAACATCATATGTTAATTTCTTACTTTGCTACTTTGAAAAAATACATGAAGACTGTAATTCAAAAAACAACCGATTATTCAATTACATTAGAAAGTTTTTCTTTTAGAAGAATTGAAATGATCTCCTCTTATCATAAGATTTGGACTGCCTATCTACAAAATCAAGGCTAGGGAGGAGAATAAATTTCCAATTTTGTAATGTATTGTATAAAATATTGTGCTAATGTATTATTAAGATGATTAGCTATATACCCAAGAGCACTCGACAAAAAAGGTTCTTACTTTTTGTAATTTTGGAGAACTAAGTACTGAAATTTTAATGAAAAGAAGACCTCGGGGCCATTTTTGTAGGGGAAGTGAGTTAGCGTTGTGTGATGTACTCGTTGAACTGTTTCTAGTTTGTGTTTTTCCATCTTCACTATTGTAAATTTATATTATTCATATGACAAAATATTCTTTTGTGAGTTTCCATGGCTTTACTTAAACTTGGACCTACTAATTCTACATGGGGTGTCATTCCGCATGAAAAAACATTCTTATTGTAGTAGTTGATTATTTTGCCTTGTATTTACTAAGATAAATACATGATTTTTTTTGTAGGTTTTTGTCTTGCTGCAGAAGCTCGATAAAAATCACAACTTTGAATAAGATGGCCATAGTACAAGTTTTTATTTTCTCTAAAAAATTGATGTTTTGATTATTCATTTATTTACTAGATAGATAACATGGTCTTATTAGTGATGCAGTGTATTACATGAACTAAATATATCATTGCATAACTATTTCGGGAGGATTCAAATTATAGAGTTCTTAAGAAAAACAATGGGCGCAACTACTTTTATTGTTTGGCCAGTGAATGCAATGGTCTACGACATACCAAGTGTTCTACATTTAATCAACGTAGAAAAGAAGTACATTCTTGGGGACCCATAACATTGCATGTTGGCGTGCCACGTGGCTTTTAGTACAAACTTATATCTGAATCCAAATTGGAAATAGATCGTTACCGAAAAAATTACGACATTGAATATCGTTATAAGAATAATAGAAAGGATATTGAGACCACTGCCATTCGAAAAGAGGTTCAAAATGCGGTACGCTGTTTTTTTTAATGAAATTTTATTTTCAGATATTTTCATTAAATTATGCTTTACTGATGTATGCATTTTGTTTTCATGTTACAGGGGGTGAAGTGTGCTCAAGAATTGAGTGCAAATGCTTTGGAACGTGTGAGAAGACGCGTTTATGAATACGATGCTCAATCAAAGGAAAAACAATCTGCATTAAAAAAAAAATGTTTGCAAGAAAATCATTAAGGACAAAAATTGGAGTATGCTACGTAAAATGTTTAATGAGTCACCACCCGTAAGAGCTATCCAAATTTGTATTTTTTTTCGTTGGATACGAATTCAATACTACATGGTATTTAATAAAATAACTTTTTTTTTAGCATGTTTTTCTTGCAACAGAAAAATTTGTCTACTTCCTCCCAATGTAAAGAGGATGATACCTTATCTATTGAAGAGTCACCCAGTGTACATTTTGTAAGATACCACATGTTTTGTTACATAATTCTACAAAATCATAAATGAAAACCCCTTTTATTGACATATTTTTGACAATGGATGTATTTATTTGAATATATGCAGGGAAATATTGTATCTATTGGTGATCCATCTTCATCAGATATGGAGGAAAGGGTGGATGAAGGTGTTAAAGATGGGGAAGAAATGAGTCAAATTCCTTTTGTTGGGGAAAATGTTGAAACTCCTTTTAATTCACCAAAGTTTGATACTTCTGCTGACCAAATTTCAAACCCATTATATGACAAGACACCAGACGTTGTTGTTGAAGAAAATCAGATATTTGATAGTATTGACAAAATTCATTGTTTCGAGCAAAGTTCAAAGGTTTTGTATGATAAGACACCATACACCATCGTTGAAGAAAACGAGAAATTTCATACTGATGACACTATTCAGTGTTCCTATGGGCAACGCTCTTGGACAATATTTGATATGACATTAGATAGTGTTCCCTTAGGCCCACCAAATTTTGATAGGACTCCCATGGGATTAGATGACCCATTTGATTTTTCAGTGAATTTGCATCCATCTTCTTATAAATGTGGTGAAGATCCAAGAAAAATTGTCCTTGATGGGAAAGAA
>JZKD02S0836500.1:20097-30854 GCA_000966675.3 Picea glauca
AAGGGAGAAAAACCCAACAAACTTTTCTTAGAGAGAATATCCTTGCCAATACAATATAACCAAGAACCAACTCTATCCACTAGAGAAAACCAACAAAGAAGAATACTTATCTCCATAAGAGATAACCCAACCATGTAGCTGCATCAAACCCTAGCTAGAGCGCTAGAGTATCTAACCTCCATTAACGTACCACCAAGACAAAAGATAAACCCTAGCGAGGGTTATGAGGAAACCCTAGCCAACCTATGCCCTTCTTCCTTCCTTCTTCGTTGGACTGCTGCAACTACTACTCTCCACAAGACTTGCGCTCTAGATGAGTTAGAGTGTGTGTCTCAAATGAGGAAGGTGTCACCTTTATTTATACTGGACTCGACAAGTGTCTTTTCTAGTGGGGCTGACATGTCTTCCTGGAAAATATATTTTCATTGTCTTTTTCCTGTGGGGTTGACTTCTCTTCTGGAGCATTATATTTCTTCTTTATTATTCTTCTGTGGAGCCGACTTCTCTTCTGGGATCTTCTAATTTCTTCTGAGGCTTCTTTGATTTGTTCAATGGTTATTCTCCAACTTCTTGGCATCTTCATCTCTAAGAAAAGTTGTCTCGGAGGTGAATACCTCTCACTGCTACCAAAAACATCAACACTCCCTCTTAGCTAGGGAGGTATTCTCCATGATGTTCTCCTTTGGTCCTCATAGCCCTGCAGGCTATGCCATGGTCCTCAAACCATTCTACAGGTAGCATCATCACATCACACGTGGCTACAACCAATGTGGACCTATCAATCTCGTCTAGGGGCTATATCTTGCTAGAGAACACTAGGGCTACAACCTCATGACGCGTGTCATCATCGTCAAAGGCTACAACCGCAAGATGTGTCCACTTGGGCTAGATCTCAAGGGACGATGGGCTACAACCCATAATATCCCAACCACATGAGCTACACCTCAAGGGTCGTTGGGCACCAACCCAATATGTCATCACAGGTCAACCCAACTTAGTCCATCGAGGAGTACGACCATGAAAAATATCCCAACCACATGGGCTACAACCCAGTACAACTTATCAGTCCATCAATAAGTGTCATACTCAACTCAGTCCATTGAGAAGTATCATCACAAGTCAACCCAGCTTGGTCCATCAAGGAGTATGACCTCGAAAATATCCCAACTACTTGAGCTGCACACAAGGGTCGTTGGGCACCAACCCAGTGTATTATCACAGGTCAACCCGACTCGGTCCATCGAGGAGTATGACCTGGAGAATGTCTCACGAAGTTGCAACCATCAACACTTCCTCTTAATGAGAGGGGCATTCTCTACCACTCCAAGTTTTTATCACGGAAGTACTCAAACTTCAACTTGGCAAGGGGCTTGGTGAGAACAACTGCAATCTGCTCATCTATAAGAAGGTATTGCATCGGTGCTACTTTCCTTTGCACCATATCTCGAATGTAATGGTACTTGATCTCAACATGTTTCGAACTGTCATGAGATTTTGGATTCTCTGAAAGCTTCACACAACGCTGATTATCGCAATGAATCACGATGGGATCCAACATTTGTCCAAACAAGCCTGCAAGGAGCTTTCGAAGCCACATTGCTTCGCATACTGCTATACATACTGCAATATACTTGGCTTCTGCGGTACTCAAGGCCACATAAGTCTATTCCCTGCTACACCAGGAAACCATGGCAGACCCCAAACTGAAGCAACACTTGGAGGTGCTCTTCCTGTCCACCGCGCTCCCCAATCAGAATTAGCATATCCTTGCAATCTCATGTCAACACTAGCGGCATATCTCAGGCCATATCCAACTGTGCCTCACAAGTATCTCAACACATGCTTCACAGCTACCCAATGCATATGTTTCGATTGACTCATGAACTGGCTAAGTGCACTCAGTGCATAACAAATATCTGGTTCGGTGTTAACCATATACATCAATGATCTAATTAATTGTTTGTACATAGTTGGATCAATCAAGTTTGAATCGAAAGAAAGCTCACTCAACTTCTTCAGATTCAACACCATTGGTGTAGCCATGGATGTACAATGCAATATCCCAAATCTCCTCAGAATCTCAACTGTTTACTTCCCTTGAATCGGGAAGATCTCATCAGTTCTCTGCCACCTCTAGTCCTAAGAAATAGTGCATCATGCCAAGATCCTTCATTTCAAACTCAGAGGCCAACTCATATTTGCACCAAGCAATGAGGCTCTCTGCTCCGATGAGAAATAAATCACCAACGTGCAGGGTCAAAATCAGGGACTCACCATCAACAACTTTGTTGATGCCCAAAAGCGCAACATAGGGTACCCGCTTGCAAATGATTGCAAACACTTTATTATTTAACTATATTTAATAATATACTACTAGGTGGGACCCCTTGTGTAACTTGTGTGGCTATGACGAAGAAATGACACATGCTTTACATGCTTATGAGTTGGCTGAGATGAGCCCTACAATTTATTTGCGTTTAAAATCTCTGTCGGAATGATTAACCAAATATGATGTTATGGGCGATATGATTTAAAAGGGAACGATGTTGTTTTTTTATAACACTCACAAGTATTATTATGTTACATTTATTTTGAGGAAGGACCTAAACTCCATGCTTAAGTTATATGTGTGATGTGGTGATTTCATGCTACAAGGGTACACACATTGTTTGAATTGGAAGTAAGGTTGGAACATGGTATCCCTAGAAAGTATTTTAGATATGTCACACTGGAGTTTTTAAACAAGGGATGTCACATTTGTTAAATCAGAGACTTAGGGAAATGGTGGTGTATTTGACCTGCATTAATTGATTTGGAGTTAGTGGTTGATGTGTTGTATGTTAGCTTGCTCGTACTGGCTATGGACGAATGTAGATACGACGTGCAATAAATGCACGTCGCTCTAACCGTCCTCGAGCCCACCACCCTAGTCATTTTGCATTTGCTCTTGTTGGTTGCTGTTGCTTCGTTTTGTTAGGCCGTGGAAGAGGTATACAAGCTTGGTTGTTTCTCCTTAGCAATTTTTACACAGGTATGGGTTTCTTGCTGCTCCATCCATGAATATTTCTTTCTGCTCTTTAATTAAGTCAACAATTGGCTCTTGAGTTTGCTCGTTGTCTGTGCATTTCCAAAGTTTATAATATATGGAGTTGTTGACTGTGTATGGATTGGTGGTTAAGTGTTGGCCTCTGTGGCGTTGTGTTTGAACCATGCACATTGAAAAGCTGTGTGGATGTTCTTACTGTGTATGTTATTTGTGCTTTACTTGTGGGAAAGAATACAATTGGGGACTCTCGGGCCTGCCTTGCCTCTGGTTTTTTGTTTTGGGTTTCTTCCCTAAGAGTATCACTGCTCCTTACCTGTGGGTTATATGAACACTCTACATGTCATTTAAGTTATTAGTCTTCATGCCCATTGTGCCCGTGTCCTTGTAACAACTCTGTGAATATAAATGCAAAGTTTTGTAGAAGCATTAAGCTTCTCGTGCTCCTTTGGCTAAACCCTCAATTTGGTCAGCTCGTCCCCCTCACTGCATTACTCGTCACTGTTATGTATTGAACCATGTGTTTTGGAAATTATTTTGGAAGTGGCCAACCTAGAATTTGATAAAGGCATTGTTCGTGCTTATTTTTGGTCACGGGTTTAGTTGATTATTCGCTGTGCAAAAATGGAAGGAATGTTAAGCCCACTCATGTGTCTGGTAGTACAGTTTGTCCTGTGGAGATATTGGGGTGATGACAACATTGCAAAATCATTATTTAAGGGTTACGATCTACTGTGTGCTCAATTTTGTATGAAAGGAATACCTCTATGGATGAATTATATATGCGTTGAGTGAGTTTTGTGAACAAGAATAAGAGGGATTTTAGGAGCGTTGTTATTTGAAGTTTCAATTTTGAAATATGTCATACAAAGGGATCTCTTTCGGGGCTACTTCGTGTGACCCCGTGGTGATTATATTGTGGACCACAGTCTGTCCATTCCTCGACTGTTGGCTGTGGTTATTGTGATTATTATGGTGCCAGTGTCTCCTCGACTCTGTGCACAAGCTGTGTTATTATTGTTGAATGTTTATTGGGCATTAAATTGTGAAATGATTACTGTGTAATGCAATTTCTAAATGCAAGTGAGCAACCTTGAAGTGAAAACCCAGTTCTGGATTTTTGAAAACAAAGTGTTGAATTTCAATTTTGAAACAGTAAGGGGTTTTGAATTTTAATTGACATTGAAGGCATTGTTAGATATATTAGAAAAATATCCATGGGAGTCCTTTCCATTATACCATTTTACACAAAATACACTCCCCTCATTATCCCAATTACACTTTTTCACTCCATGTTTTGTTGTTACTCATTTTTTAAGTAAAAGTTTGTATGAAAATGAAAGAAATGAAGGGGCAGTAATTGATGATTGGTATTCAGAGATATGTTTAGATACACAATTGATTGTTTGAACAATATTCATAAATATTCCTCCCCCATGATATCACTTTACGCTAAATACAAACCCTCCATACTCCCAATAACCCTATCAATTCCATGTTCGTGTGACAATTAATGAATAGCATTTTTATGGATGGATTACATGCGTCATGTAGTAATAATAGAGCTAACTCTTGATTTATATAAGTAGAGTTTCATGTATGGGTTATTAAGAACTTTTCATGACTGGTTAAATATTGCTACAGGATGTGTTTTTTCAGCAGAGGCAGTAATGGCCGAAATAATAGAGGCAGAGGTAACTGGCAGCGAGGCCATATAAGACCTCGGTTTTCTATTTACTTCGATGTTGATCCACAAGAGTTAAACCAGTTGTTTCAAGCTGGGTTTTTCAATTTGGCTGGCCATGGTATATTGCATCCCCGACCTGATAGACTCCCATTTCAACCTCCTCAGAATTTTCCGGGGATTCCTATTCCTCCACGTGTCAATGCAGCTTGAAGTCCCTGCTAATGACGGTTGGCAAGAAATTGTCCACTAGCCTGTCTCCCCACCGAGGTTGGCCCACTGTGTCCTTACCTTTACCACCACCAGTTAATCCCAATGTTCAAATTGCTCCTGTTGTTTCGTCAATACAATCTTCGCACGCCGGCAAAAGATTAAAAACTGATATCCCACAACCCGTGCAAGACAAAGAAAAAACAGTAGCCTCCCCCTTTAGTCCGTCCACAAAATCTTCTAAGTCCGTGTCTTCACGTCTCCACCTAAAATATGACAGCTCCCATGTGATCAATGCCATATAGCCCCAAGGGTCTAACCAACCAAGGGCTACCCAAGAAAAGTTAGTTGGATACAACAGTGAGAAAAAGAAATATGCCTCGCAAAGTAGCAAATATGGGTTTTAAATGTTTTTTTTATGATTTTCAATGATGAAGATAGTGTTAATAATTTTCAACTTATTTTGGATATTAAGCTTTATTTTGGATATTTTTGTGGACAAAATGGATATATTGTTTTCATGGGATATGTCCTTAAATTTTGCTGATATTTAAATATTTGATTTAAATGATATCCATGGGAGCTACAAGGGTGTTATATGATCCAAATGATAAATTTTGTATTTTATATTTGATGATTGAAAGAGAATGATGGGAGTCACAAGGGGTTCCCACCTATTTAGTAATTATTAACTAGACCCTTATTTATATATTATTATTAATTATTTCTCTCTAAACTAATTAGTTAAATTAATTTGACTTAACTAAAGGAAGTAGTTGAACTACCTCAACCTATTGAGAAAGAATAAAGGTTTAATGAGAGGAAGAAACAAAGGGGGAATAGAAGGAGAAAGACAAAACTAAGGTTTGCTTTTTAGTTAATGAGATAGCTTCAATTTTCATTCGTTTCTGAGTTTACTTAAAAGCTTAATCCTCTTGTTGACAACATGGTCTTATTAAAGGAAACAAAATTAAAAACTGAATCATACTTTTCAACTTGTTTTAATGATGTTTGATTAATCCTTGATAGTTTGTGTATTCTTGTTTGTTTGTGAATTAATTTTCATGGCCGATAAAGATTATCTTGCAGAGTCAAATGAAAACATGTTGTGGCAAGTTGATCCAAATCATTAATGTCAGTTGTATTTATTGTCAGAGTCTTTTTGTATGGTGCCCATCAGATACTTCTAAATCTGACTTTGGTCCATACCCTCGCAGGGGTTTGTAAAGAGAAATACACTTTTTGTATCTCAGAATGAAATAAATCAGATTATTGTCTTGTCTCATACATGTGTTTTCATGACTTGGTTCCTCCTTTTGCTTTTGGTCTCCATGTTTACTTTATTGTAAAAGTTGTATACATTCTTATAGCTTTCTTTAAATTTTATTTTTACATTGCAACATATACAAATCATAAAACCAACCATAATCCTTGTAATAAATACTTGTGGATTGAGTAAATATTTTGAGGCTATAAACCCTAGATAACATTCCCTACTATCTTGTCCTAGCCAGGTAAGATATGAAAATGATTGAGTAGGGTGTTCCATACCTTTTCCTCAACAAACCTTATAGTACAGGTTGGCATCAACAACACTCTCACTAAAACCCAAACTCATCAGGTATCCATTAATCCTCACATACCAAGCTCGAGGTGCCTGCTTGAGTCCATACATGGCCTTCTTCAACCTGCACACATGGGACTCCTTTTGAATCACGAAACCATCTAGCTACTTGATGTACACCTCTTCCTCAATCTCTCCGTTGATGAAGGTTGTCTTCACATCTATTTGATGTAGTCTTCAACCCATGGTTGAAGTAAGGGAAATGATCGTCCGAATGGAGGTGTACTGAGAAATAGGAGCAAATGTCTCCTTATAGTATATTCTCTCTACCTGAGAGAATCCTCTAGCCACAAATATCGCTTTGTGCTTTTCTATGCTCCCATCAACTGCATGTTTGATCTTATAGATCCACTTGGAAGTCACCACAGACTTCCCCTCAGGGCTTAGAATAATATCCCACACATCATTCTTCATGATGGACTAATGCTCCTCCATAATGACATCTCTCCATACCTACTGACTAGATGCCTCCTCATAACAAGAAGGATCAGAATCAATGATGTGGCTCATCGCTGCAACATAGCTCGAGAATCTCCGAGGTCTCTTACTTTCTCTAAAAGTACCATGGGGAGCTGCATGTCCCTCTGCCTCCTGCAAATTCTGACGAGTCCATGGAAGCCTCTTCCGGCCTACTGCAATACATCAACATGATCTACTAGATCAACTGGATCAACAAGCTCAAATGTCTCAACGAGCTGGATTGGCTCCCTTTGAACTGTTGAATGGTGAGGGGGAGAAAACACCATCTCCTCCTACTTCTCACTGTCAATCTCCAAGTGAGATTCTCTATACCTCTTGAAGGCTACCTCCTCCTCAAAGGAAACATCCCTGCTCACCTCAATCTGTCTCTGACCTGGGATGAAGATCCAATATGCCTTCAAAGATTCACTAAACCCAACAAATGTACCCTTCCTTCATGAAGGGTCTAACTTCGTCCTTTTGTCCTTGGGTACGTGAATGTAAACAAGACACCCAAATATCCTGAAGTGTCCAACCACATGCTTCACTTCGGTGAAATCCTCCTTGGGAGTCATGTTCCTCAAAATCCAAATTTGAAGATCACATAGTATTGTTGAATTTTAATATGTTTAGCTCATGCACATGTAGTTTATTTCAATTTAGCATGTACTTGAACCATAAACAATGCAACAATACATACACAAGTGTCGTAATAACCAAGATCACAAGAAGAATAACCATGCACAAGAACACAAGAAGTATCGTGGGAAAACCCTTCTCAAACAAGGGAAAAACCCAACAATCCTTTGCTATATTCTCAAGAGAATATCCCCCACACCATAGACCTTAGCACACAAGAGGGTGCTTACCAAAACCTAGAAATTAATGCCCAAGAGAGGTGCGCACTTCAGTGGTACAAGTGCTTGATGAAATTCTGAGATGACAAGTGAGTGAGTGCGTGTGATCCACAATGAGGATCCACTCTTATTTATACAAGAATTGACAACAAAATATGTCTATTGGCACAATAGGGTCGACCTCATTAACTCAATAATATAATTAATTATTACACAATAATAATTATCTTTCACATGGTGGGGCCGACTTGTACCTTTTACATCACAATTTAGGGTTACAAGTAAATCTTACTCTTAGACAATATAGCAAAGATCTCACACATCCATTAGTGCTCAACCACTAGGGACATGTCCACCTATGCTCAGCCACAAGGATGTCCCTCTCAATATATCAATTCAACTGAGTCCACATGAGTACCATCTGGAGAACCATTTCAAGTCGACTTAACTAAGTCCATAGGAGTATAGGGCAGGAGACCATCCCAAGCCAACTCAACTCAGTCCAGAGGAGTACAAGGCAGGAGACCATCTCAAGTCATCTCAACTCAGTCCAGAGGAGTAGACAAGAGACCACACATCATAACAACTCAGTCCAGAGTCTGACACACACCCATCACATGGGCACACCCAACACTTGGGCTCCCTCACATAGATGTTTCAATTTAGTCCAGAGGAGAACGATACAGAGGATGTCTCATGAAGCTGCAATCAACAACACTCCCTCTCAGCAAGGGAGACATTCTCCACCAGGCCAAGTCTCTCACGGAAGTACTCGAACTTCGTCCTGGCAAGCGGTTTGGTGAAGACATCTGCAACCTGCTCATGTGTATAAAGGTATTGCACGTGTATTGATTTCCTCTGCACCATATCTATGATATAATGGTATTTGATCTCAATGTGTTTTGATTTATCGTGAAACACAAGATTCTCTGAGAGCTTCACACAACTCTGGTTACCATAATGGATAATAGTGGAATCCATCTCAGGACCAAATAAATCTGCAAGGAGCTTGCAAAGCCAAACTTCTTTGTAGACTGCCACACATAACATTATGTACTTTGTTTCTACAGTACTCAAAGCCATAGAGGTTTGTTTCCTACTGCACCAAGAAACCATGGTAGATCCCAAAGTAAAACAACAACCGGATGTGCTCTTCCGATCCACTGCACTCCTTGCCCAATATGCATCGACATATCCCTGCAATCTCATGTCTACACCGGAGGCATATCTCAGGCCATATCCAACTGTGCCTCGTAGATATCTCAACATATGCTTCGCTGCTATCCAATGAGTTTGTCTCGGCTGACTCATACACTGAGTGAGTACATTTACTACACAACATATATCAGGTCTAGTGTTAACCAGATACATCAATGATCCAATCAACTATCGGTAAAGATGTGGATCAATATCGCTTGAATCAGTAGAAGCCTCGTTCATTTTCTTCATATCCATCGCCATCGGTTTAGGCATGGATTTGCCCTCTCTCATACCGAAATTGTTCAATATCTCCACTGTATATTTTCCTTGACTCAGGAAAATCTCATCAGTCCTATGCCATACTTCTAGTCCCAAGAAGTAGTGCATCATACCCAGATCCTTCATCTCGAATTTAGAAGTCAATGCGCTCTTGCATTCATCAATAAGATTTTTTTAATCGGTGACGAATAAATCATCAACGTACATGACCAAAATCAGGCACTCGTCACCAACAATATGCTAATACAAGTTTGGATAAAAAACACTCTTGTTGAAGCCCAAACTCATTAGGAATCCATCCATCTTCTCGTACCAAGCACGATGTGCCTGCTTTAGTCCATACAAGGATTTCTTCAACCTACACACATGAGATTTATGCTCATGTATCACAAATCTATCTGGTTGCTCGATGTAAACTTGTTCCTCTATATCGCCATTGAGAAATGTTGTCTTTACATCCAACTGATGTGGTCTCCAACCCATGGATGCAGCTAAGGCAATGATCGTATAGATGGAAGTGTATCGGGTTATAGGACAAAATGTCTCCTCATAATCTATTCCCTCCACCCGAGAGAATTCTCTGGCCACAAATATCGCTTTGTACTTCTCGACACTTCCATAAGCTACATGTTTGATCTTATAGATCCACTTGGAAGTCACTACAGAATTCCCTTCTGGTCTCGGAAAAATATCCCACACATCATTCTTCATGATGGACTGATACTCTTCGGTCATGGCATCTTGCCAAAACTGTTGTCCTGTTGCTTCTTCATGATAAGAAGGTTCAGTATCAATGATGTAGCTCATAGCTGGAATATAGCTCAAAAATCTGTGTGGTCTCTTGCTCTCTTGGAATGTACCTTGAGGAGATGCATGTCCCTCTACCTCCTGCAGAGTCTGTCGAGCCCATGCATGCCTTTTATGGCCTACTGCAATGTCTCTGGGAACATCAACTAGAGCTACGGGATCAATTGGATCAATGACTGTCTCCCGCTGAATCGCTGAAGGGGGAGAAGGTATTGTCTGTTAGCACTCGGGAATTTCTTTGGGTTGCATCAAAGAAAACCCCAAGGTAACTGTTTCAACTAACTGTAGATTGTATTATGACCTATACAACTAGATAGGGCTCTCTCAGATGTCTAATGAATGGTAATTACTCAAGGGTTTCATCAATAAAGGCACAAAGGCCAAATTCTGCAATAGGATAGGTTTGTTTTTGTTTTAAAAGGGTTGGTAGGACCCACAAACAAGGAAAAGGTACCATTGGGCAATGGAGTCAAGTTCTAAAATTAAAATATTGATCTAATGACTGGTGGTGTACTCACAACGAACAAAGGCAAAGTAAGTGTTATTCTTCAACGACATGCAATATTTTGGATGGCAGCAGAAAAGAGAAAGGGG
>JZKD02S0836500.1:30864-43862 GCA_000966675.3 Picea glauca
TGTCCATAATAGCACTTTCTGTCTTGGAGTTAGGGGTCTAGCATCCAAGAGGAAATCCACTTGTCCGCAGGGGGATTCTCCTGTAACAGTAACGTGACCATATCCCTTACCATGAATAACACATTCCATCTCACATGTTCGTTATCCTTTCTTTTGGGCAAGTTGTTACATGTATCCCAAAAAGGTTTGTGCTTCATTATTCCATGGGAAGGGGCTTGAAAGCTCGAGATTGATGCGGCTTTATAAAAAATGATATAGAAAAAGAAAAAAACCTAATTCAAAATGTGAGGCAAAGAAACAAAGAAGAAAAGCAAAGTATCAAAAAACTAAAAAAGAAAGAAGCATGAGCCTTACCCCCTCGCTAAGAGGCCATCACCCCATGTCCTATGCAATGAATGCATTATCTTATGAAAGGACTTAGAAAATAAAATGTCAGAAGCCAAAAAAGGTTAAAGCTATAAAGAAAAAGGCAACTAGGGGTTTGAAAAAACATAGTGCCAACGATTGGGTACCTCATTGCCTAAGCGCTCCCTCTACAAAGGCACTCACAGGGATGACTATTATACATGGCCATGCATGTCAATAAAATCCATCCCATGAAGTAAACCCCAATCAATACCACTACTATTGCTCATACTCCTTAATCGATTCCTTGAGACATACCTCTTGGTCTAAATATTGGCACACCTAATAGGGGGTAATAATGACCCTCCCATACCTAGACTTGGAAACTTGTAAAATTTTGTAAGTTAGTGTGAAGTTTGAAGAGGATATTTCGTAAGATCTATCTAATGGATTTTGTATTAACATGACTCACTTGATGCATTTAGACCACATGAGCTCCTCCTTGGATGATAGTTGCACATAGTCGCACGCTTGGTTGATACTTGGATCCTTTGGAGGATGTTGAGGGGCTATTAACCCACTTTTATCGAAGCCATCCCCACCACTTGAGAGAGGTCGTTTGGCACTCCAAGGAGAACGTTGGGGCTTTTGATCATGTGGCTCCATTCACAGACACTCTAGCACACATGGGCATGACCTAGGGGTCATTGAAGATGGGACGTTCCATACAACATAGAATCATAACTGAATAGCAATAATCATGTAGATACGTAAGCATGCACATCAACAACACATATACCCTGGCGAAAAAATGTACAGGGAGAAAAACCCCAGCAAACGATATTCCTTTATTGCATTAATAATGTAAGATCACTTACAAATATCCACCATGAATACTCTACTCTTAAAGAGCTTGCCAAGTTGACTCTGACATGACAAAGACCTAAGAGACCTTGTCAATATAGATGTATCCTAGTTGCTTTCAAAGACTAAGATATATCAGCTCTGATATGGGTTGTTGAAAGTGCCTCTATATGAGTGATATGCGCCTGTATATGCTGCCTCTTTATGCTGATCTACAACACTGATATGCACCTCTATTGTGTTGATATACACCTCTGATATGTTGCCTCTGTATGCTAATCTACAACATTGATATACACCTCTATTGTGTTGATATACACCTCTGATATGCTGCCTCTGTATGTTGATCTACAACACTGATATATGCCTCTATTGTGCTAGCTCTATATGCTGATATACAACATTGATATGCACCTCTATTGTGCTGCCTCTATATGTTGATATACAACACTGATATGCTGCCTCTATATGTTGATATACAACACTGATATGTTGCCTCTGTATGTTGTCTCTACAGCATTGTTTGTTTCCTCTATATGCTTCACCCTTAGCCTGCATATAAACTGTGTAGAAGAGAGGGGTGGACCTCTGCTTATAAAGGAGTGAAAAGGAGAAGTAGATGGCTCGAATTAGAGGTAGAAGGCATGCTTGGCATAACTCAGCTTCACACGTTCGAAAATAGAACTAGACTTGAGACTTCAGTTACAACTCAACCTTGACTTGGCATGCATGCATATTAACTTATGCCTGCTCATGTCATGCATGCAACATGCAACTAGACATGCATGCAACATGCAACATGCGACAACTTGACAACATTGTCTTTGGCTTAAACATGCAACTTTGACTTCTACAACTCAACTCTTTACAAAGCAATTCAAATTTCTCTTCATGGTGGATAATGTTACACGTACCAACGCACTAGATCAATACATTTATTGTTAGATTTTTAGCTCGGGAGGTACTCTGCATGTTTTGTCTTGTATGCGGATGTTACCTTAATGTTTGCACTACCAGGCACTTAACTTTGTAATAGTTTTTATAAAGTTGTTTTAAGTGGTTCTTTTAGTAAAGTGAGTTTTTGGGCCGAAATATTTTTCTGCTGTGGGAGGTCGTACTGTACGGATCCGTACAGTCCGTATGATTCCGTACAGTCCGTACAGACGTACGGATTTGGTGTGGAAATCGAGGCATTTCGAGCACGGATTTCAAGGCGGATTTATGTTTTTTGTTCATTGTTTTTGGGCCGTACGGAACAGTCCGTACAGCTGACTGTGGGCATGGAAAACGAGGCAGAAGGAGGTCATACAGCAGTACGATTTTGGCACGGAAAACGAGGCAGATTTCTATGGGACAGATTTGGTGCTATGAGGTATTTTCCTTGGCTGAAAATGTGGGTTTGCTGCTGTTTTGTACTTTCCTGAAGCATAATAATAAGATCTCTCTCTCTGGTTGGGTTTCCCCACATTGGGGTTTTCCCTGGCATTTGCCTAAATTTCTGAGTGGTATTGGATTGTTGTCCACTGTGTTTTTCCGCTGCATATTTTTTGCTTAGCAATGTGTATTTCTGTTTATGGAAATTTCTGAATTTGAGCTTCTGCATTTGTGAAGTTTATGAAGACAATTATATCTAGGTTGCTAAGTGTTTGACAGAATTTCAGTTTGTTGATTTTAGTCATTAAAAATCTACATGGTATCAAAGCTTGTGCTCTGAAGTTCAGTGGGCAACATTTGGCACTTGCTGTTGTATTTGCTTGAAGAAGGCAGAAAAGGTTCTTTGTCAGGTGGACAAAGATGACAAGAATGTTGCTCTTGTGGTAAAGGGCAAGAAGAAGGACATGAGCAAGATGAAATGCTTTGCATGTCACAAAACTGGCCATGCTAGTCAATGTCCGAACAAGAAGAAGAAGAAATCAGAACCAGAGGTGTCAGCTTCAGTAGAAATTGTAGAGTTTACTCAGAGATTTGAGAAGGAGTTCTCTCTCATGGTTGGTTCTGTGGGCAGTGGATGCCTAGTGTTCGAGGACATTGAATCTTGGTTTGTGGACTGTGGTGCTTCTCGGCACATGACCGGGTTAAGGTCAGTTTTCCTCGATCTTACAGAAATAGACTCAGACTGTAGTGTGAATTATGGAGCTGGCCCACAACTTGCAGTGAAGGGGGTTGGAAGTGTTAGATTCCAACTAGAGACAGGAGGATTTCTAGAGGTTGGCGAGGTGTTATATGTTCCAGAGTTGACAATTAATTTGCTCTCAATGTCAGTTTTGGATGAGAGTGGATTTGGAGTTGTTTTCAACAATGGACATGTGTTTTTGTATCCCATGGGAGCAATTGTTGACACAGCAGTAATGCTTGGTGTCAAGTATGAGGGCTTGTACAGGTTGTTGGGTAGACCTGTGTTGGGGTCTAGTGGATTTCTGGACTCTGACTCTATGTCAGAGAGTTGGCAGGTAGCACGGGAGAGAGAGTTGATACATGGCACTCAGTCTTCTTCCGAGACTCTCAAGGGACTCAACAGGCATGAGTCAACACAGTTGGATGCTCAGGAGAGTGTGCAGTCTCCTAGGAGCATGTCTTCAATTCGTGGTATAGCAGAGGTAGCAGCAAAGGCTTCTAGTGCAGTGGGAGTAGTGGCTTCATGTTCAGAAGGAGCAGAGACTTCTAGTACAGAGGGAGCAGCTATGGCAACGGATGAGATGGAGACAGACTCTGGTGGTGATACCAGAAGTACCTCCCTTGCTAAGAGGGAGTGTTAGATTTTTAGCTCGGGAGGTACTCCGCATGTTTTCTCTTGTATGCGGATGTTACCTTAAGGTTTGCACTACTAGGCACTTAACTTTGTAATAGTTTTTATAAAGTTGTTTTAAGTGGTTCTTTTAGTAAAGTGACTTTTTTAATAAAGTGTACCTTTTATTTTTAAAGTGATTTTATTTTCATAAAGCACTTATGTAATAAAGTGAAATTCACTTTAATTTTAAATGAGACATTTTGGAGGGAATGGATCATGACCCTTGATCTTGAAAAAGGCAAGATCTAATCTTGGCCTTTGGATCTAAGGTTGGGAAGGTGAAAAGACACTTTGGGAGGGAAAATGTCAATTTCAGATTATAAAAGAATGCATTAGGTAGTGTGCAAGACATGTTGTGAAGACATCAGGAGCATGTTGAGAGCACATAGAGAGGAGAGTTAGAGAGATTTTCTGAGCATGCTTGGGAGAGGAAAGTGAGCAGCAAAGAGGGCACGTTTTCCAAGGAAGGAGGGCACGAATCCCGAGAAAGATTTTTCTGAGTTTTTGGGCCAAAATATTTTTCTGTTGTGGAAGGTCGTCATGTACGGATTTGTACAGTTCGTACGATTCCGTACAGGCGTACGGAATTGGCACGAAAATAGAGGCATTTCGGGCACAGATTTCGAGGCGGATTTCTATTCGTTGTTTTTGGGCCGTACGAAACAGTCCGTACAGCTGACTGTGGGCATGGAAAATGAGGCAGAAGGAGGTCATACAGTAGTACGGTTTTGGCACGAAAAACGAGGCAGATTTCTGTGGGACAGATTTGGCGCTGTGAGGTATTTTCCTTGGTTGGAAATGTGGGTTTGATGTTGTTTTGTACTTTCCTGAAGCATAATAATAAGATCTCTCTCTCTCTCATTGGGTTTCCCCACATTAGGGTTTTCCCTGGCATTTGCCTAAATTTCTGAGTGTTATTGGGTTGTTGTCCACTGTGTTTTTCCGCTGCATATTTTTTGCTTAGCAGTGTGTATTTCTACTTATGGAAATTTCTGAATGTGGGCTTTTGCATTTATGAAGTTTATGAAAACAGTTATCTCTAGGTTGCTAAGTGTTTGACAAAATTTCAATTTGTTTATTTTAGTCATTAAAAATCTACATTTATATCATTTGCAATATTAGGAATATCGTTTGTTTCTAGCTCATAGGAATTTTATATTCAACCTAACTTTTGCTAGATGCCTTGACTTTTGCTCATGGCTCACAAAGCTTGACTAGGCTACCAGCAGTTGTATGTTCCCCTGACTTTTGCACTAGTCTATCTATGCTCACAAAGGTTGTACGTTCCCCCCCGACTTTTGCACTGGACTGTCTATGCTCACAGAGGTTGTACGTTCCCCCTGACTCTTGCATTAGACTTACATAGCATCTCGTTCGTCCTGACTTTTGGTTTGACTCTCAGAGGTTCTACGTTGCCCCTGGCTTTTGTCAATACCTCACAAGACTAGTTGATTCTCCAAATCTCCCTAGCTAGCCTCAGGGTGGCCCATATGGCCTCTCATTGGATAATGGTTGTCGATGCTGCCAAATTTAACACTCCCTCTYAGTGAGGGAGTCATTCTCAGCCACACCAAGCTTGCCTCTCAGTGGCACAAACTATCTCGAGGTTAGAGKCTTCGTCAGGATATCAGCTACTTGCGCGCTCGTGGCTATGTACTGTAACTTTACAGTTTTTCTCTAGACCAAGTCTCRGATGTAGTGGTACTTCATGTCAATATGTTTTGATCTGTCGTGAAATATAGKGTTCTYTGTCAATCAYAGTGAACCATCGTTGTCTCAAGCTTGCCACCAAACAACCCAGAAACCAATTTCCTGAGCCATATTGCTTCCTTGCTAGCATCACTTGCTACAATGTACTCRGCCTCTGTTGTACTCTATGCAATGGATCCTTGTTTYTGGCTTGACCAAGAGATCATAGCGGATCYTAAACTGAAGCAGTATCTRGAAGTACTCTTCTGATCCACTGGGCTTCCTGCCCAGTCAACATTTGCATACCCATGCAAAAATAAACCACCACTGGATGTGTATCTCAGACCATAAGTAATGGTCCCTCTGAGATATCTCAAGATGTGCTTTGTTGGCACCCAGTGTCTCTGTCTCGGTTCAGTCATGAACTGACTCATTGCAATCACTACATAGCATATATTTGGCCTGGTGTGGATCATGTACATCAATGATCCAATCAGCTGCCTATACATGGTGGGATCTACCAAATCTGAACCTGTATCAGAATCATGCAGCTTCCTCAGGTTGGTAACCATCGGATAGACATGGATTTGCAATCCATCATACCAAACCTCTTTAGTACATCCAATGTGTATTTTACTTGTGCCAGAAATATCTCGCCCTGTCTTTGCCACACTTCCAATCCTAGGAAGTAATGCATCAAGCCTAAGTCTTTCATCTCGAATTATGAGGTTAGCTCCCTCTTACACCAGGCTATTAGCCCTTCATCTCATGTTAGAAAGAGATCATCAACATACAGGATTAGTATAACAGGTTGGTTACCTCTTACCTTGAAGTACAGATTTGCATCGGCATCACTTTTCTGAAAGCCCAGGCTTTTAAGAAAGCCATCAATCCTGTCATACCAAACTCTGGGAGCCTGCTTAAGACCATACAAAACCTTCCTTAGCTTGCATACATGAGTGCCTTTGTTATGTATTACAAAACCATCTGGTTGTTCCACAAAGACTTCCTCTTCAATCTTTCCATTCAAGAATGTTTTTTTTACATCATCTGATGTAGCTTCCAACCAAGAACGGAAGCTAAAGCAATAATAGTTCGAATGGAGGTATACCTGGCTATAGGGGCAAAAGTCTCTTCGTAGTCGATTCCTTCTTTCTAAGTGAAGCCTCTGGCTACAAATATTGCTTTGAACTTTTCCACACTTCCATCAGCTGCATATTTTATCTTATAGATCCACTTGGAAGAAACCATTGATTTGTCCTTTGGCCTCGGCACAATGTCCCAAACATTGTTCTTTAGAATAGACCTGTATTCCTCAAGCATGGCATCCTTCCATAATTGTAATTTATCTGCTTCTTCAAATGAAGAAGGTTCGGCATCATTGATGTTGCTCATCAGTGCAACATAGCCTCCAAACCTATGAGGCCTCTTACTTTCCCTGAAAGTTCTTTTGGGAGAAGCTATCATTTCTACTTCTTGCATTGTTTCTTTAAGCCACCCTGGATTCCTTTTGGCTAGAGGTTCTTCAAGAGTTCTTTCTAACTCTTCAGCAGGTTCTAGGGGCTCATCACTTGACCCTTCATGAGGTTCCTCCCTCTGATCATCTAACTCTTCATTTTCAGAAGAGGGTGAAGCAGGTTGAACTGCTTTTGATTCCTGTTGAAGCTCCCTGGATTTCTTGAATGCGGCTTCCTCATGGAAAGTCACATCTTTGCTTACCTGCACAAGCAATTGCGTGGTACCAAGATGGCCAAAGGTGAGGGTGTGATTCCTTATCTTACCAGAATAACTCAAATCAGAGATGAACTTGCAACAGTCGGTGAAAAGACTGAAGATCCTGAGTTGGTGGTGTGTATTGCACTAGACGGTTTCACTAAGTCGTGGGAGGTTTTTTTCCATGGTGTGGTAGCTCGGGAGAAGCTCCCTGATTGGCAGTGTCTGTGGGATGATTTTGTGCAGGAAGAGATTAGAATTGGCCAAGCAAGACCATCATATTCAACTCATGCAGAGGAGGAAGAAGGTTTGGCCCTTGCAGGCAAAGCAAAAGGCAAGAAGAAGAAGAAAGTTGGAAAGAAAAACATTGACTTCTCAAAAGTCAAGTGCTTCCAGTGTCACAAGATGGGACACTTTGCATCACAGTGTCCAGAGAAGAAGAAGAAGAATAAGCCACAAATGGAAGCTTCAGCAGTAGTGGATGAGTTTGCCAAGTCATTTGAGGAGGATTTTTGCTTCATAGCATGTATGTCTAGTGAAGCTATTTCAGACATGTGGTTTGTAGATAGTGGCGCATCTTGTCATATGACAGGGCGCAAGGAGTGGTTTACTAGGCTACAGGAGAGAGGCGTAAATCTAGTCATTGAGTTAGGGGATGACAGGCGCAAGTTGTTGGCACAATCTCATTTCAAAGGGAGTCTGGGAAACCACTTTGTTTCAGTGATGTGTTATATGTTCTAGGGTTGACCAAGAACCTCATCTTAGTCTCTACTCTTGAGGACAAGGGATGTGAGGTCACTTTTCGTAAAGGAAAGGTGGTCATCAGACCTAGTGGGTCAGATGAGAAGATGGACAGGATGATTGGGGTTCGAGAGGAGAAGGTCTACAGGTTACAAGTTTAGCCAAGGAGAGCATTAGTGAGTATCACCACAGACATAAGTGAGTTGTGGCACAGGAGGATGGCACACATTCATTTTGGTGCTTTGGGACATTTGAGGGAGGTGGTCAATGGATTGCCTAAGATTACGGCTAAGAGGCATGACCCTTGCAAGGGTTGTGCATTGGGAAAGTATGCTCGGAAATCCTTTCCATCTAGCGAGCACAGGTCCAAGGGAGTAGTGGATCTGATACACTCTAACGTATGTGGGTCGATGAGTGTGGAGTGAGTGAGTGGCTTCAGATACTTTGTCTTGTTTATTGATGACTACTCTAGGAAGACCTGGATTTAAATTCTAAAGACCAGGGATGTGGTCTTTGGGAGGTTTCATTAGTTTAGAGCTTTGGTGGAAAACCAGACTGGGAGGAAGATTCGGGTCTTAAGATCAGATAATGGGGGAGAGTACGCCTCCAAGGAGTTTGAGTATTATTGCACAGCAGCAGGGATTAAGAAGGAACTCACAGTTCCTTACAATCCTCAACAGAATGGATTGGTCGAGAGAAAGAACATGACTGTGGTTGGAGCAGCACAAGCTATGATTCATGATTAGGGACTACCATTGTTCTTATGGGCAGAGGCGAGCAATGTTGCAATATATTTGCAGAATAGGAGTCCCCACACAGTTTTGGGGAAATGGGCACCTGAGGATACATTTTCAGGTATTAGGCCATATGTGAGTCATCTTCCCATCTGGGGTAGCGTATGTTATTGTCATGTCCCTTCAGAGAAGAGGACAAAGTTGGACCCCACAGCAGTAAAGGGGATACTTGTTGACTACAGCGAGGTTTTCCAAAGCTTACAGGATTTTGGGGAAACAGACACATGAGGAGACATTTTCAGGTACTAGGCCAGATGTGAGTCATCTTCGCATCTGGGGAAGCATATGCTATTGTCATGTCCCTTCAGAGAAGAGGACAAAGATGGACTCCATGGCAGTAAAGGGGATACTTGTTGGCTACAACAAGGTTTCCAAAGCTTACAGGATTTATGTGCCTACACGCAGGAAGGTCATTATGTGTAGAGATGTACAGTTCGAGGAGGAATGTGCATTAAGGAGATCGATGGATTTGCCAGCAAGTGGAGAGAACCAGCAGGAATGGAGTACAGGAGTCCAGGAGCAGGAGGCACAAAGTCAGAAGATAGGAACACAGGAGCAGACACAGGATACAAGTGTTCAGAGGGAGACTGTTGGACAGGATCATTAGGAGTGAGTTGATGATGAGGAGGAGCAACATGATGTAGTTCCCCAAGAGCAGATTACTAGACTACGACCTAAGTGGTACAAGTCCACAATCAGTGATTCTAGGTTGGCAAGGCTTCCAGAGAGAGACTTCAGACGAAGCAAACCAACAGAGAGACTTGGATATATGGCATTGATGACCTAGCTCATTGATGTTGATCCTTCCAGTTATGAGAGTGTTGCACGGCATAAGGTGTGGCAGGAGGTCATGATGGAGGAATATGCCTCCATTATGAAAAATGATGTATGGGAGGTAGTTCTGAGGCCAGAGGATAAAAGGGTGGTTGGATCCAAGTGGATCTACAAAGTTAAGCATGCAATAGATGGAAGCGTGGACAAGTACAAAGCCTGCTTCATGGCCAAGGGGTTTTCACAGCGAGAGGGAGTTGATTACGAGGAGACTTTCACTCCTATGGCCAAGTATTCTTCAATCCGAGCAGTCATTTCATTGGCAGCAGAGAAGGGTTGGCGCGTTCATCTAATGGACGTGAAGACCGCCTTCCTCAATGGAGTTGTTGAGGAGGAGGTATATGTTGAGAAACCTGAGAGATTTGAGGTTGGCAGCAGAGAGACGCATGTGTGTAGATTGAGGAGAGCTTTGTATGGGATCAAGTAGGCACCTCGAGCATGGTACTCGAGGATTGACAGCTACTTGACGGAGATGGGCTTCCAGCGAAGTGAGGCAGATCCAAACTTGTACTTTCTTGCAAGGGAGAAGCCTCTTATACTAGTACTATATGTAGATGACCTATTTCTCACGGAAGATGAGCAACTGATAGAATATTGCAAGGTCAACCTTGCAGCGGAATTCGAGATGAAAGACCTTGGGTTGATGCACTATTTTCTAGGGTTGGAGGTTTGGCAGAAAGATGGGCGCGTCTTCCTAGGATAGGGGAAGTATGCAGTAGAGATTTTGCACAAGTTCGGGATGATGGACTGTAGGCCCATGTCCACACCTCTGGTTACAAATTGGAGGAAGATTGATGCATTAGATTCGAAGATAGTAGACCCCACTGTCTATCAACAGTTGATTGGATCACTCATGTATTTGGTCAATATTTGACCAGATATCATCTTTGCAATAAACTCTTTGAGTTAGTTCATGGTGGACCCTCGAAGAGTACATTGGATTGCTGCGAAGCATCTGCTTCGCTATCTCAGAGGGACAATGGAGTACGGGCTATTGTATGAGCGCAATGGTGGAGTGACATTAGCAGGTTTTACAGGTGTTGATTGGGCAGGATGTGCAGAGGACAGGAAGAGTACTTCAGGTTGTTGCTTTAGCATTGGATCGGGCATCATTTCCTGGTTCAGCAAGAAGCAGAGATCAGTGAGATTGAGCTCTACTGAGGCAAAGTACATGGCAGCCAGTTTGGTAGCATGTGAGCCATTATGGTTGAGGAAGTTACTTTTGGGCTTGTTCAGGCAGGAGCTAGAAGCTACTGTGATTCAGTGTGACAATCAGAGTTGCATCAAACTCTCTGAGAATCCGGTGTTTCATGATCATAGCAAACACATCGATATCAGGTATCACTTCATCCGGGATTGTGTACAGAGAGGAGTCATGAGGCTTGATTACATACAGATTGATGAGCAGATGGCAGACATCTTTACCAAGGCACTGAGCAGACAGAAGTTTGAGAAGATCAGAGATCAGATGGCGTTGAGACAGAACCCCTTCCTCACTAAGAGGGAGTGTTGAAATGAATAGTGAGGAAGGTGTCTACCCTTGCTCGTATGTCCTAGAGCATGAGGGGGACATTAAACACCCTAATGGACTCTTTTGTAATCTTTGCCTAAGTCCAACTTAGGAAAAGTCATGTATAATGTTCTAAGTTGTCATTGACTTTATTGGTTGTATTCCCTAAGGTTAATTGGGAAAATAATTTAAGTTGTTTGTTATATTTAGCATTTCAAGGAAAGATGAGATCTAATCTTAGTCATCGATCTCCCTTGAGAAGAGCCAATGGAAGATTATAAAGAGAGGGTGAGGGCACAAACAAATTGTATCACTTGAGAGTGACTGAGAGAGTTTGATCTTGTAGTTAGAGGGAGAGATTGAACTAAAGATTTTGAGGGTTTGTTTCAGGAAACAGAGGAGGATTTTCTTGCACGGTTGAGAGATTTTTCTTGGGCACACACAAGGACAAACTCAACCACAGAGAGGGAGCTGTCAGGCTTACACAGTCTTACGCAGAGGAGTCGTACATCTATTACAGAGGCTCTCCAGCTTGGATCTGTCATAGTGTTTTGGTTCCTGGAGGTTCCTTAGGGTCCATACTACCCTGGAAAATTGGAACGTTGGGCATCAACTCAGTTATATGTTGGATCAACCTATTTTCTGTAAGAGGATTCTTCATATTTCCTGCTGAATAAAAAATCTTCAGATCTGCTGCACCGGTTTTCCCACTTTGCGGTTTTTCCGAGGACTATTTGTCCAAAATATCTTGTGTACCTTGTGTGATTGTTGTTGGTGTCTTTACTGTAGATCCTGGTTATTATTTTCTGCTGCATATTTAATTTGTGAAGAATATAACCGAGCTGATTTTTCTTTTGTAAAGTAAAAAATAAAATTTGTGTTAAGGCTGGGTTATTAGAGGAATTTTCACAATGCAACATGGCTAGGGTTTGCAAATCTTAAGGAAGACAATTGTGCTAGTGTGGAGAGCTTGTGTGATACAAGCTTGTTGTTGAAGCCAAGGAGGACTCGTCAATGTTAAGTATTGCTTGTTGGAGATCTTTCGTGGTGGCTTGGGTTTTCATTATTTTCCATAGCTAGGGATTTTGGAGAGCTTGAAGCTTGTACAATCTTTGTGATAAAGTTGTGGTATGTGCATGTACTTCATTCTTATATACATATATATATGTGTGTGTGTGTGTGTGTGTGTGTGTGTGTGTGTGTGTGTATGAAAATGAAATTTCCAGCTGTCCAATGCTTGTGTAATTGCATATTTGATTTCCTGCTATCATTGTCTTCGTTATTTGGTAATCTCGAGCACTTGTATGTCTTGTTGATTTGACATAAGTTAATGTTGAAATTGTTAAATGATTTGATAAACATCTTGAAGTAATAGGGCAGATTTACAGCCATAAATTATGTTGTAATAAAGTGAATTTCAGATCTGGTTTATGCTTGGAAAAGTGTGCCCTAAGGGCCAAATTTCAAAACTTGTTGACATATGCTTGGTACCTTTTCTCTTAGGCCGCCTAGTGTGTTGGGTTGAACTGGGATGAAATATTGTCCGTTGTTTACTATTGTAAACTAATATTTCAGATCATCCCTAATGCTGAAGTTCATGGGGACCGGATTTGGGAAACCTCGTTGTGAGGTAAAACTTTTGTTTTGCATTAAAAGTCAAAGAACACAGAAATTTCTACATGGTATCAAAGCTACTTTGTTGAAATCGCTCTTTTGGTGAGGA
>JZKD02S0836500.1:122177-132723 GCA_000966675.3 Picea glauca
GCATACCCAAGTAAGTAAGAGAGGCGAGTTAAGCAGGAAGTTCGAGGAAGCTAGAAAAAGAAGAGGAGGAGCCTGTACGACTCGTGTACAGTCCGTACCTAATACGACCGAGCTAGGGCCTGTTGAGACTTATACAGACAACAAAGGAAAGGCCGAGCTAGGGCCATACAGCAAACAGGAAATCGATGCTCTATCTAACTCAAAGATAAAGAGAAGAAGAAGAGACCCAAGCCATACAACCAGAAATTCGTCCGTACACTGTTCATAAGTACGAGTTCGTACAACAAAACAAAAGGGTTGTAAGAGGTCTTGCTTGTATTGTATTTCAATCTGGGTTTAAATCAAATTTCTTTGTATTTGCCTTGTGTAAAGAGAGTGGTTGTTCTATTTTATTCAGTATATGCATATTTTTTTCTTTAAGCTTTTACAAGGTTGGACTACCAAAATGTTCCTTTTCGATGTCGCTACTGCCGAGATTACCTGAGTGCCCTCTAGTCAAGGAGAAGGGTTCAAACATGGACCTAAAAAAGACAAGTTAAACAAACCCTCCTTTTATGGGGACCTTTCACAAGAAGAAGAAGGTCTAAAGCAAGGAGAAGGGATTTCTTCAAATGGAAATGAGATGGGCCATAAGGAGGATGGAACTCTCTCTAGATTAAAGACTTTGAGTATACAAAAATCCTAACCAAAATAGATAGAATATCGAGAGGAAGGCCTAAGGCTTCATTAACTCAAAATGGCATAGGAAGCCTCAAGGGGGGTGTCAATCTTTGACTTTGATATCATAAAAGAGGGGGAAAGGGATACTATGGCAGAACCCATCCAAAACTACGCATTGGTTGGCATTGAAGATGGAAGTTACCAAAAGGCCACAAAATTAGGGGCAATGCATGTGCAAAGCAATGGAAAGGAAATCTATGAAGTAGATGTACAATCCAAAACCTCATCCCCAAAAAAGATATGTTGTGGGGGGGAGGGTAATTGTAAGGAAAATAAATCTCAAGAGAAGATAATCTTAAATGGCCTTGTGGAGAAAATATTGGAGTTTCAATATCATCTCCAATCTAATAGATCTAATAAATCTATTATGGGAGTCTCGATATCATCTCCAATCTAATAGATCTAATAAATCTATTATGGGTGATGAACAAGACATAGAAGTTATGGGAAGAATCCAAGTGGATGGAGGAGATTCTACCATAGGCACCATGCAAGGGAGGAAATCATATATTCATCTAGCCATGGAAAAGGTTAAAAGAGAAGTGAACATAAGCAAGCAAAGTACCATTCCCAAGACCCTTAGAGTGTCCTCGAAAAAGTTTTAAAAAGATGCTACTTTCGATGAACATCTGTGGTTTGGGCGCAACCTACAAGAGAAATGTTGTTCATTAGTTAGTTAGCACTCACAAGGTTGACGTTCTTTGTTTGCACAAAATGATGGAAGCATGCAATAAAACCATTGGTTCCTAGAATGGGGTACTAAAGGGTTGGAAATTTGTGGCTTCAAACTTTGAAGGTAGATCAGGGGGCCTACTAATTGGCCAGAACAAAAAGTGTCGGGTGTAAGTATCAATGTGGAATTACATTCATTTGATTTAAATAGGACTTTGACAATATTCAATATGTATGGTCCTTACTCCAAGAGGAAGGAGTTTTGGGAGCTGTGGTTTGGGTAGGGCTCTATTAGGAGAGGAAATGTGATAGTAGGGGGGTATATGAACTTTATGAAGAGAAGAGGAGAAGGGTGGGGCAAAAATGGCAGGCCAAACCCACTTCCTGATTTTTTCATCCACAAATTTGTGGAAGCAAACTTATGTGATATTGAACCTACCAAAGTGACTCGAACATGGATAAATAACCACTTGAGGGAGGAATGTATCTCAAATAGATTAGATAGGTTCTTTGTTTTGGACAAAATAATGGAAGAAGTGGCTGGGATTAAATCTTGGGTTGTGCAAGGGAATTTAAATCTTGGGTTGTGCAAGGGACAATTTAAAGCCCCCAACAACTTTCAAATTCAATCCAAATTATATGGAAATGGTGAGTAAAGAGTGGAAGCATATACACTTTAGAGAAGAAGGAACAACAATGTTCAAGTTTTGTGAGTCTCTAAAAAAGATAAAACAGTTCACCAAAAAGTGGGTCAAGGAAAAGCAAAATAGCAATCATATGGATTTGAAGATAGTAGAAGCCCATATAGAGCAGATATATGAGATGAACTCAAACGGTGTGTTTAGTGAGGATGAGCAACAATCTTTAAAGAAACTGGAGGATGCTAGAAGGGCTCTACTTAATTGGGAGAGTGCCCAGTGGAGGCTCTAAAGCAAAGCCACATGGGTTGAAAAAGGGGATGAGAACTCCAAATATTTTCATAATTTTGCAAACATGATGAAAAGCTCAAACACGGTTTTGGAAATTCATCGAGAGAGAATATTAGCATCTTTAAAGAAATGTCCAAGGTAGGTACAGCACACGTGATGCAGGGATTTTTCGGATATTTTCCGAGGGTCATAACTTTTGACTAGATTATCCGTTTGGGCTGAAATTTTACGATGAGTTGCGTCTCGAAGAGTTCACTGCCGTGTCGATTGGATCTATTCAATTGGACATTGTTTCGACACTTTTTCAGGGCCAAATTCCTTCATATAAGGCCTCAAATTGGGGTTTTAGTGTTTTTACGGGAATTTTTAATTTTTCAATTATTAGTTATCTCCTAGTTTATGAGCTTAATCAGAAAAGTGAGTTGACCAATAGTGTCACGCTAGTTAGCTCTTAGTTAGTGATCAGTTTAGAGTCATGCGATAATTTTCTAAATTTAGTTGTTTTTCTAAAAAAAACAGTGGTTTTTCTAAAATTAGTTGTTTTCGAAAATCCTGGATACTAGTTATAAGGGGTTGAACTTCGATTGTAATAGTTAGGATGGAGAAGGAATAAAAGAGAGTTATTTTTCCATTCTCATGTGTTTTCATGGTTTATTTGATCTTGTGAATGAATCTCAGGCTTTGGCTACATCAACACTTCCAATCTCTCTTCAAAGAACCGGAAGGAACCAGTATAGTAGAAATAATTTAAAAACTCTTTGTTCATGCCAAGGTTTGTTGAGGATAATCAGAATGAGCATTTGATGGACCCCATTATTGCAGAAGAATTTAAGGAGGTGAGGAGGTGGTCTTTTCTTTTCAGTGAGATAAGTGTTAAATTTGGGAGCATCGACAGTCATTCTCCAATGAGAGGCCATATGGGCCACCCTGAGGCTAGCCAGGGAGATTTGGAGAATCAACCAGTTTTGTGAGGTATTAACAAAAGCTAGGGGGAACGTACAACCTCTGTGAATCAAACCAAAAGTCAAGACGAACGAGATGCTATGTAAGTCTAATGCAAAAGCCATGGGCAACGTACAACCTCTGTGAGCATAGGCAGGCTAGTGCAAAAGTCAGGGGGAACGTACAACCTCTGTGAACATAGACAGGCTAGTGCAAAAGTCAGGGGGAACGTACAACCTCTGTGAGCCTAGTCAAGCCTTGTGAGCCATAAGCAAAAGTCAAGGCATCTAGCAAAAGTTAGGTTGATCATAAAATTCCTATGAGCTAGAAACAAAAGATTTTCATGATATTGCAAATGATGTAAATGTATTGATCTAGTGTGTTGGCACGTCTAACATTATCCACCATGAGGAGAAATTTGAATTGCCATGATAAGAGTCGATTTGAATGAGTTGTTAGACTCATGTTGTAAAGAGTCGAGTTGTAAAAGTAAAATTTGCATGTCTAGCTCAAAGTCAAAGTTGTCGAGTTTGTCACATGTCGCATGCTGCATGTTGCATGTTGCATGCATGTCTAGTTGCATGTTGCATGCATGACATGTGCATGCTGAGTTAGTTTGCATGCATTGCCAAGTCACAAGGGCGAGTTGGATTCCTAACTGACGTGTAAAGTCAAGTTCTAATTTCGGACTCAAGTGTAAAGTTGAGTTATGACAAGCATGCATTCAAGCTGCTAATTCGAGCCCTTTCCTTCACCTCTCCATTCCTATATAAACAGAGGTCGGCCCTTCTTCTCATTCATTGTGTTTTGCAGTGTGAAGGTGTAGGAATAAGAAGGTTGTGAGTGTTGATACATATCAGTGTAAGAAGGCAGCATAGATATCAGTGTCAGATATCAGCAAGAAGGCAGCGTATATTTGTTAAGAAAGGACAGCATATCAGTCAAGAAAAGGACATCATAACAGTCAAAGAAAGGCAGCGTATCAATCAAGGAAAAGGGCAGCATAATCAGTCAAGAAAAAGGGCAGCATAATCAGTCAAGAAAGGCAGTGTATATCCCTGTTAGGTGAGGCATATCAGTCCTGTAAATAATAGAAAAGAAGCACCTAGGCAGCGCATGGTATCTTCCACAGTGTTGGTCAATAACAAGAGATTATATCAGCCAAGTCTCTCTACTTCTACAAGGTCATTCAGTCTGGTCTAAGTCGTCTTGGCAAGCTCATTTAAGAGCAGATTTTTCATGGTGGATATTTGTAAGTGATCATACATTATTAATGCAATAAAGAAAGATCGTTTGTTGAGGGTTTTATCCCTGTACAGGGTTTCCCCAGGGTATATGTGTTGTTGATGTGCATGCTTATGTATCTACATGGTTATTGCTATTCAGTTATGATTCTATATTGTTAAAATATATTAAGCTGGAATCAAAGTGTTGAAGAATTTAAAGAAATAATCCGCATAAGAAATCAAGCTAATAATTTAAAAATAAGAATATAGGACTTGACGAATGGCCAATTGAATTCTACATTTGTTTTTATGCACTACTGGAGGAGGATTTGTTTGAAACTGTGGAAGAATCCAGAGCGTTGGGCAAAATAGAATCCAGAGCGTTGGGGAAAATTCTTGGAGAAATAGAAAATAACTTGGAAACTTTTGAGGACTTTCACCCTATTTCACTTTGTAATGCACTATATAAAATTATAACATAAATCATAGCTCATAGGAATAAGCCAATTATATCAAAGTGAATATCCTAAGAGCAATTTGGCTTTTTGAATGGTAGGTAAATACATGATGCAGTGGGAGTGACATAAGAGGCTCTACCCTCAATCAAAACAAAAAATCTACCTACCCTTATCATTAAACCAGACCTTTCCAAAGCATATGATCAAGTCTCGTAGCTTTATCTACATGTAGGCTTTAACCTTCCTCTAGTAAATTGGATAGAGGGTTGTTTGTCTTCAGTTTCTCTCTCAGTGCTTATAAATGGTTCAACAGTGCCTTTTGCAAGCCTTCTTGAGGGATAAGACAGGGATGCCCATTATCACCTCTCTTGTTTCTAATAATTGCTAAGCTCTTAGCAGGTTATTGACTCATTGCAAGAACAGAGGAGGAGTAAAAGGTATTAATATGGGAATAAATCAGATTTTAACTCCCCTTTGTTTTGTCGACAATGTGTTATTGTTTGGGAATGGCACAGAGGGTGATGGCCACAAGATTCATGAAAATTTAGCGATGTACATGAAAGCCACAGGTATGGAGATAAATGTTCACAAATCCTCTTTGGTTATGAATAAGATCTCGGATGGCTAGAGTAGACACCTCAAAAACATCCTTCAATATTGAGAGGTTCCTAATTAGAAGGGTTGGAAGGATCTTGGCTTCCAAATGAAAGCTAATGAATATGGATTTAACAACTGAATTTGGTTGTACACAAAAATTGAAAAATTAATTGAAATATGGTGTAATAAGTGGTTATCCCTAGGGAGAAATTGACAGTTGTCAAGTCAGTGTTGGAAGCAACTCTGGTCTATTGGCACTCAACCACACACATTCTCGTTGGGATTCAAAAGAAGATCAAGAAAAAAGTTTTTAGTTTTCTATGGATAGGGAAAAGAGACTATGATGTTATGGCATGGGTCAATTGGCACGGGTTGTCGAAACCAAAGACCCTAGGAGGTCGGGGATTGAAGAACACTCAAATGTTTGAAAACACACTAGCAGGGAAAGTCTCTGGAGACTGTTCAATGGAGAAGGTCTATGGCATCATATCATGAGATAAAAACCTAGAGCCATTGTCCCTCAAGGAGTGGATTTGGCTGAAAGACTGAAACTGAAGACCTACAAAAAGTGTTCTATCATATGGAAAGCACTGGTGGATTCTTTCCCTATTATAAGTTCATGGATAGCATGAAAGATTGTCAATGGGAGGAAAGTCAAGGTGGGGGTAGATATGTGGGTAGGGGCAAAAAGTCAATTTCTGTTATCTTATCTTTCACTCATGTTTATTATGAGCATAACATGCTGGCAGATGCCCTTTCCAAACAAGCTCAACAAGTGGAAGCTAGAATTTCTTTGTTGAAAGAATCTATTAATGGATCCTTGACACAGTCAAGATCCTTTATTTTTTAAATGTGATGCTTAGTCTTTGCGACAATACTCTATATTTCTTAGTTTTCAATGTGTGATGTTACAAAACATTTTTTGGACTGTCGTGAGACATTACTTTTGAAGAGGTCAATTCTTGGAAGTATGATATTGAGGACCATAGGATGAAAATCCATCTATTTTTTATATGGTTTCTTTTTGTTCAAACATATACAGAGTAAAATATGAGAGACCTTATCTTTCATCTCCCTATGTACCCGTGCCAAGAGCACATAAAAAAAGTGATCGATTGCTTAGAATTTCACCTTGAGGGGTTCCTCTATTATAAACCCCCAATGTCTCACGGGTGGAAACCCCCAACCTGCACCCATGAGACCTTTGCAACAGAGTCAGTTCCACACCCGAGACAGGAAAAAATATTGTTCTGGTTACCTAATTCTATATAAAGGGACCTATTATAAATTTGAAGATAGACACGAGAAAGGATTGACTGCTTAGAATTTCACCTCAAGGGGTTCCTCTATTATAAACCCCCAATGTCTCATGGGTGGAAACCCCCAACCTGCACCCATGAGACCTTTGCAACAGGATCGGCTCCACACCCGAGACAGCTCTTTCATTCACAGCAGGCACCCTCACGCAACCTCCTTCACATTTATTTAGATCTCAACAGAGAGCGACCTCTTCCAGGCAGAATGTTGTAACCAGATCTTCCAATACTTCTAGATCGTTCAGAGCATCAAGACAGCCATCAATCAGGGGTTTTTTCACGTCAACCTCAGATAATAGGTGAGATTCACCAACTGTCAAGATGGATTCGAAGATTAGTAAATGTCCATTCCTCATCATCAACAGGTGGCAGCTCCTCAAGGGCTTGAGCACGTCCTCCAGCACCTCCAGTCAAGACATTTATTTTCAGGTTCCAGAGAGGGTTCCTCTCTTCTCTGGGACTCCCAGTTTTGTATCTTTGTGTTTCTTTGAGGATAGATTTTAGATTCTAGGTCTTTGACCATAGAGGATAGATATGTTTTTAAAGGAGTTGCACTCGCACTCCCACTATATATTGTTTCTGATGTGCCTAGCAATCCCTTTGACCTATTTATGGTTACTTGTTGGACATGAATAAAATATCTTATCTTATCTTATCTTGTCACCAGAACTAAAAACTACTATCCAACACCACAATGTCCACACTCTCAATGATGCATCAGCAAACACACAGCTATGTAGGGAGGACTAGAAGTATGCAAGCGATCTTGGATTGCAAGGGAACATGGCTCAAGGGTGGACAAGCTATACTCAAATACTTATCCACGGTGCAATCAAATTAATGGATGCCGAAGACGTACTTCTATGGTCCAAGAACCCCGCAACACGTGCGTTTATAGCTAAGCTAGGTTATGCATATCTCTTTTCAGTAGATGTCAGATTGGGAAAAATATTGTTGATGGCAAACTCTACGGAAGCTGAAAGGAACCTTGAAGGCTCGATTATTCTTCTAGATCACATTATCAAACAGGATTCCTACTTGGGATTTTCTTCAAAAACAGTCAAAAACACACTGCTGGTGGTGTATTCTATGTAGACAGCATGAAGAGACAGTTAACCATTTGTTTATAGCTATCACTTCACTCAAGAAGTGTGGTCAGTTGCTAGGACAATGTTGAATGGAGCTGGGAAATGGGAAGAGGATACCTTAGTCAATGCATCCACGTCATGGTTTAAAAACAAGGTTGTTAGAGAGTTTAGGTACTTTCCAATAGTAGTATGTTGGGCCATACAGCGCTCTCATAATGAAAGTATTTTCCAAAATTGCCGACAGTCTCCTGAACAGGTATTTTACAGAAATCTTTATTGTTATGAAGAGTATAAAGATCAGTCAAGACTCAAGGAGCCCCATCAGAATCAAATTGATCCATTAATGATCAATGAACGGAGACCATGGCATTTCTTTGATGGAGCCTCAAATGACAATCCAGGGAAGTGTGGTGCAGGAGGATGTCTCTACTTAAACCCTTCTCATGTTGTCTTCTTCTCTCTTGGTATGGGTTTGGGATCTAACAACTGGGCAGAGCTATCAACTCTAGCAGCCCTGCTCAGGCTAGCTGTAGAGATAAGGGTTGAAGACTTACAGGTACATGGGGACTCAAAGTTAATAATTCACTGGTTAAATGGCACCTCAAACATACAAAATCTCAGGCTGAAGGCGGTGATGAATCAGATTTTGGCAATGAAGCTCTGCTTCCAAAGTGTTTATTTCATCCAAATTTCAGGGAACACGACAAAAAAGCTGACTCCCTTGCAAAAGCAAGGGTATCTATGGAAGCTGGTCTGACTGATGTAAAGGAGAAGAAGGATGGCATGGCCTCTTCTAGCAATCCATTCCCCTTCCTATAATTCCATTTTCACTTTTCTCTTTTCTCAAAGAATGAGGATGTGGAGAGTCTTTTTGTTGATGGTTCTGGGCATAGTCAAAGCTGGTTTTTTGGTCATATATGCCATTTATATGTAGAATGGATCACGTTTTGCTTTTTGATGGACACAAAAACTCCAAGGGATAGTTCAGTTGGTTCTGCCATATAACCAAAGGTGCAGTTCCGATGGCGGGTTGCAGGCAATTCCCACCAAGTCCTTTGGGGTTACCAGCCGTGCATGAGCAGCTGGCAGTTCATACTGTCCTCCATCCGGGATTCCGGGGGGAGAGGGAGGAACTCCACAATCTTATTTCTTCAGAATATATATATGCCCAATTGAAGAAAACTTTTTCAAATATGGAAGTTGCCTTCAACAAAAACCAGAAATTTCTTTAACCTAATTTTTTTCAAAAAAAATCCACATTTTTTTAGCAGGAGTGGAATCAATATCCTGAGACGTGTCTCTCTGGGAATTCCTAGGAAGATGTGAGAGAGTGCAACCACAAAAATGCTGAAAATCGAACCTATGCCACTTGAGGTAAACTCCCATAGGCTTACCGCCGAACTGACACACCAATTTTCTCAGTGTTTGCATAGAACGCGGAATATTAGAAAAAATTGTTTACTAATTAGCTAGGGGGTTCCAGACCTTAGGGTAGATATTTCAGTTTTTTTGAGGTTAAGGTTTAAGGCTTAATCCAGCAGTTGTGAAAATGACAGTTGATGAAGACCTCCATAGATAACCTTGATTGATATCTTTAAAGCATCAAATTCAGTCCATCTGACATTGTTTGCAATTTGAAATTGAGATTTGCCATGCCCGACTCTAGATTTTGGATTCTATCTTTTCAAAAGAAAATGTCAATATATATAAACCTAAAATGGCCAATTACATACCAGAGAACAAAATGGCCAACATAATTATTACTCTGCAATGGATAATCAAGGGAGAATGTATGCATTGGGCATACATAATAACGCAAATAAATAGATCAAGATGCTTTAACACAAACTTCGGCCATGAAACCCCTGAAAGCAAAGAGCAAAAGTAGATTAGAACGAACTTACTCTCCAGGGGAAGACATTTTGCAGTCGTCTGTAGATGATGCTTTTCACAAAAGTTGGATCCCGATCAAAGAATCGCCCGAGTAAACCCAAGTCCACAATATTCTATTAGACGCGAATGTTTCTTAAAAGAATAATAACGAAGACCCTCATGGAAAGGTAAGTCACCTCTTCCCTTCGACTCAAATTCCAAAATTGGGTTAAAAGTATAGTGCATGAGCCACAATGTTCACAACTTTTCTGGGTATACTTGCCCGATAGGAATAGTATATAGCTTTGAATTAGGTTTGACTTTCTATTAGTTTATGGTTGATCATAAAATATACACCTCTTTATCTAAAGTTCTAAAAAATAATTTATTTTTTTAATTTTAAATCTTATTTATGTGATATCTTATTGGCCAAAAACTTTGAAGTCTTATTGCTACCTTCACTTCTCACAATGCAATTGTAATAAATATTTCTTGTTTTTTTATATATATTATCAAAAGTTGGGGGCCATCTTGTTAAATAAATAACCCTTTCCCTTTTGGCATAGATATGCATTTATTTTTTTGTTGTTCTCATTTAATGGGTACCTTTTTCCTAGACACATTTAAATAAAATAAAATAATATTTTGTAGGTAGAATTCAAATGGATGACAATTGTACTTTTTCTTTCACAATTATTTGAGTGTTAAAGTTAAAATAAAATAATA